>JARJLF010000071.1:0-508527 GCA_029378395.1 Mycena leptocephala | reverse complement strand
CACATTGAACACATTTCTCATGTTCAATTGAAGGGTCCTCAATTGAACACACCCAATCTTCATCAACATCCACGTGTTGATTCAGTAAACACCTGCAGTGTGCAATGTATGTGTACGATTGACGACAGATTGAACACATTTTTGGTCCAATGAATGATTGAACATCGAACATATCCTACGGCAAACAGAATGTTCTTTGATTGTGCATGTTCAATCATTCACAGCTGATTTGAAACCAGTCCAAGAGTCAATTTTCCATTATAACATATTGAACACTCTGGAACCATCTAGGCTACACCTCCTCACGAGCCACAGCAGTTCAATTGCCAGAGATTATAGAATGAGAGCACTGGCAAGTTGAGCAATAATCAGAAGTACATATCCTTCAAAATTTCTCTGGAATGTTCAGGAATGTGTTGCGCATTCCGCTCCCGAGGACCGCAAAGATTAGGATGATGGTGTGAATTATTGGCACAAAATACTGCAGCAGATGTTGTTAAAAAATTGGTACAACTCAGCAAATGCTTACAGGACTCACCAGTGCTCCGGATGTGCCTTTGTTTCCGCAGAAACTTCAAAATCTCGCGACTGTTGTACTGACCCACCGACCAACTAACACGAAAATTTTAGGTACCCATGTTTGTGACTTTATACTCCATCCTCGAGTATCGAAACTCGTCTCGCTTCGAAGTTACGTTTGTCAGTCCGGGTCTTCTACGCCCATTCTACGCCCAAGTATCAAAAATTGTCGACCATTTGATTTACTCACTCACAGGGACACTGTTACTCAGAGTATCGCCACTCATCTGGACTCTGAATCTTCCATGTTTCAACTCATCATTGTACGCCAGAGTATTGAAACTCGCCTACCGTTAATTGCCCACTTATTGGGCCTCGTGTTTTATGGTTCCTATGTGTCCGACACACCATTCTACCCACGAGCATCGAAACTGACCTAGCTAGTTCCTATGTGTCCGATTCATCGCTCTACCCCTGAGTATCGAAACTCGCCCAGGCTTACAGCCCTTTGCAGTACCGAAGGCGCGCACGAAAAATTTCGGTTTTGGGATAGTTTCAAAGAATTCCCGATATCTCAGTCAGTTCTTCACCGATTCAGATAAAAACTAGATAGGTCTACTCAGCTAATTCACACGCAATTAGAGATAGAAATCAATTTGTGAAAATATTATTTATTAGGTAATTTCTGGTTTTGGGCTGTTTTTCACACCAAAAGCTGTCTAGCATGCCGAGAACATGTCCCAGCGGCCTAATATTTAGTGTGGACAACATGTATAGCTAAGGAAAAATGTGATTATACGAGACATGCCATCGCCAGGTGCTTGGACAGCATTGTGTTCAATGGCACGAAGTGAAATTCAACGCTATGAAGCAACAACAAAATCACGACGCCTCTCCCGGTCCTGCTTTGAATGTTCGCTCATATCATCAATTCGCCCTCATCAATTCACCCCCATCAATTCACCTCCTTCGAGTCTTCAGCCACGGTTAAGTGCTGGATAATGAAAATACGGAACACACCTCGGGGGCCTGGAGCTAAGCTCCTCGGCTTGGGAATTTTGTGGTGCGGCTCGTTAACGAGCCATTGCGCAAAAGTATGGCTGTAATAGTGTAACATTCTTATTTTACGGAGCTTCTACATCGAATATCGCCTGAAAGCGATTCTGGGTTTCGACGATTCTCCACATAATTACGCCGTTTGCGGAACATAAGGCGCGGTGGGGTTTTTTTTTCAACGGTTTCCAGCAGAATCGGCCACGGCTCAATTTTGATCCGATTGCCTTGGAGTAGGTGCGTTGTATTCGCATTGAAATCTGCCTGGGACGAATACCGTTTTTTTTTGATATCCGCCTCGCTAAGTGTGCGCCAAATCCAATGACTTGACATATTGCAGAATGGACATCATAACCCATAGACTGCTTTGGATGTATAACATATCAAACTAGGCCAATCGGGGCAGACTCACAGTGCTACAGCTTTCCTCTTAAACCGAAACTTTTGGAAGAAATCTCATTATGTAATTGGATCAAAAAAAAAACGGTATTGCGACCAGGCAGATTTCAATGCGAATACACGCACTACTCCCAAGGCAATCGGACCAAATTTCAGCCGTGGCGCCGATTCTGCTGGAAACCGTTGAAAAAAAAGAAAAGAAAAAAACAACCGACCGCGCCTTATGTTCCGCAAACGGCTGTAAAGCCATCTGGACGGCAAGAAATGAAAATTTACCTTCCCTGAGGCAAACTGAGCAATAACTTGAGCATGCGGGGAACTCGCGGGAATTGATGCCATCTGATGGCATAAGTTACTTTCTGCTGTAGATCACAAAAGTCCACGAGTGACTTTCATTTTTTTGTTGGTTGCTCGGCTTCAGAAGGCTATTATCCAAGTCTTTCGAAAGACAGCTTTCTCCTTAGACTCAACTGAAGTGCTGGGGTGCGGGCACGAAGGGCCGCAGCACGCTCTTGTATTTGAAAGAGTACATCAGTTCCGAATCCAAGCTGATATCAACGGCTGGATAGGTTATCTGTTTCTGTAAACAGGGAGTATTCTGTCCAAATAGCCAATAGAGTTTCTTCAGCTGCCTTGCCTTGAATTGGGTGGTCTTGAACTTATGCGAGTTGCCTGAGTTTTGCAGAATCACATTCGGAAACTTGATCCGAGAGCTGAGTTGGCGAGTTTAAAAGCTTCAGACAGACACCGACAAAAAGGTCAAATGAAGCAATGAATCTGAGCGACAATCCGGGCGCTGATCGGCGCACTTTGAAAGCTTCGGGCAGAAGGACCAGCAACGACCAAAAGGTCAAATGAAGCGGGAACTCTGGACCCTCAACCGTGCGCTAATCAGCCAAAGAAGTCAAATGAGCGGAAATCTGAGCGCCAATCAGGCGCTCATCGGCACACTTGAAGTTTGAAGCAGAAGGCCCAGCAACGACAAAAAGGTCAAATGAAGCGGGAAATCCGGGCGCTCAACCGTGTCTTAATCAGCGGAGTTTGAAAGCTTCAGACAGACCGAGTGCTTATTTATAAAGAGGGTGATATGAGTAGATTTGGACATCGATTGGACAGAGGATAAGTGGGACCGGCTCCAATCATAGTTTCTGACAATGCCACAAAGACGCGTTGAATGCCAAGCCGCTCAAGCTTTTGCAGAGCACGGGACGTACATCAGGAAAAAGCCAATTGCTATGGGCTGCCACATAGACACCCATAGACATCATAGAAGCCATAGAGGCATAGCAACGTTGCTATGGCGTCTATGAGTGTCTATGTGGGTCTATGTAACTGCCCATAGAGCCCATAGCATTTGGGATTTTCTGATGTAGCATGCACTGGTATTTGCGAGCGACAGAATGGAAACAAGCCTATTGAGGACGAGTGCTGATTGAGCAGCTGAATCGTATGGACTCCGGACAGACAAACCAAGCCTGAGAAGATCCCCTGTAATGATTTCACAGAATTTTGATGTACCGGGAGGTGTGTCAATGGTTGTTCCGGCACGTTAAAGAGTGTGCGGTACAGACTAGATTCGAAGGGCGAGGGACTGAAGTAAGTGCGTCGGATAAGGAACGAAGGGCTTTCGGGACTGGGTGTTTGAAGGGTGGAGGATAGTCCGAGCATTGGTGGGATCGAGTAGCCCGACTCAATTCTTCCGAAACCGTCCCGGGCTAGGTCTGCACTGGAACAGATCTGCAAATACTGTAATACCAAGGTGCGTGAGATTTTCTGCTTTTATATCTGGCTTTAGCAACACATCAGTTTTGACTGGTGAAAGATGTCACAGCGATGGTTTTATTTGTGGGCCCAATGGCAGTCATTATCAACCACCACTCCCCGCATCCGAAGAATGGGATTACTTTATGGACAGTCCTAAACTAGCATCTGTCTCGCAAAAATTCATCCAGATATTCTGTCTTACAGCTCCGGGTGTCTATGATGGGGACTTCATGAAAATTTCCCCAGGTGTCTCGGCAGTCACCTTGGCCGGTGGTCGAACGTGCCACCTTTTGCCAGTCAGCTCCAAATCCCCGGTATATCACTGTCAGCTTTAACCTTCACGGCGATTATTCGATATCTCAATCCAAGTGGATGCGAGCGCGAAGCGGCCGAGCAGCCGCTTGTTATAGTTAAAAGTGCTCGTCGAATAGTGTAGAATACCACTTTGAATGATATTAATACCTGGTCATTTGAGCTTGCTGTGGTCGTCAAAAGATGGCCATTTTTGGTTGATTTTGCCAAATTTTGCTGAAAATGACCTTGTTTTGGCCGCGATTGTGAGCTCAAAACCCCACATAATGACATGGTTGAACATGCTATTGTTGACTAATTTCCGAATATTTTGAACCACATCATCCATTTTGTTCCATGTGCCCTCTAAAAAAACCTCATTGACAAATCCCGAGAAAACACCTTATATGTTCGAAATTTCCTTTTTTGGAAATCCGCTAACAGAGCAAATGTCTTCTATTCACTTATATTTCACTCCATCTGTTGTTCGAAGTGATTTTACGGACAGAATAGTGAGAAATACTTTTTCGTCAGCGAGTAGGAGATAAATAAAGATGCCGATGGTGTTTCATTTCTCAACCTAAGTTGGATTCTGGGGTGACCAGTGGGTCCATGATTGTTCCTACACTTGAATCCCCATCTGCCGATATAGAACGGAGGCTAATCAATTGGGCCCGATTGTTCGTCAGATGAATAATTGTCATCGTCAGTGTGTCACGCATTTCCTTTACAGTCCGTTAATGTTCCGATATTCTTCAGATACGGCAAAAAAAAGTAAGTCTCCTTCTCTGCCCTTCCATTTGCCATCTCCGCATCTGCGTGCTTATAATTCGCACCAGGTTCCTTTGTCATGGACAGCAATTGAACACGTATATTGCGAAACAGCACAAATTTAAATATTAATTGACTGAATTAATCGTAGATTATTTGAACAGAATTTTGTCAGTATCCCGTTTACCGTAAACAGCCTGTGGCCGGATTCCGGCCACTAGAAGTTTGCCTCAAACTCCGGTGAGAGAGGTCTGTGTTAAGATCAGAAATATCGCTCACTCTTGTCCTAGAGCTAAGTAGATTGTTGGTGCGGGAGACGATACAAAATTCCCCGTGCCGCGCAACGGCATCTCATTATCTACCTCCGGGGTGCCAGTGAGGTGAAGATTCTGCCATCCTTCTGCGAGCGATAGGGAGCGTGAACATGAAATGATTTCAGGCTGCAAAATTTGATCCCTGCAAGAGCAGCGTCGGACTGCGGTCCATGAGCTTCCCAGCCGTAACTCATTTCCTTGAACTATGTAGTAGTAGATACGAATGGAGATTAATATGCTTGACGAAACCGCTGAGAGTATATCAAGGAGGGGAAGTTCTCCGACGATGGAGAGGTTTTGCAGGTTTGGCGTATGCTCTAGGGCAGATCGCACAATCTCGGCACATGGCACATCTGGTTGCTCCTTATAAATACGGTACCATCCGGAGCCTAACAGGGAATTAAAGCTGACCTTCGCCCCATCTCCAAGCACCTTCAAGTTCCAGAAAAATAATTTCATGGCCGGCCCGTTTAAAATACTCCTCCAGTGTGCCTCCGCGCCGTAGGGGATCGGCGTTGAATTTTATATTCCGGAGGATAGGACGAACCGGAAGGGGCAAAAGATAGCCGAAGAAGTGATCAGCGGCCTCCATCTCGGGGACATGAAACTTGAGGGTGTCAATTCGCGGGGGTAGCGCAGGAATAGCGGCGTCTGAGATCCCTTCTGCGGAAATTTTATCGCCCGTGAGTGCCAGCTTCTGGAGTGCAGGGAAGCACGTTATGACGCTAACTATCACGCTGTTTGGCAGAGTACGGAATCCGAGGATGAGCCACGGAACTGTGGGAATGGTGTTTCCTAAAATCGAAGCCTGTGATTGTAGTCCGCCGAACTGCATGTCCTCCACCAACTCTGGGATACAGATGTGCAGGCACACCAGATTGAAGCTCTGACGAAGCAAATCCATCTGGTCCTCGTCCAATAGGGGCCTCTGCTGACAGAAATGCAGCTCCAAGGTGCGAATGGCGGAGAGTAGGGAGAATTTCGAGTTTCGGACCAGATCAAAGAATGGCTCGACAGTTGCCTCCCGAAGGGTCACCTGGGAGAAGAGGTGGAATCTGCTGCGAGGAAGCCCTTTCTGACAGACCAAGCCCAGATTCCCTATGTCTCGCGGACCAGGGATGACGGGGGAATGAACCAGATCAGGTGTCACAGCATCGTCTAGGACCTGGTCAATGAGCTCCTGTGGAAAGTCCTGCATGGCTGCCAGAGGTTAAGAACTATCGAGCTGGGTGAGATGATGAAGAGTACGGAGTCACCCCTCACATTTATATTACACACAAGCGGCCGTTCCGCGGCCCACCTTCCATTCCAGGCCCTTTTCAACCAATCCGCAGTCTCATGTCTGGGCGAGTCGTCGGCGTTCACGTCAGAGCCTGATTGACCTTCATAGCCTTGAACAGGGTAAATCATCAAACCTCCCAGGACCCGGCTGCCGACCTCCACCAGAACAGACCAGAACCGCCTTCGCCAGGCGCTCTCCCCAATAGATGTACAGTACGTCTTCCTCTGCCAAATAAACTCCGACGGGCTCAGTCCAGCCGAGCACTTCAGGGCAAGGTTGGCCAGAAATAGGCCACGTTCATGGAGGGTCAGCGGCGGTGATTGTAATCCTTTCACATTGGCATATCCCGATATACCTCGCATAAGGGGATTTAAGATTTTCGAGACCCCATTGAGAATAGGTTTCGTATCCTCCACCGACCCTGAACGTGGAAAGTGGGAAAAAACACATCGCCGTCTACCACCGATTGGATGAAATTTAGGTCTGTTCCCACACCATACGACATTGTGGCGCTCAGCTAGTCGCAACGTAGCACCCTCAGGATCATCACTGATTGGGAAACTACATAGCCTTGTCAGAATGATGGAAATTGGGATAATCACCGGCGGGAAGGAAGAGTGCAAGCTGATGCAACGAGTTCACGAATGAGCTCCCTGGACAAGGTTTCAGCTGCATGAATGTGGCACTACAATGTACAGTGGTGGCGAAAAATAATGCAACAGGTGTCCTGGGCTCATTTCTGGTCACCAAAGAATGGACATGAACTATGGGAAAAGACGGCGAAGGAACCATGAAATAACGACGGGCACCGACGTCGCATCGCTTCATATAGTGTTGTTCAGCTGGAAATTCCACCGGCGAAGGTTTGCACACGGTGGTGAGTGGATATTTCGGTTCCATCCTCCTATCCACCGACTCATCCCAGGCTCAAAAAAGTGTGAAGGTGCTCAGGAAGGGCGTGAAAGAAGATCGAATATCCCAAACTTTGGGCTGTCGCAAGAGGGCAGAGGCTTTGGAAGAGAATTGGATAACTACTGAGGAGTTCGGAGGTACGGGTTCAATCGTTCCGGGTCTTTTTGTACGCGGGTAATTCCCCCTCTGTCTAGGTTAGTCGGTGGATGGAGATGGAGAAGAGGAAACATATATTTAGTACCTTCTTTTGCGGTGGCACGGCGGCCTCATCTTCTTCTTCGAGCATGTCAGAGTTGTTGCGCCTGATTATGAAAGCCATGGATATAAAACAGAAAAACGTTGCGTCTTCGCCGCAGCAAGTAGTTGCTCCGTTTCCTTCTGCTTTCGGATGAGCTTCTCGAGCTGAGATTTCTGTTGCGGTTTTGGGATGGGTGGGCTTCGCCTTGGCGAGACAGGAGTCTCCATGGTTGCGGATCCGTACGAGGTACCAGTCCTCAAACGAAGCACCCATGGCGCTTAGGACCCACTATTAAAGATAGTGGGCATTGTAGTGCGCTTCGCGGCAAAGACCACTAACCGGTCTCTACCTGAGGACCTTATCCTTGTCTTCAAAAACATATCTCAGCTCTTTGGTGGACAATCTACACATTCCTGTAGTTCACGTGAATATTCTTGACGAGTGTACTCCCACAACTGAAAATCCTTCAGCAGAAGAACTGGTCCCAAGGAAAGGAAGACATGCCGATGGAATTGGGATACAATTTTGAAGTGTTCACCAGGCATCTCGCCCTCGCCACAACTCCCTTCTTTATCCACTTTTTTCCGGACACTTCCCCAAGCCCGAGCTCTGTCAACATTAACCCGAGACAGTGTAGACAAATAGCGCTGGCCCGAGAACCCCGCACAAAAATGTTCCCTCTCAATACTTGTAGCTGTAGCAACCACGTAGCACCATATTACTTAGGTAGGTACTGTTGCATAGCCCTTATGGCCAGATACGACGACAATAGAACTCAAGTCAAGTCAAGTCAAGACCCGACGAACGGAGAGCATCCGTTCACAGAGTACAGGAAAGTTCGAAGCAGAAGAACGCCTCCTGTGTCATCTCCATCTTTATAAAATTTCAGGACATAAGACAATAGTGAACTTTCAGACTTTCGGCTCGGCGGACCCCACTTTCGGTGCCAATTCAGCAGAACACGCTGCCCCTGCACTGGCTATCACCTCCTGTCAATCAAGCTCGAGAAATTAAGTCTCCATACCAAGTCATGTTTTTGATGGCGGCTTGGCATGTCCTACAATTCTGTCCCGGGAATTGCTGCTGCTATTGATTCGTACCCGATGGAATACAGTCCTGACAGCACCGCCTTTCTTTAGAATGAAGAGCTTTAAAGCCACAGGCTCAATGACGAGGGAGGCAATGGGGAATCTGAAGGGACAGTTTTGCTTAGAATCATGCTGGCTCCCACCACTCAATCAAGCTCAAGAAATTAGGTCTGCATACCAAGTCATGTTTTTGATCGCAGCTGGGCACATCCTCCGATTCTTTCCTGGGAATTGCTGTTGTCATTGATTCGGACTGGAATATGGTCTTCACAGGACCACCTCTTTAGAATGAAGAGCTTCAAAGCCACAGGCTTAATGACAAGGGAGGCAACAGGGAATCTGAAGGGACAGTTTTGCTTAGAATCGCGCTGGCTCTCACCACTCAATCAAGCTCAAGAAATTAGGTCTCCATACCAAGTCACATTTTGACAGCGGCTGGGCACGTCCTCCGATTCTGTCCCGCAAATTGCCGTTGCTATTGATTCGGTCCGAGGTCACATGAGTCTCAACATGGTAGCAGCAATCATAACTGGAGTTCGCTTACCCCATCTTCGGTTGAAGGGGACTGTGGTTCCTCCTCGGCATCAAAGGAAGAAGATTTGCTGGGTATTTGGACGGCACGATCGCAAAGCCAACTCGCACCGCTGCGGCGGCAGCTGCAGCTACAGCGGCTTCCGCAGCGGGCAACACACCCCCCTATGCCGAACCATTCACTGCTGTGCATTCCACCAACATGTACCTCGAGGAATACACCATGCGCTCCCAGTGGCTGAAGTCAACAATCCTCGCTCGCTTGGCCTGAAGACGGACAGGACCCGAAAGGTAGTCTCTCCCAGACAGACGCTTCAACAATGGCAACCTCGTGTTGAAGTCTGTTGGTTACCGCGGGGTCCCGATCACGGTAGGCCGTTATTACTAATCTTCGGAGTTTGAATTTACTTCGGCAAATTGCGCGAGGCCTGTCCTGAAGGTTGAAGTCAGCTAGAACTGTTCTAGGGCATATTAGATGGTATACAAGAGTCCATAGAAATATTATGGCAAATTTTCAAGCCCTCTGCATTCGGTTCGAACGCAATATGAGCTGTGGCGAAGCAAAGGGGATCAAAAGATTACATAATCACCTGACAGAATCGCACGGTCTGCACAGCAGGTTCCTGGGCACATTTAAAAAATTCTGAGTTGAGAAAAATGCAGGCACACACCAGGCAACCCATTTTATGTGTGTGTGTGTGTGCAAAATTGAATGAAATATCGCATCCTTTATAAAAACGACTACGCGCCTTGAATTCAAACTCCGATGATTAGTAATAAGCGCCTACTGTGATCGGGACCCCACAGTAACAACAGGACTACCCGAAAGGAGCTCTGGGACTCGCTCGTCGATGGCTATGGCAAGCCCACAGCCATCGGTCGCATGAATGCGGAGGCCCAGCTTGCCGCTTGCAAGTTTGTGAACTACCTCTCGGAGCCTGAGCCGGTGGACGCCTACTTAAGGCAAAGGTGATGACATCGCTTGGGGAGATGCCGTTAATCAAGGCGTTGCGGACGAAGTGGAGACGTACCTTGCCGCTCTTGTTGGCAGTGTGACCCCCGAATTTATTCCTATCATTGAGTTAGTCATGTCGTCCAAGACGCGCATCGAGGCGGAAAATCACATCCGTTCCCCCCAAGGGTGTGATGGACCACGTCTCGGGACAATGGCGACCTTGTCTGCGATGACCGCTACGGTGACCCCTGTCAAATGCGGGAATTGTAGCAAGAGTGCCGTGCTTCTACCGGGTGTCTGCATTGAAAAAAATTTCTCCCGCTTCAGCGCATTGCGCGGAATTACGCGCCTGTACCGCAAACCCACGAATTGCTGCGTCGTGGCATTCAATTCAGATGGCGTGTTGCGCCTGGGACTTCGTTCTGTATGGCGGGCCCGCAGCTTCTGAGTTGCAAAATACATTTTTATCGAGGCGTGTGTGTCAGCACTCTCGTGTTGCTATAAGTTCCAAGGAACGCGTCGTGCGTCCTCTATCACATCCCCCTTATGTCTGGGATCTCGCTTCGTATGGTAGGCCCACAGCTTTGGCGTTGCAGACTGCATTTTTATGAAGGCACGCTGTGTAGAAACTAGATGCAGCGTATCCCAGTCAGCGTGCATAGCAAGACTATAAATATATTTGTACCTAGATACAGCGTATCTGATGAATAATGAATAAGTAACTGACGGATATAAATAGTTGCGAACACCTTACCTCAGTCAGCGTGCGTAGCAAGACTGAGGATAAAGAGTCGAACAGGTCTACTTTTATATAAAGCCCGGATCCCGATGTCCCTATAATATCGGACTTTCTGGGTGAAACTCCAACACTCCTCCTCACCGAGAAGTCCATCTCCTCCTCGAATGGAATCCCCTCAGCGAACTCCCATCCGTTCGCGGAAAGTTGCAAATAGAGGGAAAGGTAAGGATTTGGTGAAAGAGTCTGCAATGTTGGCTTTGGTAGGAACATCTTTGAATACAACTTCCACGCGTTCATGTGTATAGTGATATTGCACGTCAAAATGTTTGGATCAGGCATGAAAAGAAGGATCCTCGGTAAGGATTCGTGCACCAGGGTTGCCATCGAAGTTGCCAACGGAGTTGTAGTCTATTCTGAACTAGTGGGGAGATAGAGTTGAAGCCACTTATACACGGACACAGTGCTCCGCCTGTTATCCTTACTAATGTCTTGTTTGTTCCTCAATTGTCTCATAATCTGATATCTATCACCTACCTCACCAAACATCATGGCTATTGTGCCACATTTAAAGGAGATCTTGTTTCATTCACTAGAAACAATGAGCTCTTGTTTGAGGCAGATATCAATGAGAGGAACCAGGCATTTGTGAGAGAGGTCGAAATCCCCTCTTCTGGTTCAGCTCTGTTCACTTCTGGGACCTTGCCTATGGATTTGGACTTGTTGCATTGTCAACTTGGCCATCACTCTTATGCTGATACCAAAAGCATCCTTAGCAAGAATCTAGTCACTGGTGCGAAGTTGACTTCAACCCAGAAACCAGATCCCATCTGTGAGCCCTGCCTTGCAGGAAAGCTGAATGCAGGTCCTTTTCCATCCACTGGTCATCGTTCTGAACATCCTCTTGATCTCATTCATTCTGATCTGAAGGAATACAAGGTCCACACTCGTGAGGGGTGGAAGCATCGTATTATCTTCATTGATGATCACACTAGCTTCAAAGTGTGTTACCACATGCAACGCAAGAGTCAGGTGTTCCATGCGTTCAAGTTGTTCAAAGCTTATGCTGAGAACCACTTTGGGCGAAAGATCAAAGGATTTCAGGATGATAAGGGTGGCGAGTACATGTCTAATGAGTTCAGGAACTTCCTTGCTTCAGAGGGCATTGTGCATCACCACTCAACCAGGAATCGACCGCAACAGGATGGGACAGCAGAACGTGGTAATCGCACTGTAGATGAGCACACAACTGCAATGCTACATGAAGCAAATCTCCCTGCTTCATTCAGGGCTCTTGCTGTTGGTGCATATATTCACGTGTCCAACATGCATCCCTCCGCTCACATCGGAGGAAATACTACTCCACACGAGCTCTGGCATAAGCAGGAACCAGATGTGTCTCATCTTAAGGTGTGGGGCTGCCTTGCCTATGTGCATGTGCAGAAAGATAAACGGGATGCCTCTGGCTCCCATATTGAGAAGTGTATCTTTGTGGGTTATCCCTCAGAGTACAAGGCCTGGGAATTCTACAACCCAGTGACACGCAAGATGGTGATCTCAGAGCGAGCTGTGTTTGATGAACGCTACTTCCCTGGGTGCAGTGCTGAGCAGATGAGAAAATGTCCTCCCTCTGCACTTCACAGCCTGCCTTTGCTGCCTAATCCTCCTACTGTTGTCGTTATTGACGAGGAGGATGACAGACCCAAACAGCGTCATGCACCTGCTCCTCCAGCATCCCCCGTGCCTTCCCACCCACGCTCCTTGCCTGCATCAAGGGCTGCGTCACCGGATACTCCTTCACCATCGCCTTCTGCTTCACCACCTCCTGCAGCTTCACCTGTTGGTATTGCTGCACGTCGTCGCTTCCACAATCAAACTACGGAGCATAGACCTCCTAGTGAGTGGTGGAAAACACACAGGGTGCCACAGCCTGCTGTACCCTCAGATTCAGAGTCATCTGATGATGAGTTGCTATTGCAGCCAGGCAGTGCTCTTGTTGTTGCACATGAAGGAGATCCAATGAGCAAAACACTTCAGCAAGCTAACATTGCAGCTGTGAAGTCAGCGCAAGCTGCTGTCCAGTCTGGTCATCCTCGCACTTACTATGAGGCAATGAAACACTCTGATGCTCATTTGTGGAAGGATGCAGCTGTCTCTGAGATTAACTCTCTCTTGGAGAACTGCACTTGGGATGTTGTTGATCCACCTCCTGGGGTAAAGCCTATACGCTCTCAGTGGGTCTTTGTGATCAAACACAAGTCTGATGGGACCATCGAGCGCTACAAAGCCCGATTGGTTGCAGATGGTCGTGGACAGCGCTTTGGTGTTGACTACAATGAAATCTTCTCCCCTACCATCAAACCCGCCACTCTTCGCACCATCTTTGCTCTTGCTGCTCAGCATGATCTCCAGCTTCGTTCCATTGACTTCAGCTCTGCCTACTTCAATGGGGACCTTGATGAGAACGTCTATATGACGCAACCAGAAGGGTTTCCACAAGGCAGACCTGGCCAGCTTCTCAAACTGCGAAAGTCTCTTTATGGACTTAAGCAGGCTGGTAGGCAATGGCACAAGAAGCTGCGAGAGAAGCTCCAACAAATGGGCTTCAAGTGTCTCCAGTCTGATCGTTCATGCTTTGTCTATTCAGATGGAGCTGTTCGCATCATTCTCCCCATCTATGTTGATGAGTTGATGATGGTGTTATTGCCTCCAAGCATGATGCTGATATTGACCGAGTTATTGCTGAACTTAACTCTGCATTCAGAGTCAAGGATCTTGGTCCCACAGAGTGGCTTCTTGGGATCAAGGTTGAGCGCAACTCCAGGACTGGAGACATTGCTATTTCACAGCGCCAATATGCTGTGAACATGCTTGAGCAGTATGGAATGTCTGATTGCAAGCCTGTTTCCACCCCTATGCTGCCTGGTCTTAGCCTGACCAAGGAGATGGGAGCCAAGTCTGAAGACGAGTCCAAACACCTCAAAGGCACTTATATCAGTGCTGTGGGCTCTCTGATGTACTTGGCTATCCAGACTCGTCCAGATATCTCCTATGCAGTGGGTGTTCTTGCACGCTTCAACAGCAATCCTGGTGAAGCCCATTCCACCGCTCTGAAGCACTTGTTCTGCTACATCAAAGGCACTCTTGATTACCGCATCACATACTCCAAATCTCCTTCTCTCTACAAGTTCACCACCTATGTTGACCCTGACGAGTTGTTCTTCACATACACTGATGCTGATCATGGTGGTGATAAAGATACCATGAAAAGCACTGGTGGTTTCGTTGTGATGATGGCTGGTGGACCAGTGAGCTGGAGAAGCAAACTGCAGACAACTGTGTCTCTTTCCACTACAGAGGCAGAGTACGTCGCAGGAGTTGATGCTGGCAAGGAGATTGCATGGATGCGACATTTGCTTGGAGAGCTGGAGTATGGGTTGACTGGTGCATCATCTCTTCTCATGGACAATCAGTCTGCCATTGTTGTTGCTCGGAATCCAGAGCACCATGGCCGCATGCATCATCTTGACCTTGCACACCATTGGCTTCGTGGCCAGGTTGAAGCTGGTGTCATTGATGTAAAGTATGTTCCAACTGAGGATCAACTTGCAGACATCATGACCAAAGCACTGCCCAAGCCAGCGGTGGAACGACTGCGAGACATGATGGGATTAAGGGGGAGACAATGAGACTGCTCTCATTCAGGGGGAGTGTTGAAGTGTGGGACTTCCAGCATTCTCATTCTCTTGTTCTGTTTCATGGACACTTAGTTTAGACATGTGAAACACTTGGTATCCTAATGGATCTGCTGTTTGCGATCGGGGTCTGATCAGGATTTTCAGCCATCTAGCTATGTGTAAAAAATGTTCCGACTCGGTAATGTCAAGCTCCGCCAGTGCCCGGTCTGTCGAACACCGATCGCCATAGAGGGCGGCCTGCTACAAATTTTCAAGGTCTAAATTTAAAGAAGTTGAGAGAGAAAAGGGGAGAGATGCTCATGAAATAGAAGTCTACTAGGGTTGTTCACAGTAGCCATTTTTGACTCCTTTTTGGGTCCTTCCTTTCTCTTCATTTTGGTTTTCCCATTTTTCTTTTTGTCCGCCCCTTTTCAATTCAGACATGTAAAAAGGTTCCAAATCCAAAATTACAGCTTCCTGCGTCCAAAACGGGCCCAAAACGATGAAAAGATGGCCCCGAAAGGGGACTTACTGTGTAAGTTCTAGTCCAACTGTAAGTACAATACAATAGCCCAAGTGTCCGAATATTAGCGTGTTTGCGCAGCAGCCATTGGAGCCATCTGATGGCTGTTTGGCGTTACGCAACTAGATGGCTGTTGGCTCCTATGGTTTTTAAATCGATGCTCATATTGGGTTGTATTCAAGTCCATCCTGATCATATTGGGGCCTTGACACTCCCCTGGCATCTCGCCTTATGGTGGCAGTCAAGTTTCAACCAAACGTGGGTAAGGTTAAAGATGAACTCGTGACTGCATACTGTGATCAATTTCGTGCCAACTCCCCGGCTTCGCTAGGAACTTCCCAATCTTAGTAACGTTACCCCACAACGGAGTCTACTACTGTAGTGTTGGAAATTGCCCAAGCTTGGCCACACGGTTCGGTGCCTGTCTACGATCTGGTCGCAGAGGAATCGTGACCCGTTCACCAGGTCATTTTCCCCATTCACCCAGTACACGGGTGAAAACCTGGTTAATCACATTCTGGTTACATTCCGTTTTGACCATTTATATCACGGGAACTTCGTGTCTGCAGGTTACATTTTGAAACGCGTGGCCTTTGCAATGGTCCACATTTTGAACCGCGTGACTTGATATGCTGCAAGTCATTTCAAGTTCCAGGGCCATTTTCTGAGTCATGCGTGTCAGCGCTTTCCAGGGCGCAATTACCAGGTTACATTTTGAAACATGTGGCCTTTGCAATGGTCCACATTTTGAACCGCGTGACTTGACAGGCTGCAAACCATTTCAATTCCAATGAAGTCCCAGGGACATTTTCCGATCCGCACCTCTCCGGAATGGACCAATAAAGTTTCAGGGTCATTTTCTGAGTTGTTGCGCTTTCCAGACGGGTTACATTTTGAAACGCGTGGCTGGGAACATTTACAGCCATTCAGATCCCGCTTGGAGCGCTTTCCAGAGCGCAGCTACTATATTACGCTTTGAAAAGCGTGGCCTTTGCAATGGTCCACATTTTGAACCGTGTGACTTGACATGCTGCAAACCATTTCAATTCCAGTGAAGTCCCAGGAACATTTTCTGACCCGCACCTCTTCGGAATGGATAGCCCTGATCACTCGGAAAATTTACAGCCATTCAGATCCTGTCTGGAGGGATTATTGCACTTTCCACAGTGCAATTACTGGTTTACATTTTGAAACCCGTGACCCTATTGCCTTTTAAATGGTCCACATTGTGAACCGCCTGACCTGTATCTATCGGGGGCGTTTTTTTTCCATCTAGAACGAACCATTCGCAGTCGAACGACACCGAATGTTGTTGTCCGAGTACTAGGTCCAGAATCAACTTCGATTGCCCAGGCGGGTGGCCGATCACAGCACTCACAATTTTTCACGACGGCGCAAATACCTCCCTTCCACGGAAAACACCCACCACTGGCCCAGGAGGCCCTCGAAAAATCAATATATGAGACATTTTTCACTAAAACCATGTGGCTGAGGAGTTAGATACAATCCAGGTCCGAGTTCAGACGCAGGTGCATTGAATCACTCGCGGCCCGTCCGGAGAGCAACAACCGCCTCGAGCAGCTCGATTGCATGTGGTATGTGTTTGTTAGCGAAACCGTTTGCGCGGAGTGCTGTGTGCGAGCGTAAATTGAGTTGGCACGCGTATGTAAGTTTTGAGTAAGAAATAGCAATGTTCAAGTCCCTATATAATCAACTTGAACTCCCAACGAATCTACCTTAAGCAACCGACTAACGAGATTATATCTTCGTTAGACGTGAACACGGGATACGTCTCCGTATTCTTAGGATTGCTGTACTGCCCAATACGCAAGCTTATAGCGTTGCGGTTTGGAGAGCCTGCGGTAAGTCCTTTGATGAGCTTGAAGCTTCACTTAGGTTCACGCGAATTTGGGGTCAACGTAGTTGTCGATAAAGATGTAAAGATTACTACATGATACGAAGTACGGGTTTATATCTAATCTAGTGTGTGGCTGTGCTCGCAGCCGAAGTACAACCATGACTCGCGCATTTGTTCTGCGAGAGTCCAGAGAGTTCCTTCGTATTCCATGGTCTTCTAATCCGAGTACTGGAGGGTAAACAGGTTGGATTCTAGCCTACTGACTATATTCCATCACAAAGCCCCCCCAGCCTACATGTACTCGGATCACATAAGTAAATGAAACATTGGAAAATCGAACGAGTGTAAGGGAGTAGATAATTGAACGAAGTATAAGAGAGAAGAGTTCAAATCACGACAGGATCAATCTCCATCGAGTCCTCCTCGCTGTGGAGCGCCAACTGCTGCAAATGTTGGTTGATATTGTCGAGCTCGTCGTCTGCGAGTGTGAGTTTCACAATCTTATTGACAGACTCGCCAGAGGTAAGTACGGATTGCTGCTCATCGGGCAAGGGCCAAGCCGCGACGTAGCAGATCGGCTCCAGGGGATCGGTCGCATGCTCGGTGAAAATGAGCTGCGATGCGTTGGGAGAAACGAGACGAGCGCAAGCTGAGTTCATGTTCAATTAGTAAGCGGCTCACAGAATGAATTGCTTCGTACCGAAATCAATCTCACTCTGCTCAGCTCTGTTGCGCATGTGAACGGCTAGGTCGGAGTATCCTCCATAGGAGAACGTGGGAGTAGCGCGATGTCTGAACTCGACTTCGGCCATTCCCAGCGGCGCACCGTAGTTCCAACCGCTGTGATAGCCATCCTCGATGGATAAACGAATGCCATTCGCGATGAAGAAGATAAAGTGGCGGCAAATCTTGACACAAGCACTGAGGATGATGGAAGCAACGTCAAGATATTACAACACACCTTCTGGAGCATGGCGATGTGTTCAAGACCTTCGGCAATAGTGCTGAACCGCCGTTCTTCGAAGGTTAGACGAGCGTAGACTCGAAAAAGGCAGATGGCGGGAACGCGGCTGTCAATCTCCAGGAGACTGCGCAGAGGAATACCCGCTGGAATCTGGGGACCCCCACCCAATACCCACGGATTGTGGTTATTGGCGGCGCAGAGGATAATGCCGGCGAGAGTGTCGAAGATCCGGCGATATTGATGTGCCAAGACCGGTCGAAGTTTAAATGAATGCACACCCGAGTCGACGTCAGGAATGAGGTCGTCGATGCACGGAGCTGGCAGTTGCTGAGCAGCCGGGCCGAGGATAAGGCAATACAGGGTTCGGAGAAGGGGGCTGCCTAAATTTGAGTTCAGCTCGTGTCCATGGTAAAATATAAATGAAAGGCACCCAGAACGGTCAACAACATGAGTAGCGGATTGTTGACGTCGAAGATCCGAACCAAGGCCGTCTCGGATGATGGTGAACTGTCCATGATCGAATCCGGTGAGGAACTGCCGTCGGATGATGCCTCCGTAGTGATGAGAGACGTTGCGGACACGGGTGTGCTAGCGATCGACGGGTATTGGATTACCGATGGACGAGGATTTTTGGCATGATACTGGGCAAATTGGCGAGCATACTGTTCCCGTCGTCCAGCGTGGGCAGGTTTGATAAGGAAAGTGCGAGTGCGAACCATGGTAGGGAATCTGGACAGAGAGGATACGGATAAAGTGGAATGAATGGTGGTGACGCGCCGGGCGTGAGGAATGGATGAATGATTCGGAACGCGCAAGATGAAAGGCCTTAAAAACAACGCAGAAACACTGGCTCCATAATTTGTCGGGAGAATGATTCTGATCAATTCAACGGCGCCCGACGAATCTGCTGATGGATCTTCACCTTCTTTGCATTAATCCAATCTTCTAGAATCTCTGGAGCATTTCGAAGACCCTTTTTGGTCAGCCATTCATCATCCTCGGGACCGAAGCCTTTCCATCGTACCTTGAATTGTTGGATTCGGCGTCCGCGTGATTTGCGCCATCGTTCTGCAAGAATGAAATCGACGTCCACTTCTGGCTTGGCATCAAAATCATCACGATTGAGGGATTTTGTAGGACGGTCTCCAAGATCAGGTGGGGATTTGGAATAAGACTCCAAATGGGCTATATTTAAAATTGGATGAATACCGTAGGAGACCGGTAGGCGTAATTGATAAGTCACTGGACTGAGTTTGCGGATAATTTCAAAGGGACCATCGTACTTCATAAGAAGTTTCTTGCCACGTCCTTTCTCATCCCGTAGCAGATTTAGCGAATGCGGGTTGAGTACGACTAAATCAC
The DNA here is from genome assembly GCA_029378395.1 of Mycena leptocephala. NCBI lineage: Eukaryota > Fungi > Basidiomycota > Agaricomycetes > Agaricales > Mycenaceae > Mycena > Mycena leptocephala. The sequence continues at coordinate 489,290 of JARJLF010000071.1, read as the reverse complement.
CGACTTCGAACTCCGTGAGAAGCCTGCCATTGTTGTAAGCCCGTTTTTGAAATACCTGAGATAGAAGCAATGCTTCTTTGGCGCGGCTCCGGTTGGCTTCGAATTCGTCAATCATTTTTTGTGCCTTCTCGTTGATCACCAATGTATCCCCCCCAGCGATATTGGCTTCTTCTGGTCGGGTGACGTGCTCTGAGGAGGGGACCAGGGAGGAGCCGGTAATCGGGTGATATCCGCGTAATAAATACGCCGGCGAGAAGCCCGTGCTGGTATGAGGAGTTGAATTGTAAGCCAATGCTAAACCGTCTAGAAAATCAGACCAATCATTTCTAGATGGTCCGATGTATGCCCGAAGTGCAATTTCCAACGTCTGATTTAAATTCTCTGTCTGGCCGTCTGCCTGAGGATGATATGCCGTGGTTAAAGCTCTTTTCATACCTAGCAAATGGCAAATTTCAGCCCAGAAATCGTGACGCCATCGCGTGTCGCGGTCGGTAATGACTTGCTTCGGAATGCCAAAATGTGTGATGATGTGCTTAAAGAATAATCGAGCGGTCTCGAGCTCCGTGATGTCGGTCTTACAGGGAATGAAGATGCTGTATTTGGTTAATTTGTCAACGATGACGAGTATGTTGTTGAAACCCGATGAGTCGGGGAGTTCTGGAATGAAATCCATCGAGACAACTTCGAATGGCTGTGTTGGGATTGGGATCGGCTGCAGAAGTCCCGTAGGCGCGTGTCGCCGAGGCTTGCTTTTCTGGCAGATGTCGCAAGTCGAGGTATACTGTTTTAATTGACGCGACATGCGAGGCCAGTAGTAGGTAGTTGCGAGCCGATTGTATGTTCTGTGATAACCGGCGTGAGCAGCCTCTGTCAGGGTGTCATGAATGTCTGACATCACTGGGACCCTAAATTTATCTGGTACGCATAGCCGATTGTTTCCCTGCCAATCCTCAAAGTAGATTAGTCCCGATTCGCTATAATGATACTGCGGATAGAGGGGATTGGACCAATGATTTTCCCCTTTCCATCCCTTCAGAACTTTGGAAAAATGTGGATCATCGTGATAGGCTGCGGCCCAGGCCTTGATTTCATCTTCGGAGAAGCCAACGAGAACGGAGAATGCCCGCGAGGTGGCGTAGGACGTAGTAAGCGTGTTTTCGAAGTCCAATGCAATTTCATCGGAATAAATGGTGTCCTTTTCGGTGCCGTCTTCCTGCGTGCGAACGAAGCGAGTGGCCACTGTGAGAAGTTTCTCTTCGAAACGAGGACCGAGATCGTCATACATGTTTTTTAGAGGGTCATCGCCACTGAGTTCAACGGCCCGAATGGAGTCTGTGGCTGGGCTGTCATGAATTGGGACGCGACGACGAAGTCGGGAAATAGGATCCACGTTAGAGTGGACTCGTCCAGCGCGATGGACGATCTTGAGTCCGGGATAGGCCGAGAAAACGGTTCCCCACGTCAAAAGGCGGCGATTAACATTCTGGAAGGTCCGGCTCCAAGTTAGAGCAGCGTGATCAGTAATGGCGAGAACAGTTTCACCTTCCAGAAATGGTTGAAATTTGATAAGTGCCTCTTTCAGTGCGAGTGCTTCTCTCTCTGTGGGAGAGTAGTTCCGTTCCGGTGACTTCAGAACCCTAGACCAATAGCAAACAACTCGTTCAATATATACGGTTGTGTCTTCGAATTTCTCTGCCCATGGTCCGGGTGCGGGAACATCGTCAGCACCTTTTATGGTTGTGACGAGTGTGGGAACCGGCTCACCGTTCTTGAATGCGCGCTCAAGCCGCTCATAGACTCGAGTGCCGCGTAAATCTCGGATAACGATAGGTTGAACTTGCTGCAGGATTGCGGCAAGACCATAATCACACGCATCCGAGTAAACGCGATATGGCCGACCTGGCATAGCATAACCGCGGACTGGAGCGTTGGTGAGGACCTGCTTGCAAAGTTCAAATGCTTCGGCTTCTAACTCGGTCCATTCCCATTTGATCCCTTTCTGTAATAGTCGAAAGAAGGGTCTCGCAATCCATGCATAGAATGGAACATATGACGAGAAATAAACCATCATACCCAGAAAATGCTGAAGCTCATGAACATTGAGTGGTTCGTCAAGGTGAAGGATAGCGTCTACTTTCTCCTTGTGCGTTGAAAGTCCAAGACGAGAAACCTTCTGTCCAAGAAGAAGTAGGGATTGATATGCGAAATGGCATTTAGCCGGAGAAAGAGTGATGTTGGCCTTTGCGATGGCCGAGAAGACTTGGTCTAGATGGTTGATATGATCTTCAAATGTGAGAGAGAAGACGACTATATCGTCGATGTATACAAGAGCAAAAATCCATAGAAATGGTGCGAGTACATTTTGCATGGCCCGCTGAAATACACTCGGCCCGTTACGATAGCCGAAAGGCATACGGCGAAATTGCCATAAACCACGATGGGTGCGGAAGGCTAATTTTTCCGCCGAGGATGGAGACATCGTGAGTTGAGTAAACCCTGCGAGTGCATCCAAGGTGGTAAGCCACTGCGAGCCGGAAAGTGCCTGTAGAATATCTTCTTGACGAGGCAAAGGGAATTCATCTGCAACAACCATTTCATTGAGCTTTCTCAGATCGATTACCATCCGTGGCTTACCGTTCCGATACACGATAAAAACGGGGGCAGCCCACGGACTTTTGGATGGCTCAATAACCCCGAGCTGAATCCACGAATCCATCTGTTTGTCAATGACCTCACGATTAGCAGGTGAAACGGGGAAGGGAGGTAAGGATACTGGTTCGGATCCAGGCTTCATGGGAATTTCAACTTGAACTTCGTAATTTCCAAGCCTGCCATCTAGCCCAAAAGCTGATTGATTCCGAACGAGCATTTCCTCGAGATTTTTGCGCTGTTCAGCGGTGAGGTCCGGCGAAATATCCACTGCCTGTAATAACTGATCCCCTGGAATCGAAGGATCCGGTGGTTCCGAGGTCTTCGGTCCTCCTTCGACAGGTTCCTCAGCCAATGGATCATCTGGCTCCGTTGCGTTACGTTGCGCTTTTGAGGAAATATTGGTGGTGGAGCGCGCACCAAGGGAGCCAGGATTGGTGTTCTTGAGGGTATCGGAATAATTTGGTGGGCATGAAAGGCCTTCTTGCCCAAAGAGTTCGTCGGACGAAGCAAGTAGAGCGGGATGGTTTGACAGATCAGTCTTTGATCCCGGATCAGCGGAAGTAAATTCCGTCGCTTCTTGTCCTCTACTACCACCAGTCTGTCTGAATGTCTTGTTACTTGCTGCCCTAATCTCATCGGCTGCAAGCTTTTCTGAGACTAGATTGCGCATCAAAGCAGCATGCCCATTGATCTGAACCTGTTGACTCGGAGAGTATTTTGCCATTTTGTCGAGCCAATTCCTCGGATTTCTAGCTGCCCGAGCATCTGCCCCTTGGAAATAGTGACCGCTGTTCGAGAAAAATTCGCAACATGAAGGATCGGCTTGTCCCTGGAGATGAGAGAATCTGCAAATCCCGACATATTCTCGCCGTTTCCATGAGCCTCGAGATTGCGTTCGACAAAGAGAGAGTCTTGGCCTTTCGGGAAGAATACATCCACTGGAACTGCAATGCTGGTCTCCGGGGGAATAACGACTCGTTCTTTAGCCCAGACCTCAGATTTTCCTTGCCGTAACTGAGCTCTTCGCTTCAGTTTCTGATTTCGGCGATGGATCTTCGCTTTCATACCTCCTTGATCAATCCCGGATCGGACTTTAACCTTGAAGGCATGCCCGTCCTCGTCAATCAAGGAAGCTGAAGTAGAGGTTTCGACCCTGAGCTGTCTTCCAGAACTACCGAATCGAAGGTAGGAATTTCCTTCATCCCGCAATATCGAAATGGAGTACTGATCTTGGAAGTCATTTCCCAGAATAAAAGGAGTTGTCATCCCATTCACCACGTATGCTTCGACAGTAAGCTTCACGGGACCTTCATCCGTATGGAAAAATAGGTCTAGTGTGACGAAGCCTGAAATTGAAGCCTTACCCGTTACCTGAATCAAATTGACTTGGTGACCGGTTTTCATTTTCGGGGGGTGAGTGAGCCTTTCAAGCGCCTTGCGGGAAATTAGAGTAATATCAGATCCAGTATCAGCGATCACTGTGATGGGATCCACGTCTAGCCCACCAACTGTAGCAACGGCTTCCGTAGGAGACGCACCGAGAAAGGAACTTCCGGGCGGTCTGGCCATGTGTTTCCGCAGTTCAATAACTGGTTTATCGGGCTTGCTACCAGGGGTGAGTACTACGCGATAATTAACCGCTTTAATGTCTCTGGCTAATCTACGTCGTGTTCTCCTATTCAAAGCAGGTTTTTCACCTCTGGATCGATAGGTTGTACAAGCCGTTGATCCGCTGGATGCAGAGTTAGCAACGTCGATTTCCGAGCCTATAACCGAAGCTGTTTCCGAGTCTTTCAACGAGCCGTTTGACTCATTAATCCCCCCAGGCCTGAATCATCATCTTCGGATTCAGCCATCCTGAGGGGCTCCTCAAAATCCTGCTTATTCTGGTTCTCAGCCTCAGATTCATCGTCACTTTCTAATCCATAATAGAGGTCATCATAATCCTCTTGCGCATCATGGTCCTCACTAGTAGAGGTAGCAAGGTTGGCTCGTGCGGCTCGATTTCCTTTGAACGAATGCTTACATTCGTTGTCCCAGTGCTTCCCACTCCCGCAATGCCTACAAGGTCTTGCACCTTTAGATTCGGGTGTAGCCTTTTTAGAAACATTTCGGTCATCTTTAGGGAATTTGGGAGGCCCCAGATTTGCCGACCAACCAACAAGATTAACGCGAGCCGTGCGAGTATTATTTCGCTGATAATCCCGATCCCTGTCTCGGTCTCGGTCTCGGTCGCGCTCGTGCTCGCGGTAAGTGTTATCTCTATCCTGGCGATCCAACTTCATTAAAGCATCTTCATGATAGCGAATCGCAGCTTGGAACTCGACAATGTCCCGATACATCTGAGTGGTGAGAATAGTGTTCCACGTTGAGGGTGCACCATCCATGACCTCTAATATGATCTCGGAATCATCCATAGTATACACGGTATTAAGGAGTTCGGTTTTACGAATGAAGTATTCACTCGGGGTCTCGCGCGAGTGGCCAGCGTCCCGGTAAATCGCTCTATTCGCCCGTCCCCGCTGCCGGTCCAACCATTTGCGATTCAGGAAGTATGTTTGAAATGCCTTTCTCAGGGTATCCCAGTTCTTCTCGATCTCTGACCTGTAACTGATGGGTAACGACCAATACCATACTTCCGCAGCCCCTTCCAACCGTTTAGGAACCACACGGCCCAACTGTTGAAAGACTACTTCGGACTCTCTGGCAATATCATTAACTTTCAACATCCACCTAATTATGGTGTCGACATTTCCATCCCATTTAGGTACGTTGTCATACTTCAACTTAAGATCGAAGTGAGGTATTTTTGAAGAATTAGAACCATCCCCGGAAGAAGGAACCTTTGCGGCTTTTGTGGTACCTCTATCTCCAGGCAGTCGGAATGGCGCCGAACGACGGCGACCTGGATACCCACGGTCATCTTCGCTATCATGGTCGCTATCATCCGGATCACCTGCTGGAGGAGCACCACCGCGTCGGAAACCAGGGGGAGAACGGCCTCTAGAGTGACGCCCAGCAGCATTTCCTGACGGCATATGCGGTGGTAAGTCTCTGTCCCTGTTATTTCCTTGAGGAGTCATACGCCTCATTTGATCAGCTTCCTCAGGATGCGTGGGCAAATTGGGCGCTGGCTGCGCTCGTTTGGACTGAAATATCGACGCCATGGGATTCAAAATCTCTCCCATGCGCGGATTATTGCGGGGTAGCACAGTATTAGATACAGAAGGGGTAAAGCGGACAGACGAGGTATTGTGAAGGGGATAAGAGGTTGACTGACTTGCCTTCGAAATGTAGTCTGGGTCTTCGCGATGAGAGAATGAATGTGTAGTTCGTTGAGAATGCTCTAAGAACTCGTCAGCAGCTTTGTCAAGCTCAGCATGACGGTCTTGCGGCTTCCTCGCAGGGAAATCATAGTACCTGTCAAGAAGCACAAGGAAATTCTCAACCTCAACGCGGAAGCACACTCCCAGGATCTCGAATGCATTTTGATCATACACCTCAAGAATATCCTCGTCGTCACCCCAAGAAGGGAGAGGTGGAGGAGTCTTCCCATCAATGCGGAATGAATCCTCCGCAAGTTCACGAAGCTTTTGCAGGACGCGGAGTAGTAACCGGAAGTGATCTTTCTGAACACGATAACCAGCATCACTCCCAAGAATCTCGAGCCTCTCAACCTCAGTAAGCAAAGTATCGAGCAGTTCGAGTTCCTTGGGAAAGATATACTGGAATAGTCTTCGTGAAGCCTTGGATGCCTCGAGTAGAAAACCCTTTCCGGTCCCGGTTGCACCCTTTACCAGAGCCTCAGATCTTCGGGCTAGGATCTGAGAGTTACTCCCTATTTTGGAGAGAGGTTTCAATGTCGGAACCTTGATCTCGGTCTTGACCACCGGTACAGAGGTGTCAATAGAGTCGTCTTCGACCGGGCCGGCGTAATCACGGAGCGGCACATCTTCGAACTCCGCTGATGCCTCAAAATCAGGCACCGTCTCGTTGTCATGGCTATCATGATATGACAGTGGTGATCGACTGCGGTGCGGAGTAGATGTGCGGGGCCGATTGTTGCCCCGGTCGTCATGTACCGTCGAGGTATGTGACATGGCAGATGGCAGATGGTGTGAAGTGATAGAAACGTAGAGAACTCAACTTTGTTTAAGCAAGGAACTTCCCAATGTGTCCACCAGTGTTAGCGAAACCGTTTGCGCGGAGTGCTGTGTGCGAGCGTAAATTGAGTTGGCACGCGTATGTAAGTTTTGAGTAAGAAATAGCAATGTTCAAGTCCCTATATAATCAACTTGAACTCCCAACGAATCTACCTTAAGCAACCGACTAACGAGATTATATCTTCGTTAGACGTGAACACGGGATACGTCTCCGTATTCTTAGGATTGCTGTACTGCCCAATACGCAAGCTTATAGCGTTGCGGTTTGGAGAGCCTGCGGTAAGTCCTTTGATGAGCTTGAAGCTTCACTTAGGTTCACGCGAATTTGGGGTCAACGTAGTTGTGGATAAAGATGTAAAGATTACTACATGATACAAAGTACGGGTTTATATCTAATCTAGTGTGTGGCTGTGCTCGCAGCCGAAGTACAACCATGACTCGCGCATTTGTTCTGCGAGAGTCCAGAGAGTTCCTTCGTATTCCATGGTCTTCTAATCCGAGTACTGGAGGGTAAACAGGTTGGATTCTAGCCTACTGACTATATTCCATCACAGTGTTGGGGGTCGTCTGGGTTCGAAAGGATCTGAACAGATGCTTCATTGTGGCCAGGAAGCAGAAAACAGCGGCTGAGGCAGAGTGGGTTCACAATGCGACCGTTATCCATCGTAATACCCAACAGGTGCCGCAAGAGCGTGCAGATTCTTGCATACGGTGATATTATCAGTACTGCTTGCGAATCTGAACTGGGTGCACCCACGCTTGAGGATATACCGCCAATCAAACGTCAATAGTACGCCCGGACAGGCCGGAAAGAACAATGAATAGTGTATTACCGCGCCCGAGTTCGATTTGAACGAACACAGCATGGTTATGGTCAGGTGGTTTTGTTGGTTAGGTTGAAACAATAAAAAAACACATAATAAGCTTGTACAAACACTTTCGAAGACCTAGGTCTGGGTATTAGCATCCCCGGGTAGGTTTAAGGCTTGCCGTAACCTAGCCAGGGCAACAAAACAAATTAGAACGGCTCTTTAGTATAGTGGTTTATGTTACAATATTTATAAGGTGCTGTGCGAGAACGACGGCGACCTTTCCTAAAATTGAAATCGCCTTCACACGCGGAGAAAATGCGGTGATGAAATGCTGATAGATAGCGGTCATTTGACTGTGCCGAAACGGGATGCGATCGAAGAACAGCAAGTGTCAAGTTTATTGGATGGGCGGTCGAGTTTATTGGATGAGCGGCGTCCCACTTCATGCGGCAGTCTCGGAACGCGCGGGAAAGTCAGAGCCGCATTGCCGGATTGCTGGGAATGGAGGCGTGGATCAGAATCATCAAGCCGGCGAGTGGGCGGACCGTAAACAGCTTCAGACGGACAGGCTTAATTTTATAAAGAGGAAGAAAAGAGGCACAAAATCTGTTGGTCTGGGGTTCAATCCCCTTATGTGGCTCTTATTTTGCTTTAATTTGCTTGCAAAGACTTAAAGACCTAATGCATGGCCACAGCCAATAGGTTGGCTGGAGTCGTGGCATTAGACAACAATTCCTGTGGCTACAGCCATGGCCATTAGTCTAAATATTAGTGCTATGGCTCGCAGGGGAGCGCCGGCAAGAAAGTCAAGATTGCGCAGATCTCGACGCAGCGCGTGCAAGGCTAGCAAGAATCGAAGCCGGTGCGTGTTCGGTGCGTCTCGGCTCTTAGTCCTTCGAATGAGGTAATTCACAGGCCCCACGCCGTGTTGGCGTGGCTGGTACCCGTGGGGCAACCCCTGCGCAACCCTTTGGGCGCCTGAGCGACTGCAGGTCGGCGACGAGCGGTGGAAGGTATTTTTTTCTCCGATCCATGGGAGATATGTTACCTTCAGAAAGAAATCGTAAGAGCTCTCCATCGCTTGTTTCAGCCCGCACCCGCCACGAGGCGCGACCGCAGGCCGACGACGAGCGGCGGGATTCTCTGAAGGGTGGTATTTATTTTAGCTCCATAAAAAAAAATGTGGGAGCTTCCTGATGGCCCGTTTCAGCGGCAGGAGGTATTTTCTCCAACCGGCGGAATTCATTTTTATGGGAGCTTCCCGATGGCCCCTTTCAACTAACGGCGGTATTCGTGCGGTGGGAGCCCCGTTTCAACCAGCACCTGTCGCGGGGAGTGACCACAGGTTGGGGGCCAGCAGTCTTTTTTCTCCCTCAAGCATCAATCTTCAGACAATATTCTCTGGAGCTTATCAATGGCCCTCCCCAACCAGCCCTGTCCAGTGTGCAATGGCAGCCTGGCTGCCTACCTCTCCCTTTGATTTTAAACCCAGTTCACACCCAAAATTCCGTTCTGGCAAGTATCTAGACCGTACGTATAAAAGAATGCGCATAAGTACGAAGTTCCGGCCGGGCACTGCCACGGCCCCCACCCCAAGTGGAGCATGAGAACACTTCTAAACGAGAAACTGCTTGAATTCTTTCTGACATCAAGCCGCACCTCGTGCACTAGAAATCCTTAATTCTCCGGTCTGCTCGTTCGTTTCGTCCCTCGATACATCTCTCGGAACATGATTTGCTATGAGCTCATGCGTCGAATTTTCCCATCGTGGGTCTCTAGATTCTCTACTTGATTTGATTTGATTTGATTTGTGTTATCGTACCTGTAGAGCTATGCCGCAGTACCTGTGTAAAGTAACTGGGAGTATATAAGTAGGGGTTTTAGGTTTTCATTTTTTCGTGAACAATGAAGGAAAAAGGAAAAAAAATCGTACTGGGAAGTAAGTAGATGAGGAGAACCGATCTGTCAAAGGATGCGGTAAGGCGTGCATCGTTAAAGTGGGGGCGAACGGAGATTTGGTGGGAAAGTGCCATTATAAGACAGTATCGGGGCCGTACTTCGCTTCAGTTTTCTGCCGGGAACCATTGTGGGAGAAATGTGAGAAATGTGAGACCGGGCAAACAGTCGCAAACAATTCCAAATGCACCTCACGAGGACAAGAATGAGTACCCATTTTTTTGCCTGGATGAAATTCTGTAGGGCACCCCGCATTTACTCCCCGTAGTTAGTTGTTGCCAAAGTATACATCTATTTCACTCAGCATTTTCGAGCCCCGTTTTGAACATAATACTCTAGTGTTGCCGCGGCTGGGCTCACCACTGCAGAATTGCCGTACGCAGACTAGTTACGAGTCTAGGCTGAATGTGCACCCTCGTGTAAATCTCACTCGGGCGATAAAACGATCAACTGAAATTGCCGAAAATCGCATTTTCAGGAGTGTATGAATGCACGCCTTATCAACGGGGTCTTTGTCGAGCCCATCCGTGACATATATTGGCACGCAGGCGAGGCGAGACAGTCTTGGACGTGTATCTCGCGTTCCTTCGACGTTACTTACTTCCCTGCGAAATCAGTCATGTTTACTAGTATTCTATGGCTGCCCTTGTGTGCCTCTCTATCATGTGACTTACCGACACTAAAAACTGGTGTGACAATAATATAGATCACAACGCGCCCAGCCGCGTTATCACCTGCGCAAACGCAGGGCTCCCGTGTCACCAGGGCAGCCGCCTCAGAGGCGTACGAGTCCGCGTTCGGCAGCAGGACGGGCGACTCGCTCAGAGTGGGCCTCGTCGTCTCACCGAGTCACTCGCCCGTACTATCGATCACCCACATGTGCAGGTTCCTCCCCAGCCGCAGTTTCGAGGACAATAATATGCGTAGTGGTATTCAAATCGAGATCCGAGAAATGGGTGTGATGTTTTTTTTTTTTGACGCGTGACTGAAATAACCTGGGGGGTTATCCAAAGTAAATTCAAGTTGACCACAGTACGGAGAAAAAGGAAATATATGTCTCACAGCTAGTGAATTTACATGATGATTTTCTATATAGGGGTACTGTTTTCTACCTAGAGGTGATAGTTGGGCTATATAGGGGGGTCCTCTCTTTATTATGTATTTATCATGTATTTTCATTTTATTTTACCTCTATTTTTGAACAGCGAGCTCCCACGCGGAACGGCGGGAGTGATGGGGATGGTGACGCGGGCGCCGATGCGACGGAAGCTCCGCGGCCGATCGCGCCGACAGACGTGATTGTGACACCGATGTGCAGCGTCACAGTGCCGGGCTCAGTGTGATGGAGGCGTTGTCCCGTCTGGAGAATACAGGAAAGGATTAGGAGACAGTATAAATGGTAGAAACATGCAAAATCTGTGGTGAATATTCGGAACAGTGTGCAAAATGTACGGAGACCATGAAGACTGCGCAAGGTCGAAGCAACCATAGAAATCATTGTGAGAACGCGTCGGAGAATCTGCGGGAAGCTGTACGTCGTGTGGAATCGAAAGAAGTACGGCATGTGGTGTTGTGTCTGATTCGAAGGCTGATCTGAATGGAACGGTGATCGGATTGATTCGGAGACCTACACAAAGGTGAGTCTAGAGAGGGTCGGAACGCAGTGATTCAATGTGGAGCGGGCTTCGATGGCCTTCCATTTCCATTTAAGTCTTTTCCATTCATTTGGAAGCACGTGCTTCCATGACCGTGAATTTCAGCCATTGTTGTATTTTCCATGCATTTTGCAGCGCATGCTTCAAGGACCTTGCAGTTAAAGCGCGACTGTTTCAATTCCACAGCAGTCCTGGGGACACTTTCTGAGGCGTGCGCTGCAGATCTGGATAGCTAGGGCCATCGCGAATATTTCTCTCGCTTTAGATTCCCCCCAGAGCCTTTTTTTGCGTTTTCCGCAAGGCATTCAAGGTGAAGCGCGTGCTTCGATGGCCTTCCATTAAAGCTAAAGGAAGAGCTTCTATGTTGTGGATTTACTCAAAACTCACTGGGAGAGAATTGATTGGCTTCCCAAAAAAAATATGTGACATAGCCAGCGCACTGAGAACCGGCGCATCTTGTTGTGCGGTTCTCCCGCATAATGAGGTTCAAAACTGTCATCTGCATCGGAGTCAAGTGCACGATAGTCATTCCGCATAAAAGAGTCATCGACTATCATAAATTCTGTGGAGTCTGACTACGGGAGACTAGATAGTCATCCTCGGAATGAAACAGAGGCATTAATAAATAAATTGATTACTGGCCCTGAGTGAGAACATCCGCGCACCTATTCAGGGTTTCGGCCCCGGTTGGATCCCGGGTTTGTATAAAGGGCAGACTGAAACCATGGTTAATTGTCCCATCCGGGACCGCCTCTTATTCCATTACAAAGCCACTACCGCACCCCCCAATCCTTGAGTATTGCACTCCTGGACGCGAGGCTTTGTTTGTTAGAGAATAATGGCTCGGTGACTCGATCGAGCTACGCGGCTTTCGCGTCCCCAGTTTAGGACAGCCCCTCTGGTCACATTGGCCCGGTTGTTTTCCACCCCAGAGGCTTAGAGGTGTGCCTGGTGATCCCCTCGGCCACCGCATTGATATTTGCCCAGATGAGCTCCGCCAACGTGGTTATTTGGACTGACATCCCGCAGGGCATCATTCCTCATCGATGCCCCCCACCCAACGTCCAATCGGAGTGGCATTCCCATCCATGACCACCTCCCCGCATCCGATCAGTCACCTAATGCTTTCGTTTTCTCTCCATTTCGGCATTTCATGGATCTGAGGGGCGTAGCACACGATTTAGTTGACTTGTCTCTACTTCTTTGAAGTTCCTTCCTTGAACAAAGTCCCTGATTCATTTTCCAGGTACATGACCTCGTCATCACATTCGTAAACAATTGGCACAGGCAAGTTCATGTTTTATTGGTTGTTGCTGTTCTCGGTTTATCGGAGCGTATCTCTAATCTGAGGGGCGTAGCTAACCCCAAGGAGGATTCAATCAGTCTCTCATCATTGCTCTCATTCGATCTTGAACAAATCACTGATTGGTTTATTCTTTCCAAGTGACCATTAGGCCATCCCTATTGCTGTGGGGATGACCGTCCACTTAGGACGTTATAAAAGACGCTTCTTTGCTTTTCGCCGCGGTCCGCCACGTTCAAGATGCCCTCAATCGCATGGATTGAGCAGCTCGCCACTGATGACTCTTGAAGTCGCTTTCTCTCTCTCCACATTTTGGAACGATTCACTGATTATATTTGGCAGATGAGAAAACAAACGATCCTAAATATGCGCGACATTTTCTGGCCCGCAATTAATTCTTGGAAAACTCCTTTGACTGTCATGTTTGGAGGCCCATCTGTACCGTCAATTTCTCCTTGATCGCCGATGTTTTCTACTACGTCACTGCTGATAGGACCACGGGGCACTATTTGATGTGCACTCACAACGTTGCGTTGCTCTTCGGTCATGTCTCTGGGATCTTGGCATGATCCCTATACGATGACTCGGCGCCACCTAACCAAATTTTAACTGACCAGGCCATCATCGCCGACAGTTGCATATGAAAAATTTTCCGACCCGTATACTGCACCAAAATAGTTTAGCTGGCAAGTGATTCTTTCCTTCGCTTTCTCTGCATTTCTACGTTGCCGAGGATTTGAGAGGCGTAGCTAACCCCAAGGAACATCCCGGCGACCTGTTCTTCCTTCTCTCCCTCCTCTTTTCAAAGAAGATCTCTGATTGAGTTATTCCAAGGCATTCTGTACCCGAATCGTTCAATGAATCAGCTGAGGCACGTCATTATTCCGCTAATTCTCTCCCTGTTTTTGGCTTCTACCGAATCTGAGGGGCGTAGCTAACCCCAATGAAGATTTCGATCGGCCAGTTTCCTATGTTTCGCCTCATTCAATCTTGAACAAAGCGCTGATTGATGTATTGTGTTCAAGTGAATACGCGGCCATCCCCACGCCGATGGGGATGGCCGGTCCCTCAATGTGGCGTCAACTATCGGCTAGCCATTGGGAATGGCTGGGTCAGCGTGGTATGTAACCGGAATTGCTTGCCGCTTCCTCGCGCCGATGATTCGAATTTCCAGGTCTGTGAGCATCATCGTTGGGTAGACGTTCGGTTACAAACAGTCCACGACCAGCGATGTCTGGACAAGGACTCACGATAGGGAAGATCCAGACCACGGAGGGTAGTAGATGGAGGCCGCTTTATTACGTATATTATCATTGACATGCATTTTCATGTACGTTTGGACTCTGCTCAATGTGTGGGAACAGGTGTCTGCAGCGCCTGTTTCGACACATTGAGCAGAGCCTAAGCACATGCATAAAAGTAAGAACGATTAAGTCGTCGACGTACTACGTTGTATAACGCATGAAATTGTACAGAACTCTGGATGTGATCTCTCTTGCTGTGTTCGAGCCCGCCCCATTTCTTGCTCATGGTCGGCCGACAGATTTGCCCAGAATCCTGCTGGCTATTGAGGACAAATTCCCTGGAAGACTTTCGTTCGTCATGGATTTCAAGAACTCAACCAAGTCGAGTTCATCCATGAGCGGGTGCAGTGGCTACAAACTTAAATTCAGACTTTATTTCTTCTTGTTGCGGACTGCTTACAGCCGATGTCAGTACCGAGGGCGTGGATCGAAAATTTTCTGTTTTGGGATGTTTCCAAAGAATTCCCTATATCTCTGTCAGTTCTTCACTGATTCACATAAAAACTAAATAGATCTACTCAGCTAATTCATGCACAATTAGTGATAGAGAGGAACTTGTGAAAATATTATGTATTAGGTAGTTTCTGTTTTGGGGCTACGCCGTTCTAACAAGCCGGGCTTGTTGCCGTAGGCAGACTGGTACTTCTCGGATATGTCAATTGGTCTGTTGCGGAGTTTGAAATTAAGTTCATTGAGTGAGACCGATGACGCAATGAGCCGCGGCAATTCCGGAGATCACGGTCCGAAGTTGATTTCCACTAAAACTATCCTCAGGTTTTACGGTGTTCTGTACCATAAAGAGGAAATATAAGGAGGCCAAATCAAAGGGATAATTCTTTTATTTATTACCCTAGCTTCAACCGAGAAATAAACTTAAAAACTGAGTGTAAACGGAATAAGATTGTGAAAAAGTCACTTAAATTTCAAACTCCGCCCCAGCCCAATTGGGATATCCGAGAAGTACCAGTCTGCCTACAGCAACAAGCCCGCCTTGTTAGAACGGCGTAGGCAGACTGGTTACGAGTCTAGAGTATGACCACAATATAATATTTGTCCAAAGGGCTTGACCGCATTTCTTCTCAAGGTTTGTCCGATTTCTGAGGCTTTGATTTCAGGGAGCCGCAACAATGGTGTCTTCATTTATCTGAGTCTATGCATTCTGAAATTTGTGAAAAACTAAAGCTGGATATGGAGGACACGAGAGGACCGATGATTATCGGTTGGGAGGTCTGATCCGCATTTTCAGCCTTTTGAAAATTTCGTCGGGACTTTGGTATCCAGGCACCTCCACAATTTTGTCGGGATTCCGGCTCAGACCTCAGCCAAATTTTGTTTTGTCGGGACTTTGGATCAGACCTCAAATTTTGCCAAAAAAGGGCTAAAAAATCGCGAAAAAATCCCATAAAATCAATCCTCTACGCAATCGTCCTCAGGTAGCTCCAGAATATGAATATTCGCCTTCCCCTTCCTCCGCACCGTATTTAGGCTCACGACAGCTTTTGACAGCTTTTATGTTTCAGTCATCAGCTCCTCAAATACATTGTAAGCACGAATTCCAATCTCCAAAATCCACTCAGTAGTATCCCAGTGGAGTGCTGGCTGCTTGTCTTCCTCTCCATTGTTTAGTATTATGTCGTCCATAGCTTGGAAATAGTTCAGAGTGAGGAGAAGAAACAAATAAAATTCCAACAAGTTCTGTTAAGTTCCACGGAGAAAGAAATGGAGTGCAATAATGGCATTGCATACATTGTCTACGATTTACTAAATGGGTTCCAGCCGCCGCATTTTTGCGCGCGCCAGAGGTCACCATTCATCAATTGTAATAACTTGCTACTTTCGGCTACAAAGGAATGTCGGGAGGACTCGGGACTTCGGCTGAGACCTTGACTGTGAGAGCAGCCATTGTCGGGACTTTGACTTACACCTTTTCATCAGCTGAGTCTGTTTGTCGGGACTTTGACCCAGACATTCGTCGACTGGTTTAGAAATTTTGTCGGGACTCGGGATCAGACCTCCCAGCCAATAATCATTGGTCCACTTAAAGATTGCAATGCTCAAGGACTACGGAATATAATTATTGTGTACATAATTCTGACTCCCAGATTTCTGCTTGCTAATTTCCGTGGCGAAGCACGGGTTTCTGCTAGTGCCTTGCAGAAAACACAATAATAGCTCTGGACGGAATCTAAAGTGAGAGAAATGTTCGCCATGACCCTGGCCTTCCAGATGGGCAGGGTGCGCCACACAAAGTGACTCCGGGACTGCTGTGGAATTGAAACAGTCGTGTTAACTGCAAGATCATGGAAGCACGTTTACAAATTGATGCCTTGTGGAACCGCGATAATGGCTGGCGTGTTTCAAATTGAATGCCTTGTTTGTGGAAAATGCAATAATAGACGTGGGGGCGCACACCCTCTCCGTCACGTACCGTTCTCTTTATACCTCGAGCGACCCAATGTCCTTCATGGTTAAGGGAGATAGCGCCGCCTCGGAAGCGATGGCTGTCGCAGCTGTGCAGACCGTCATCGACGACGCTCTCCCGGGGAATACCTTGCCGAAGCTCACAGGCCGGAACGATCCGGTGGTGAAAAAGGTACACCCTTAATTTTGTTTCTGTCCTTCCAAAACTGATTCGGGGATAGATGGTAGCGCGCGTCCGCGAGCGTCGATCTCTCATTGCGCAGACTGGTCTTGATATCGTACATGAATTTTTCAAGACCAAGGAGTACACTGGTAATCCTTCCGCGATCCGCACGTATGCTAAATATGCGACCCGTTTTGATGGCCCGGCCTTCTGGGAAATGCCTACACCCGAAAGCTGCTCGCCGGACCACAAGGCGCCAGGCTATTTTGTGAGTGACGTCGGCTCCGTTCTGGTACCATTGGCGCTAACTTCGTGCAGAAAGCAAGCGGGTACATGGAATCACCGATGATAATCCAGACCGCTGCAACGTTCCTCAAGAATACGGATTTCATCATTCCAGAACCAGGGCCCGACGGAAAGTATGATTTCAGCTCAATGCCCTGCGGTCTTTTTGCAATGTCAGCTAATGCAGTATGTCCATTCTTCAATGTATTTTAGATTCTGCGCTAATTACCCCCAGATTGAACGTGGTTTCGAGGCGTACGCGGCCACCGGTATTGCCGCACCCGTCCCCAAATTTTCCAAGCCCGTGGTCGGCACAGCTGTAGCAGCCTATATGAAGAACATCAATCGTTTCACTCTCAGCCGATGGGAGAGCCTTCTCGCGGCGACTGGGGCATCTTCCACGAGCAGCGCAGCACTACGCGAGGCTGCCGCCATGCACGAGGGCTGTCGGGACAGCATATATGTCCCAAGCAGCCCGCCGCCGTCCGACTAATTTGCCGTGTGAGTCTGGTTCCGCTTATTTTTTATGGGACCGTACTGATATAGATATCCATTTAGCGTACAAAAAACCCACCCTGTGGGCACCGCGTTTCCTTCCTATTCCCCGTATACTAGCCCCCACTGACCAAAATATGCGTCCGAAATACATTTGAAGTTGTCGCATTGTTACGTGTTATGATGTTTTTTGGCCGATTTCAGACTCATGTTGTCAAAATATCCGCAAAAATTGTGCGTGTTGTGTGTTGTTGGAATTTGGCACGTTTTTTGGTGTTTTTTGGCGTTTTTTGGCGTTGTACAACACCACAATCAATCTGTCAAAAGACTGGGGGCTTTTCTTGGATGGCTTGGCTAAAACTGCTGAAACTATTGTTTTCAGCTGCACTTTCAGTGTTGCCGAAACTGCTGATTTCGGCGCAGCTGACTTTGCTGCTGAAATGACCACTTTAGGCCACACTTTCAAATGCAAAAAAATTGTAGCTGAAACCACTACATTCAGCACTGATGAAATTGCAGGGTAATCTACCACTTTCCGCATTCAGCATCAGTTTCAAATACATGTTCAGCCGAGTTTTTTTTGCAGCCGACATCAACACTTTCAGCAACGTTGTCAGCCGAGGGGAAAATTCCAAATTTCCGGTGTGAGTATGATGGAATCACGACACGTGTCATGGTCCGTGCGTCTCGTATAAAGGTTACCAAATCCGTGATGGACAGGCCATGGACTTCCGCCTTGCCTCTCTTGCCCAACAAGTCTTTGGAGACAGGCCAATCGGCGCGCGCGAGGCCCGCCTCGTTAAATGCGGGATCACACGTCATGCCGCAGACAAGCTTGCGGAGCAGAAGGACTATGCAGCGGCATTCCAATCATACATCGATGCCGCCACGACAATCATTGGTAGAGACCTGCCTATCAACGATCCCTTCAACTTGACCGAATATGAACAACTCGAGCCTGGCTGGCCGATGGCTGACGCACTGGGTTGCCTCAACGATGCAGCGGACTGCCTCGTGAAGCTCCGAGAGTATAAGGAGGTGTGTTACTGGCGCTTTGTTTGCAGCCCGCAATCTCACACCTGATGACCTAGGCCCTGCGGATCTGTGCAGAGGTGGAAGTCGTCATCCGCAATGTCCAAATTCACAACACCCGTGCGAAACCCTTGTTCGGTGTGTCAACTTCTTATTTATACTCTATCGTCATTCTCCAACTCCAATGGGGCTTCTCAAGATTGGTCTCAAGATTGGGTTGAGGTCAGCCTGCAGTTCTCGGAATTCTATCTAGAACGACTGCGCGGATGTGCGACGTCAGAGAAGATCTTTCGTGAGCTGGGCAACACCGGTATGGCAAACCAACGGCGACTGCTCATGGCCTCCATGGTTCCTGAACAGTTCGAAACGCCTGAAACGCGCCAGCGCAACCCCACCGTCGAGGATGATCCCGTATATCAGCTGCGCCACCCGGATCCAACGCTCGTTGCGTCACTCACTTTGACCGACCCGTCCCTGCAAATTCGAGGCTCCTGGCAGAAAGTGGCCATAAAGAAAGATGGGATTTCCCCGCGGATGGGTTTTGCTTCGTTTATCTTCGAAGGTGGATTGTTTCGGTCTTCCTTTACGGCTTGCTGACCTAGCGACCAGGACATCTGTACGTGCTAGGTGGCCAGAAGTCCCTGAGTGGCCCTTGGTATCGTGATTTCTGGTACATTGATCTCGCGGCTTCGGACGAATGGCGACAGCTTCCGAGTTATCCAGTACCGTCGTCCAAAATCAATCGTCTCGTCGGATACTCCATAGCTGTCTATGGTCACTTCGCTTACCTGTTCACTGGCCGCAAGGAACTCGATGTGTTCAATCTCAAGACCCTGACCTGGAGCTCCATGCTCACAACATTCTCTGGGTCAAACTGGCCGTACCCCAACAACAATATTGCGGAGTACACCATGCAATGTGTTGACGGCAAGATTTACGTTTTTGGCGGCTCGCACACGATGTTTCAACTCGGCTGCACACTTCTCATGGAGCTCGACGTCGCCAGGCGCACGTGGATCCAGCTTAGTGGCGATGCGGTGCCGAAAACCACCACCTACGAGGGGCCTGGGCCGCGCCGTCTCGCGTGCAGCTGGGTAGGCAAGGACAACATGATCTTTGTCCTATGGGGAGGCCAACCGGGCGGGGGCCTTGATTGGGCCCAACCAGCGCGCGGATAAGATACATGGCGCGCCGCACTCATTCTCGTACGAGGACCTTTGGGGTTGGGATATCGCCACACGTTGCTGGACTCGCCAGCGGCTTGTGGGGAATATACCGTGCCCGCGCTCAGAAATGGCGTGCACATATGTGAGTGTTCATCTACGTGCGAACAAACGCAGCTAACGTAGGTCAGAATGCTGCACTCGACAAAGTGATCATATTTGGCGGGTACGCGCCCTCTGCGCCGAGCCAATTTGATGCCACCGACCGCACCGCGTCCATGTTCACATACTATGCCGACACATTTGTGTATGGGCTGGATGGGACGACGGGTGCTGTATGGAAACATGTCCTGACACAAGGGTTCCCGACTCCGTGGGCGTTGTCGGTTGGCGCTGGCGACGCGTGGGCGCCTTCGCGGTTGTTACCGTTGCCGAGGCCACACCTTTCTTCTGCGCCTGTTTCTCCTTCTCCGCGATCCTCACTGACTCGGACTTGCCCCTTCCCAGTTGTACACGCCTCTCCTCCGCTTGCTGGATGGGTGACGAAGGCCAAGCGTTCGGCGGTTCCATTTCGACGGTGTTTTCGTCGTCGACGTTGAGGCCGGATCCCGGGCTGGAGTGATTGAGGTTATAGAGGAAATCTTCGTCCTCCGCTTGGCACCGCTTGGCTTCCATCAGCGGGTCAGCGAAGGGGTGCACGGGGATGTCGCGCTGTTTGCCCTTTCCGGACGCGCGCGTGAGGTATGTCCGCGTTGGCTGCTGGACCGACCACGCTGTGTAGGAATCGTCCGCTGGGTTGTCGGCCAGGTCCCCGTCGACGTCCATGTCGTCGTTGTCGGTTGGCACGAGGGGAGCCTTGGATGGGCTGGCCCTGGGGCGTCCGGTGCTGCGCGCTTGGCCGCGGTTTCCCCCGCGACTTCCGGCCATGGCGGGTGGTCCGCAAGAGGGCGAGATGGATATGGAGACGAAACTCGACAGAAATGCTAGCTATCGTGCCCGTAGCAGCAACGTGTACACCGTATACGATGGTGTCGAGAGCCAGCACTGGACAACTTTGGCGCTGTTTTGCTGGCTCCTCACGTCGCGCTTTCGGGCCGGTCTTCTACACGAAACAAGCCGTCCTATCCGTCGTGCCTCTTTCTCGGACAAGCTCGGACCCGGGTATTTTATACCATTGAAATATTTTGCGTGAAAGGTGTGTATCACCCGATCGAGGGATGAATGAGGTTGGATCCGGCTCGGGGGTGATGTGAGATCTTAGTTGGATGGGCATACTTGCCCGGAAGTTGACTTTGCGTTTAAGTTCGATTCGGAACGGTGAGAATTATTAGCAAGGGTTGGGTGTCTGTCGTCTTTGGGATTCCTCAGCCTCCGAAAAGGTGACGGCACATGGTAAAGGCTCGGACGCCAAAGATGTATGCCTTACAGCTTGGAGACGCAGTGAATATGCGATCGAACGGAATGAGTAGCAAGGGCTTAGATATTGAAAATGTGGTGTTTACTATGGTAAGGACGTAGAGAAAGGTCAGAGTCTGCCCGACCCTGATTTGAATGAAGGCTGGCCTTGCGGATAAGTTCGACAAACCAATTTACGAGGGTTGTTTGTAAGTGGAAGACAAGGCGACTTTCTAAAACCGAACTTCTGCATCACCCACCTGGCAACGCTGACCTCTATAAAACCCTACTTTTCAAGCATTTTCATGCTGCCTTTACCAATTTTTGATACCGTGAATTCATGAACCTGATTTTTCAGAATACTTTAATACAGCCAGCCTACCACACATCGCCCAGGCCATTCCTCACTGTCCAGCCTCATCGTCGTTGTTTCTCCTTGGCGCCTCTTTGTACCACTCCGGGACCTCGTGGGCCTTGGGTATGGCATGCTTGCGCATCTCTTTGATCTCCTTTGCCTCCTCCTCCTCGCGCTCCCGGCGCTGTACCTCCCTTGCCGCCTCAAGCTCCCTCTCCCTCTCCCGTACCTTCTGATCAAATAGCTCGCGCTCCTTGACGCGCGCATCTGTGCTGAACACAATGGGCACGGGCACCGTCGGCACAAGGTGCCCTCGCCGAAGCGCGCTCTGCGCGGCCTGCGACGCGTGCATGGCCTTGAAATCCGGAATCGTGTACGCCTTGGGCCGGGGCTGCGTCTCGTCGCTAGAGGCACCAGTGTGCACCGGATCCGGTTGCGCCTCGGCCAGGTGCGCACCCAGCCCTGCGTCGGGGAAGTTAAATTTGACTGGAATAGTGGCGTTACCCGCCTGCAGATATGCGGTGAATCCAATATAAATCAACGCGAAGGCACACAATATTGAATGATCACTTACGTTCGAGAAAGAAGCCACACTCGGCAACTTCTTGCGTCTATTCTTGATTTCTGGCACAGCGTTGGTCGACCGCGCAGCGATCCGTGCGGGGCGCGTCGAGGCAGAGACCGCAGAGCGAGGTGCCGCCGTGGGCTGCGCCTCTCTCGCCTTCTTCGCGGGCTGCCTCCGGATCTGCGCAGGCGCAGAAACAACACGCGCCCCATAACGCCCTGGAAAGGGCGGGATGCCATGCGCGCTGCGCTTGTGGCTCCGTTCCACGGGCTCCACAGGCGCGACAGAGGCTGGGCGCTTCACGGACGGCCGCATCGGCGAAACGGTCCCCTCGCGCCCGACCGTTACCACTGCGTTCTCGGCGTTACCATTACCATCCTCCGCCACGACCGCGAGCCGCTTCCTTGGCGAGAGCTGTGAAAGTGTCAACGGGTCATCGCGCGCGTGGGGGGGCGAATTCGAGTCCCTCGGCGGGTCAGGGTTAGGGTATGGAACAAGAATATCTTGCGGCGCGAGGATCCCAAGTTCCAACTCAAGCCCGATGAGCCCCGGACCCGGAGACGCGTGAGTCTCCGCCCCGACGAGCATCCGATCATCGTTATCGGGCTGGGTAATGATCTCGCCTCCACCGGATGGGGTACTGGGAACCCGCACGCGGTCAAGATCGGTCTCGGGCTCCGCAGGACCGCACGTCTCCTCGCTGAACAACGCGGTATCAGGCATCGCAGGATCGCGCGCAAACGTGGTATCAGGCGTCGCAGCATCACCCTGCGGTGGCCCAGCGTTCTGAGGATCATTGGGATCCGATTGCCTGCACATCGTGTCGTCAATCCGTATTAGTTTACAACTGACGCGCCCGTCGACGTACGGATAAGAGGCCGCCATCATCTGCTCGCCATAAATAAAGAGGCGAGCCACGATGCCGGGATCGCCGTCAGCGTGACTATCGAGAAGCATTTCCGCCCCGTCGGCGTGGAGAGCTTTTTTGTAATTTCCGCGTGTTTTGGGAGGAGCGTTTGTTTTGGGGCGCGAGGCCTGCACTACCTTGGTATTGGCGATTCCGCTGGAGGTGACGGCCTGATAGAATTGTCTGATTAAATCGATGCCCACCAGAGTAACAACTAACCTTCTTAGACTTGGTGAGCGGCTTCGCGATGGCCTCCGCAGCCGAGGCGGGATGAGGCGCGTCTTCCATTTTTTCTGTCGACGCCGGGGGTTTGACGACGAGTGCTGGATCTGCGTCTGATTGTGCCACATTGGCGCTTGGTACATTGTTCATAGCCGGTTGTGCCTTGCTTGTAGAATTTTCGTTTGAAGTCGCGTTCGACTGTACGCGTGTCAAGACCGGTTCAGCCACAGACATAGTACAAGTCCCAAGGAAGCTCTCAGCGAGCGGCATCGCCTTGTCGGCAGCGACCGCTTTAGGTTTGCGAATAGTGGCAGGAACCGCCTTGGGCACTCTCGAGGCGATGTGGGAGACCGTACGGTGTTGTGTATTAGATCTCGTCGTCGGAAGAAGTGATCTCGTCGCTTTTTGAGGGGGTCTGGACGCAGCTGGCCCCGGGACTGCGCGCGTAGTAATGGGTGTAAGGTCGCTGAGAGTCAGCGGTGCGTCATTCGCGCGGTGAGACGAGGGCGAGCCCGGGACGATGGCTACACCCCGAAGGAAGTCGTCTGAATCGCCGCGGAGGAGATCGTGGCCAGAGTCTGTGGGGATTTGGAAAGAAAACGACACGTCGGATAGATCGGGCAGGTGGCGCAGGTTGAGGTCTGAGATCGACATGGCGGGGGGAAATTGGGTTCTAGGGGACGCGTCTGAGTAGATGCGAGGAAGTGAGCAGGTATAAGAGCTTACCAGGGTGGATACACGACAGGGGCGCCTACTTTCGAGGATGGTGGTCGCTGACAAGGAACTCCAACAT
This sequence comes from Mycena leptocephala, assembly GCA_029378395.1. Lineage (NCBI taxonomy): Eukaryota > Fungi > Basidiomycota > Agaricomycetes > Agaricales > Mycenaceae > Mycena > Mycena leptocephala. Next base: position 465,649 of record JARJLF010000071.1, on the reverse strand, counting down.
CACGTGGGCATCCACGTGAACGAATGGACCAAAGATCAACAAACAAAGCAGTACATCATGACAATTCCAGTGAAGGGTGGACACGTTTCCGCCAGCTGGACTCGACATTAGGAACACATGTCGTGAGCAGCTGGCGGCCAGCTGGTTGTCGACTGGTTCCTAGGCCGTGTCTCCTATGGGTCCACCGTCCATCCTGGGTCCAGGTCTGGCAGCTGGCTATCAGCTGGCGGTCAGAGCTGGGGAGGGCCTGCAGATGCAGGTGGCAGTCATAATAAGAATTATTCTAATTTCGTGTTGCATACATTGCAGCAAAAATGAAATGGATTGAAGATGTATGTATATACTTACGGTAAGGACATATACTACAACAATAATCTAGGGCTGCCGCCCGTGACCGTTGCGACGGCTCGACGGCACCCGTGGAACGGGTGCCGTGCCCGTTCCGTCAGAGATTCTTGGGTGAAATCGACGGGACGGTCACGGCACGGCTTTCGACTTCGACGGCCCGTTGAAATACGGCCGTCATGGCCGTGCAACGGGTTGAGTTTTATATGTTTAATTGGGCGTTCTGAGCATGGATGTTCTATTCGTCTGCGGACGCTTGTCTCTACCGCTCTTGCGATCTTTGCGTCTTATACACATTATAGCTGGCAATTTACACTGAAGTTGGGGTGATCTTAGTCTCTCGTAGACAGACAGACACTTCAACTGATGTGAGCTCATACCTCGCTTTGCTGAAGTCTGTTGCTTACCGCGGGGGTCCGATCGCGTAGCTCGCTTATTATATAATCGCGGAGTTTGAATTCTCAATGCACAAATGAGCGACACCACAATTCTTTCTTCTAGAGACTGCGGACCCATTCAAACGGATTTAAAACACGTCTATAACCTTCCTGGAGTTGTCCTGAATATTTATATAAATTTTGAAACACTTCGGGGTACTTGTCAACAGAGTGATCGAGGAATTCTTGAGAACTCTCCAGGGCGCGTTTAAGGCCACATTGTGAGATTCTGAAGCGGCAGGGCTGCAGATGAATGCGGTTAGAGTGAATCTAACATGTACTCTTAGGAATAATTGTGCTGCCCATTACGGCTCTTTGTGGACCTTAGGGTGCGGATCAATTTTTTTCAAAAAATGATGATTTCAGCATAACACTCATAACTCCCTCAAATCTTGGTCTTTTCTCCTGATTCCAACACCATTGTACTTGTATGGGATGCCCGCACCTGCATGCACCCGTGGATATATGATGATTATATAATCTGCACCAAATATGGAAATTAGATCATTTTGTGTATATCACCTCCTGTACATGCCCTAGGTAACTATAGGACTGGATATCTCGCAATAAACATAGTATGTATGATATATAGGCGCAGGGATCCCCGTTTTGCGTCCATGTGCTGTAATTATGCTATACCATTGGCCTACATATACTGGGTCATATCCAGGACCATACGGGGCTCTGATATTGAAATTCAAAACATGCCTGCAGCTGGATATATATATTGTTAGACATTGCGAGGACATCATGATGCCTAGACTGTTTGTGTTTGTACGGGAGGTGATATACGTGCAAATTGGTGACTTACCATATTTGGTACAGATTATATAATCATCCTATATCCACGGGTGCATGCAGGTGCGGGCATCCCATACAAGTACAATGGTGTTGGAATCAGGAGAAAAGACCAAGATTTGAGGGAGTTATGAGAGATATAAGCGCACGACTTCCTTCAAATTCGTCGAGATCCCGGAGCTGAAGGAAATGGGTTTCATGCCGGGAGAAGCGGCTGAGTTGAAGGTTGCGATTGAAGAGTGGTCACGTGCATCCGAATAAATAGAACATGTATAATTTGCAACTCGAACACACTTGTACACTAAAATACATCAGAAGTATCCTGCATGGATGAAGCATCCAATAGCATCAGCCTCTGTAATGATGTTCATGGCCTCGAGCATGTCATACATAGATAAGTGCGTGCGGCTCGTCATCGGGCCCATAGGAGAAAATTTCGTCGTTGCGGCGAATCCAAGCCTTGATCTTGGAAAAAGCTTCTTCAATGGGATTGAAATCCGGTGAATATGGAGGCAGGTAGATGAGCCGTACTCCTAGAAAATATGAATATCCGGAAGAAAGTTCTGTAAATGGTCCTGACTGAAGCGATCACATAATTCAACGATCTCCTCTCCGTGATGGATTCGGGCGTTGTCCATCACAAGGACGCTAAGCGGGCCGGGAAAAGGCAAACACAGAGGGAGCTAGAAGGGTGTTGAGAAAGCAAAATGCGAGAAAAAAAAATATGAAACCCACAACACTGTGCTCAAGGAAGTCCAGATACTGGTCGCGGTGCATAGACCCTTCCACAACAGTGCTAGTCAACATACCACGCGAGGTCAGCAGACCAGTTACAGTCAAACGCCGTCCGCGGACCGCCTTTCGACGCTTGGTAGCTCGTTTGCCTTTCTTTGCACGCCCGACACGCCAGCGGGGAGTCTTGTCATTTTTCGATGTTTCATCCAAAAAGCCTAGATAGTCTGCTGGATACTGGGATATCTCGCGAGAATAGTCTTGACGCGAAGGCTCGCAACGTTCTTCGGCAATGTCGCTAAGTATTTTGGTCGACATTCCGGCACGCTCGAGTTCACGATGAATAGTGATGTAATGGACAGATATGAATCGATTCGTCTTGAGGAGGTTGAGGAGCTCGTCGAGAAACCAGTCTGGACGATCGTGGACGAGTTGGATGAGATGTTGGACATCATCCTGCTGTAAGAGTCGTGGGCGGCCGGTGCGGTTCTGAGGTTTCACGACATCACCGGTGGTGTGCCAAAGCCGGAGAACACGAAAGAATGTGCGGCAGGAGAAGCCAACGCAAGCTAGAATTGTCTTTAGCGGGAGGTGGCCTTGCTCATAGAGGTTCAGTGCAGCAATTTTCAGGTCGCGGCTTATTTTGCGATTCCCCATACTGAGATTATGTACCACAAGTATCGGGGTCAGTCAGATGCACTCCAAAAGAACTCGATAACGCACGTATGATAGCAAGAGTTCAAGTCCGAGCTCCCCAAGATAACAGAAGGCTTCAGAAAGGATCGCGCGGGCTTGTGGCGTGCAAAAGTGGGTCGTGACGGGCAGAAAACTAGTGTACCAAACGCGCGAGGTCAGTGAGAGGCACCAAACACCGTGAAAACGCGCCTACTTTCAGCTGAATCCACCAGGAATTGCACGAGAAAAGACGGGAACAAGGATCGGGGCTTGACACTGGAGCCGAATAAGGTCGAAAATAAAGTTGGTAGTGGGAGACTCGGAGTACCAGGAGTAGAAAGCCGGTCCAAAACGCAGTCGAACGGTCCTACTTTCAAGAGATTTGGACTAGGATTGAGGCCGCAATGAGCGCAAGAAAAGAGGATAGTGTAAGTTGTTCTTTATTTACAAAATGATCGGAAGTGCCATTACTTCTGCAAAGAGCTGTAAAATATAAATACCCATTTTGACATTGATTCAACCTCCATGTGCTCAAATTGTCCCCATATTACCAACATCCGTCGAAACTTTGGTGGGATCAGTGGGATCAGTCGATGTAGGTCTTTGTTTGTCCACTACGCCTGTCACCCAAATAAGGCAATTACCACAAAAATCTATCCCCTGAGCTTAATTCGGACTTTTTTAACATGGGTAAGACCTGTAATGTACTTGCGACATTCCCTGGAACCAATGCTGGTGCATAATTGAATGGCAGAGCGCCCCAGAACAACAAAATACTGCTTTTGATAATGTCCAGGAATGAATTACAATATCAGGGACATAAAGTGAAAGTGGAAGCTAGGAATAGACCCCCGCGAACCTAAAATGTACTTATCTATCCCTCACAACACGGTTCGGCCTCAACAAGAATGCATTTAGTGATGCAGTCCACATTTCTCCTGCATGGGAAAGTGACAATCTTTGAAGAAAATATGACCACGGACTCATCGAATAGTCTCCCTTAGTCATCAAATAAGCTTATCAAACCATTTAAGAGGACCGAACATGCTTCAAGGACAAGTAAAATCACATTCCATGGAAATTACCCTTTTCAGGATTATTAATCCATTGCCGAGAGGACAGGTCCGGGAGCAGGACCGGCCCCGTCATCGTCGAAGCCGTCCGCGCCGAATTCGAATTTTCTCATGAGCTCATTGAGCTCATCCACATCATCGGCATCTTCGTTCGGATCATCTTGTATTGCCGTATCGACGCCGGCGAAAACAAAGTTGTGAACGGTTCTGAAGATGGTCTTGATGTGAGCTTTGTCCTTTCGACTCGACTCGAGTAGCTCGAGGTATGCCCTATATTCACTTCCCAATTAATGCCGGTGACGGCGCCTTTGGAATTCCATTCCTTGTCCGCAGACCGGACAAATCGGAGCTAAAACTCTTGTAAATAAAATGTCTCCATTTAGCAGAATGTGGTGCGGTACGTACAGAAATCGCAGTTGCGGCCATGGAGGAGGAGGTTATGGCTTTGAGACCTAGCTTGATACCATTGGAATTTGCCGCGGGTTTGCTTGGGAGCAAGAGACCCTGGTCCGAAAAACATGAGACGATGTGTCTGCAGAAATGGTCATGCAAGAACCTGAAGGAAAATCCGGCAACGCACCTTAAGAAAATATGACCCCGTAAAAACCTCCTTCATATTTTGACTCGAGCTAGGGAAAAAAAATGGGGGGGAAGCGAGACTGTTTGCGCTCGTTTGGGAATTTAAGAAGGTCCAAAAGGGCGGTATCCTTGCCGCGATCTGCTTTGGCTGTGATGAGGAGGTCTGAATTGACATTAACATCTGTCAGGATGGTGGGCAAAGCCTTCCGAAGGGCGTTCAAGAAGATTGAACGTCCATCCGAATGTTCGTGGTTAAACTAAAGTAAATCATGTCAATGAGGTCTTATTAAAAATGAACGACCTACGTCGTTAGAGAAGCCAGGCTCTGTCTTGAAGTCAAGGAGACAGTGGAACTTGGTTGGGACCTCCTCATACAGAGCAATCGCAGTTGACGTCGTATAGGCTTCATCACTTGTGAATTGATCTTGAGGATTTGCGGGAGGATTGGGCTTTTCCTGTTGGAACGCGCTTCTGGGCAAAATAAATGCTCTGGTAAACAAAAAGGACTTCGCGATCCCGACAATGGCACTCTTGTATCCGAGGACATCTTCAGTTTGTCCTCGTCCACGCTTCTTGGGGGCAGCGGCACGGAGATCGCTGTGACCTACGGCGCTTTCCATCACACGTGTGCGGCAACACTCCTAAAACTTGCCTTCATCAAGTGAGTCTCCATCTTCGTTTCTGCTCCCTTCGTCTTGCCACCTCTGCGCAAATTTACCTCCACCCGACCTTCATTGCGGAATTATTCCCTGGATTCCAACTCTCTCTCTCTTCGAATTCAGCTTGCCTGCCTCACAAAAGAACTACCTTTACCTTGGTCTGCATGCTCCATTTATTTGATTCCTGTGCGCAAGTAATTTACAGCCCTTTGCGGAAATTAGGGCGCGCACGTTTTTTGTCTGTTTCGGGACATTTCGCTCAGGGACAGCTGTCCTGGGCACAATTTTGTCCAATTGCCTTAGGATATGGTCTTGCTTGAAACCATGATTTTTCAGGGATTTTTTAAATTACAGCATCAAAACACAAAATGTAGGATACCATTGACTGCTGATTTCCAGTGCGATTTCAACGCGCCATATCCCAAGGCAATCGGACAAAAATTGCGCCCAGGACAGCTGTCCCTGAGCAAAATGTCCCAAAACCGAAAAAAAATGTGCTCGCCCTAAGTTCCGCAAAGGGCTGTAATTTCATTTGTTGCCCAAAAACTCATACCATCTCACATGCGATGTCCATCGAGTTTGCGCTCCACCTACATTCAAAGAGGCAAGGATCCACCATCTCAGCAGTTTATAAATAGCAACTCAACAGTCGAGTGGAGAATTTGCCATCTCGATGGTTTTCAGTGGAGCGTGGAGCAGTTGACGGCATGCGTTACTCGGTGAGCCAATTCGGTTATCGCAAGTCAAAGGTTGTCTTGTCTTGCGGGGACAGGAAGTGTTCGATTCTTATATAGATGTGACCAGAGAGAGGGGGTTGGGCCTTCGAAGGGGGTCGTCGCCGCGCCAAACCTGCGAGGGTAGGACCACCATTGCGGTGGCCACGGAAATGCATGGGTCCGTGAGATACAAATCTATAAACGCCAATTGGCGAGCAGGATATATGCCGGGTGGCGTCAAATCTGGCCAGTGGCTAAGATGAAGGGCAAGCAATTGGGCATCATAATAAGGGCAGGCAGGAGGTAATCTTTGAGAAGATGAAGGCTGGGTTTTCTACTCGCCATGTCGTAAAGTGACCGGAATAGTGCATGTCTTCAGGAAGTCAGTGATGTCTGGGCGATTTCTTTGTGTTGAATTGAGGAAATGACTCCCTCGCAAGGCCCGACAAAGAATTTGGCTCATTGGCTACCCGTGTCGCAAAAAATCCGCATTTTAACACATGTCCGAGTAAGGGTCAGATTGTAGCATATCCCGATCTTTTCCAATCCCTGGACTCCCTATATTTTGTGTGCATGCTCCCACATGTGCAGGGCAATTTTGACAGTCGCCAAACATGGTGGCATACACCAAGAGGGGAAAGAAGATTACTTTTAGATTTACCACTGCACTGTGTATGGGACCTTGAACCATAAGCCCAATTGCCAGTGGAGACTTCTTATTCACACTGTTGATTGAGGATTTCCTCAAATGATGAACAAGGCGTCGGTTCTGCGGCTTCTATAAAATTCCGGTTACTTTACCACATAATCCAGCAAATTAAGTTGGGGGCCAACGGCCGCCAACCAACATGCTTTTACTGCGCAGACTGTTTGAATGCCGCATACACTTGTACATGTTACCGATTTTCCCAGCCGTGCAAACTCAGGACGAAGATAAGTCATAGCAAACTACTTTTTGTGACATCCGTGGCGAAGACACGAGTAACTGCAGTACATTATAATGCACGTGCCAGACTAGTCAATGGTAGATCACGGGCCTCTAGGGGCTGCCTCCGGTCGTCATCGAAGGACGGTATTGAGTGAGCGGGTAGCGGCGTCCGGGTCTTTGTAAATCAGTAATCTAGCGCGTGCAAAATCAGACCAGTTGCCGACTTGCATAAATATGACCCGAATTTATAATTTAGATTCAACCTATCTCGAGGAATTTCCCTTCCAAGAGAAATAGTTTTACATTCCCCTGATTATAAACCCCACGCCCATCAGGAGAACACCAACCCGAGGCCCACCCGAGTTAAACCCGCAGTATACCATATCTTTGCGTACCTAGTTACTTATTGTCTCGGTGAATACTATAGACTTTGTATCACTTGTGTACGTGAAGACTGAGTAACTTATTGTCTAGCTCTTGCGCACTTGGTTGTCTCATCCTTACAAACGCGTAACGGAGGCCCATTTTTCTTGGATGGTTCTTGAACCAGCGTGATGCACCTATACAGTTACCTCTGAGCCCAGGGCACCCATGGACGTCAACGACCATTTTTTTTTGTGCGCCTTCTGATCAGGCTGCCTTGACCTTGGATGTACAGTGGCGACGTAAAGTTCTGCACAACAATTTACGGCGGGGAGACCTGGAACCTAACAATAGCATATCCTCCTTACACGCCCAGAGTCGGTCATCCAAATCCCGCGATATTGAATTTGCCCATTGCCGAAACGCGGTTTTTGGTGGTGGCCATAGCCATCCAAATCAATAATCTGAGCGTTTCTAAAATGGAGGATGCGTCTGGAAAAAGGACTTTTTGGTACTGTATCAGTACAGCCATTTGCGGAACTTAAGGCGCACCTGTTTTTTCTTCCCTTCTGGACTGTTTTGACCAAATCGGCTGCCATGCGCTCAAATCTCGATTAAATTCGGGGGTCGGAAACGTAATGATCGAAATAATACAGTATGTACCACAAGTCATAGGCGAAGAACCCGACGAAACCCATCAATGACCTCACCATCTGGTCCCACAGTAATGCGAGGAGGTGACCTGACAGTGTGAATGAGAAATTCACAGGTGTTCTTCATGCACTGATTCTGGCCAAAGGTTTCCGCATCGTAGCTGGAACGCCACAATTCCGCGAACGGCATCTTTTTCTGTCTCCAAAAACCGTGCTGTATAGAGAGAGGGAGGGCCTCTCTGGCACGACAGTGGCCAAAGTCCACGTCTTCCCCGTCGCAATCGTATATGAGCAGTTTCTTCCCTGTGGCCGGTGCTTCTGGACTGATGATAATGGCCGCCCATACATGCCATTCAGCTAGCACTTTTTTACCAACCCAACTTTCAATTGCCGTGACAAAGAGCCCTGCCCACATCCGCCCAGGCGCATTCCCGCGAAAACACTCCGCAAAATATGAGTATTCCGCAAGATAGGGAAAGTCTTTGATCCAGTTCAGACGTTTTGTTCCATTGGCGAATCCAATAGGGTGGGGCCAAATCGTTATGTGTTCGCCCCCATTGATATCGTGCGAGAGACGCTGTAGACTTCCAAGAAATTTCCGTATTTGAAGATTGGTTGAAAATGGCGCTGTTATGGGTCTGGGTGGTCGAATGCGCATCTAAAATAGGTCAATGCCGTTCGTAAATCAAGTGGAAATCGTCTACCTTCTCTTTTGCCTGAAGATTTTGATGGGCCTTTCTCGGCCGTAATATCCGGACCATGATAAAGACGGAGTGGCGGTAGAGGGAGAGGGTGGTCAAGGGACCTGCAATTTATCACGCGGTTTATATATCATGGCTGCATCCGGATCATAATTATGGCCAATGCCGAAACAAGTCATACCGAACTTGGCGAGACAAGACGGCCATCACTGAATCTTAAGTCGCCGAAGCGATGGACGTTTCGATCTTGACTCGCGGAGATGCCCTTTTGCCTACTGGCGCTCCAAACTAGCTCCCTATGGCGCCAGGAGGGTTTCATCTCAATGATGAGACTGCAGGCAGCACGTCTACATACAGTAGTACACTACTGACTGTGTTAGAAAAAACGTTGAATGGTTGACGGTTGACTTCTCTCTCACCGTTCACCGTTTGGTTCAAGGGTCAGGAGTGAAGCGTATCCAGCCTAGGGTATTGATATCAACGTTTGGAATTTTGGGGCCCTCGTAGCCACGGGGCTTCCCAAACGTATCAAGGTAAGGGTAGTGGAGCGGGACTTAGGCATTGACTTCACGCATATCCTCGTCGCTGTTTTTTTACCTCCAGTATTGCGTCACCGAAAAGACGGTTAAACAAAAGCTGGCGTGATAGCCAGCGAAATGTCGCGTAGAAAAGTCCCTTCAGATTCCTTTCTGGTGCCTTCGTCCCTTTGCAGGGCTCAGAATATCGATAAAAACAGAGGCAATTGAACATCGGCGGGACGTGCCGAGTTATTGCGGCGAAACAGGAAATTGAACCGTGTGGTGCATATCCCTGGAGCCCTGCCCTCTGGTTGGTTTTCCAGTGGTAGCTCATACTGTTGCTCTACTTGCTGTATTATTCCTTGTTCTATGCATCTTCACTGTCCTAAACGACCTTGCGTGTCCCTATCCCACTTCTATCTCTTTGCTTTGTACTTCTACTTCAATCTTTCGCGAGCCCGTGTCTCGGGGCATTCCAGATCCGCTTTTAACGGTGTAAAATTGTGTTCCAACAATTTTCACCTTCGCCTCTGGGAAGCACTTCTAAACTGTCGGGCTCGACAGGCGCGTTCCCGAAAAGCAAATTTCCTTGAGGACTATTTATGCCTTCACTTACAATATCCAACCTCAAAGTTCTTCTCATGTGAACTGGCGCAACTAACTTGTTAGGTGATGGCGAAGTTTTTGGTGTAATTTAGAGGCTTCCTCTGTGAATCTGAGGTCAAAATCCTGATTTGGTAGTCTCAGCCTTGCCTATTTTTTTAGCGTGATTTACTTCTGAGAGACCGAAAGCGACCTATGAAATGCCAGATAAGAGCTCCATGATAGTTGAAAAGGCCCTGGCACGTCGTCAACCTCGTTTTTGGCACATAGCCACAAATTGACTGGTCACAAGTTTTATAACTCCTTCAATTTTGAGCCTATCGAAAATCCATCTTGTCAAAAGATTCCTCTCGTTAAAAGGAGCACTTTTGCAAGACTAATAAGAAAATATGTTTTCTTGAGTGACATATCTCGTCATCCCTGCTCTTTTCAACCCCCTACATAAGTTGACGGAACTCGGTGTCCCGTGATCCCCCGTGCTTTTTCCCACGTCCTAATTGGGACGGGATTTCCAGTTCGACCTCTTCCTGAGACAAGCCTACTTAGTTCCTATAATTTACAGTCTTATCGCACCGCCACCCACAGCCACGGCCCTTGTGATCTGCACAGCCACTCCCTGGTGATGCATTCCTCTAGAGAAGTCCATACAGTAAAAAATACCTGTAACCACTGGGTTCTTGCTATATCAATTATATTGATGCTAGGGACAATCACAGAGGAAAATGATGAGTAATGAAGTCCAGGACACACAATTCCGTCGTTTCCCCCGCAATAAGTGAGATAAGGGAAGATAAGCACTTATTTCCGATCAATTTACTGTAAATTGATCTTGATTTACAGGATTTACAGGCCCCGTGACCACTGACGCGCGCCTAAAAGGTCTCGATACAAAATTATATACACTCAGATGATTTGAAATATAACTGTTATGTCTGGTGAAGTCAAGTATCCAGAGCCAGCAGAAAAATAGGGGGAATCCCGATGTGCGCGGGGCACTGCGGAGTTAGGTACAATAAGCGTGCCGAGAGCTGCTGATAGATATTCAACATCTCCTACTTGGTTCCTATTGCGTTCCTGGTTGCGAAAAATTTCTCCTGGGGTTTCAAAGTTGCTCCTACTTGTCTTCCTGTTTGCCTTCCTATTCTTTAAATTAATTTAAATCTCTGCCAAAATGCAATTGGGAGATGAGTAGGAGAGCAAACAGGAAAGCAAACAGGAGCAACTTTGAACGACACTATGAATAAGCCCCTCTTCAAGTCCGTAATTGTGAGGAATAATAACCTTCATTAAGATAGTAATTTTATCGAAGGTGGGCATCAAAATGAATGTAAGATGAAGTAGACAACTCAGTTAGTTTTTAAGCTCAACTTCCTACAGGGCATGTGGAACCTCAAACAGACAGAACTGCTGCTCAAACACTACATTGCAGCACATTGTTCATGCACTACAACCAGTACTTCGACACAAGTGCGTGCATTATTCTGCAAATATGACAATGGAAAAGGAGATAATACCGTGAATGGGATAGATGCCATCTCCTTCAACTTCAAAACATCCTGCGAGACTTCGGAGAGCACATTGAGGAGGTTGCGATAACGGTCTGGAGCGAGGAGCTAAGGTTGTTGAAGTGAGTTGGGGTTGATTGCAGAGTTGAAAATGGCCTGGGAAGATTCCAATTAGCTCAGGTGTTCTGATTGGCAGTCAACGTAGGCAAATTGTACTGAATAAACGGGATTTTGTCATCATCATTTTTCAATAGCTGTGTTTGGTGTTGGAATAGAATGCCCATGTTTAGCTTTGGAATAGCTGTGTGGTTTTGAAATAAAGTGCCTCGTGTTTGGTTTTCCAATAGATGTGTTCGGTTTTGAAGTAGAGTGCCCTGTGTTTGGTTTTCCAATAGCTGTGTTTGGTTTTGAAATAAAATGCCCCATGTGTGGTTTTCCAATGGCTGTATTTGGTTTTGAAATAGAATGGCAGTGTTTGGCTTTTCAATAGATGTGTTTGGTTTTGAAGTAGAGCGCCCCGTGTTTGGTTTCCAATAGATGTGTTTGGTTTTGAAGTGGAGTGCCTGGTGTTTGGTTTTCCAATAGTTGTGTTTGGTTTTGGAATAGAATGCCCGTGTTTGGCTTTGGAATAGTTGTGTTTGGTTTTGAAATAAAGTGCCCCATGTTTGGTTTTCTAATAGATGGGTTCGGTTTTGAAATAGAGTGCCCATGTTTGGTTTTCCAATAGATGTGTTTGGTTTTGGAATGGAATAGCTGTGAGAATGCCTGTGTTTGGCTTTGGAATAGGTGTGTTTGGTTTTGAAATGAAGTACTCGTGTTTGGTTTTCCAATAGATGTGTTTGATTTTGAAATAGAGTGCCAGTGTTTGGTTTTCCTATAGCTGTGTTTGGTTTTGGAATAGAATGGCTGTGTTTGGCTTTGGAAGCGCGACAATTTTGGCATGGGATTTGAACCGCACGCATAGCACCGAGTTTGATGATAGATCAAGCCATCAGTTATCCGTGGGAAATTATACACCGTTATAGTGTGGATATGGCTGCAAGACAACTATTTGAGGAACGAAGACAATAAACCAGAATATACTCACTGAGTGGCAGACTGCAACTCATATTGCCAGTCAAGGCGAGCCTGTTTTATTTTGCATTGGGTTTTGATTTTTTTGTGAGCCTGGCCTTTCGCCATTGCCGACTATCTGTGGGATCAATGTCAACACAAAAGGCAAAGGCAAGATATGCTCTTGCCTGAGTGCCCTTAGCTGAGTTTTCGATGAGGTGAGACAAGGGAGACGAGTGAGAGGATGAGGCGACAAAAAACAGAGACTGAGTGAGAGGAGGTGACGCCGGTGAGCTACTAGTGCACAAGGAAGGGAAGGGGAGAGAAGAGGTGTCGCGGTAGGTAGGTCAAATGAAAGGTGCGCCATAGAGTACTACAAGCTAGTCCGATGACGACGACGCCAAGTTTTTTAGTTCACTCCATTTGGAGTGAACAAGAGAAAGTCCGAATCGCGCAATCTTGAAAGTTCCGGAATAGCATTGAGCATATGCTTACTGCCCGGTGGAGAAAAAAAAAAACAACCTGTAACTGTACGTAAGTCATTTAAAAAGACTGAGTGAGGCGAGAACTCACTGACAAACTGACTAACGAGTCTGTCTCAATGTTTTTGCTAAGCTGAAACACTCAAATCTTTCCCGACTGGTCGCCGGAAAAAATGTGAAAAATGCCACGAGATGATATATGGAATTTTCAGAGGCTGGAAGTTGAAATGTTGAATTTTTTTCTGTTGTTCACACTGGATGTGCGACCCTCGGTAATTTGCTTGCTTTAGTGGCTTTAGTGCCATAGTAATAGCAACGGTCTGACTCTGTATCTGAGACACTCAATAATACTATACTATACTATTCGTCCAAGCCCAAGCACACCTATTCGAGTGACTCAAGTGAGCGCACTGGTGGAAATGAGGCTGAAATACGAGTCAAAGACCTCCCCCCAAAAAAAAGAGGAAGAAGGCCGTAATACTTACCTCTGGACAATAACATCGATCAGGCGGGCATCCCACTTATCCACACCAATGACCGGGTTTCGTTTTCCGTGACGTACAACCAAGATGTTTCCGTACCAGGGAACACCATGACAAGTGGGTTGTAAACATCTGCCGGATTAATTGTTATATAAAAACTCGGAAGCCCACGGTCAATCATTAGTCCTCGAATCTGATTTCTCATGGCCAATTTTGACTGCATTGATTCTCATACAGTAACCATATGAAGTTTGCTTAAGCAATGGCAGTCTCAACGCATAATCGTACTCAACCACTGCTTTGATTAAACTGTGAACTGCCTCCTCCCCCTTCCACCAAAGGTACATTTTACCGACATTTCCAATCCCCTCATATACATATGATGATCAAGTATCGATCGTTCAGATTAATCCGGACCTTTGATCTGTTTGAACACGGTTGAATCTGCAGTCTGGGCATGTCAGACACCGCTAGAGTACAAGCACTGCACCACTGATTGAAGTGAATTGAATGTTTGAGGCACCTGGATTGAACACGACATTAATAAGGGCTGAACAAATCCAGTTCAAATTAATCCAGACCTTTGATCTGCTTGAACAGTGTTAATCTGTGCTCCAGGTATGTCAGACGCTGATAGAAAAGTGGCTCAACACTCTCTGCGCATAAGAACCATTGTTTGAGATACGCAGAATTGCACACAACATTAGTGAGGGCTGAACAAATCCCGTTCAGATTAATCCAGACCTTTGATCTGTTTGAACACAGTTAAATCTGTGGTCCGGGTATGTCAGACTCTAATAGTCAGCACTCACTTTATACAAGAACTCTGGTCACCGATTAAAATTGTTCGAGGTACCTTGATTGAACATGACATTAATGAGGGCTGAAAAAATCAAGGTTGCGATTGAACAGACCAAGATGTGTTCAAACCACCATTTCACTCTGCGATCCATGCAGGTAGGATGTTCGGATCTGCAACTCAAGACTCACTGTAACCAAAGCTGCAGTTATTCACTGAAGATCTAGCGCATGAGAAACAATTCTGAAGGCCCTAGATCGAACAGAACATCAATAATGGCCGAACAAATCCAGGTACGGTTGAACAAACCGAGATCTGTTCAAACCACCATTGTGCACGACAACAGAGTGAGTACAAAGTATATGTACAAGACGAAAAAATTCAAGGGAATCAACCACTGGTGGAAAAGGCAGCTCCTAGTCACTGTCTTCCACTTCTTTTCCATCCGAATCAACGGAAACTAATCCGCGCCATCTGTGGGAAGTGGTAGTTAGCACTTGGGATAGATTAATCGCACTAAAATGAGCTGACTTGGCTTTCCTCTTCATTGGCTTGGTAGCACCCCCCGGAGTGGCCGCTAATTTTTTGCTGCAGCTGGATTTACGCTGAGATGATCCAACACTGAACAGTTAAATGAGTATGACGGAGATATATTCCAGGATGGAATGAGCCCACCGTGATTTGTTTTTTTTTGGCTGGGGCTGTGACCTCCGCTGTATCAATTTCATCATCCTGCAGACCTTAAATCTCTCAAGTGCTCCATTTTCCCTGTCCAAACCGACCAAAACACTCGAAAATGGTCACGGGTCACAGGGTTTTGTGACAGTGACCTAATGCAAAAATTCGCAAAAATTCATTGGTAAACCAGCCACACCATGTATACATGGCAATTTTTGTGCGTCCTGGATTCAAACCAGTCGTCTGTATCCTGCAAACCTTAAATCTCTCAAGTGCTCCCTTTTCCCTGTCCAAACCGACCAAAACACTCGAAAATGGTGACAAGTCACAGGGTTGTGTGGCAGTGACCTGATGCAAAAATTCACTGGTAAACCAGCCACACCATGTATACATGGCAATTTTTGTGCATCCTGGATTCAAACCAATCGCCTGTATCCTGCAAACCTTAAATCTCTCAAGTGCTCCCTTTTCCCTGTCCAAACTGACCAAAACATTCGAAAATGGTCACGGGTCACAGGGTTTTGTGACAGTGACCTAATGCAGAAATTCGCAAAAATTTGTTGGTAAACCAGCCACACCATGTATACATGGCAAATTTTGTGTGTCCTGGATTCAAACCAGTCGTCTGTATCCTGCAAACCTTAAATCTCTCAAGTCCTCCCTTTTCCCTGTCCAAACCGACCAAAACACTCGAAAATGGTCACGGGTGACAGGGTCAAGTGACAGTGACCTAATGCAGAAATTCGCAAAAGTTCGCTGGTAAACCAGCCAAACCATCACATGGTAATTTTTGTGCATCCCGGATTCAAACCAGCCATCTGCTGCCTGCAAACCTTAAATCTCTCAAGTCCTCCCTTTTCCCTGTCCAAACTGACCAAACTGACCAAAACACTCGAAAATGGTCACAGGTCACAGGGTCAAGTGACAGTGACCTGATGCAAAAATTCGCTGGTGAACCAGCCAGACCATCTGTTGCCTGCAAACCTTAAATCTGTCAAGTCCTCCCTTTTCCCTGCCCAAACCGACCAAAACACTCGAAAATGGTCACGGGTCACAGGGTCGAGTGACAGTGACCTAATGCAGAAATTTGCAAAAGTTCGCTGGTAAACCAGCCAGACCATGTACATATGGCAATTTTTGTGCGTCCTGGATTCAAACCAGCCGTCTGTTGCCTGCAAACCTTAAATCTCTCAAGTCCTCCTTTTTCCCTGCCCAAACCGACCAAAACACTCGAAAATGGTCACAGGTCACAGGGTCAAGTGACAGTGACCTAATGCAGAAATTCGCAAAAGTTCGCTGGTAAACCAGCCAAACCATGTACACATGGCAATTTTTGTGCGTCCTGGATTCAAACCAGCCATCTGTTGCCTGCAAACCTTAAATCTCTCAAGTCCTCCCTTTTCCCTGCCCAAACCGACCAAAACACTCGAAAATGGTCATGGGTCACAGGGTCGAGTGACAGTGACCTGATGCAAAAATTTGCAAAAGTTCGCTGGTAAACCAGCCAGACCATGTACATATGGCAATTTTTGTGTGTCCTGGATTCAAACCAGCCGTCTATTGCCTGCAAACCTTAAATCTCTCAAGTCCTCCCTTTTCCCTGCCCAAACCGACCAAAACACTCGAAAATGGTCACAGGTCTCAGGGTCAAGTGACAGTGACCTGATGCAAAAATTCACTGGTAAACCAGCCAGACCATCTACACATGGCAAATTTTGTGTGTCCTGGATTCAAACCAGCCATCTGTTGCCTGCAAACCTTAAATCTCTCAAGTGCTCCCTTTTCCCTGTCCAAACTGACCAAAACACTCGAAAATGGTCACGGGTCACAGGGTTGAGTGACAGTGACCTAATGCGGAAATTCGCAAAATTTGCTGGTAAACCAGCCAAACCATGTACATGGCAATTTTTGTGCATCCTGGATTCAAACCAGCCGTCTGCTGCCTGCAAACCTTAAATCTCTCGGGTCCTCCCTTTTCCCTGTCCAAACCGACCAAACCACTCGAAAATGGTCACGGGTCACAGATACTCCGAGCAGGTTTTCAACCGATTTTCCCCGATGCAACGGATTGAGTTTCCTGGCATCAGAGTTTTTCTGGGCCAATTTTTCTGGAACTTTGCTAGGTGCTTCAGTCGATTCCCCCTGTTGAATTTCGCACCTCTAAAAAATTGTGGAATCTGTTCGATAGCCGGAATACTCCGATCGTTGTTACACCGATTTTTCCCGATGCGTCAGATTACGTGACCTCACATCCGAGTTTTTCTGCGTTAATTTTTTTTAAACTTTGCGAGGGCCTTGATTTGATACTCCATGTTGAATTCAACACTTCACAAGAATTGTGGAATCTGTCCGACAGCCAGAATACTCCAAGCGGTGTTTCAACCGATTTTTCCGATGCGACAGATTAGGTCACCTCAACAGGCTTCACAGGCTCATCTACAAGGTAATATAAAATCTAATGTCCCCAGAAACTGTCGGTTCATCAGAAATTATGCATCACAATGTTTCTGGTTGTTTTCCGGCCACCCGAGGGAAAAATGTCAAGGATTTTGGTGGAATTGTGGTATAATTTAGAGAATACCATGAATATATGTAGTGAAAATGGTACCATCAGGAAAACACCCCCCAGATTATTTCGTCAAACTTGAGGGAAGTTTGACACAATAGTTTCGGTGTCCCATGGACCTGGCTTCCAGCGGAAGACGTCAAGGGCTGCCGCATCTCATTTGCGCCGTGTTTATAATGAGGTCAGCATTTGAGATATGTTGTGCGGCCAAAGACGGCTCGGAGGTTTTTTCTCGTTCATTCACAACAACCCGTGTCCGGCTGCTCTGTCATTTATTATCTGCACAGAAGCGGGGTGGTTTGAGCCAGTTTGAAAAATCGACATGGTGGTTACTCAGAATGGAGGTGTGCATTATCAACACATCTCTATGGTGACAAAAGGCAGATCGGTGGACCCAAATCCTCCCAGATCATATGCATTGTGAGTCATTATGCATTATGGCCTTATGCATTTTGAGCCATCCAACTGTGGCTGGAAGTCACCAGAATGCGCGGGGCTATCCATTCCTGTTCGACGCGCTTCAATAAAAAATGGCTCTGGGAATTGCGCAGTCATTTGATTGGCCCCAAAACATTCGAAGACTGCCCATTTGGTTTGAATTTTGTTGTTGCGCCGAGGTATGGATGCCTAAAAGAATTCCCCCTTCCTGCGTATAAATTGGCAAGTGCTCGAGCGACTCCAGTGATTTATTGCTCGACAGCCGTACAACGACGCGAATACCAAGTCCCATCGGATGGTGCTTGCGCTTCGCTGCCTTACAGGAGCACCGCTTGAACTACGCACCATGTTTCAGGATGGCGCCGCCGTCTGTGACGCCCTTCGCATAGCTGATGAGAAGGTAGAACTCGAGAAAAACGAGGTACGACGCAGGGTGATTGAGCTTATGGTACCAGCGGGGATTTACAGCTGTTTGCAGAATTGATGACAGTCGTGCTAAAAATAAATAAAGACAAACTTTTGATCCGGTCGATTGCCGGGCTCATTCCTCGTTCATTTCTGGACCGATTTTCGCGATTCAGGTGCTGCTCGACCGGCATTGAAGAGCGCTTTCGACTCATATCAAAGTCCGTGCGTAATTTGGAAAATTCTAGTACCCAAATTTTGCCTCAAGTGATTCAAACCTCAACTTTGAATCTCTCCTATTCAGTCATATCTCATTCAATTTGCATAAACTTGGGAGATTCTTGAAGGGTTTGCGAAGGCATACATTCATTTCCTAAAAGAAAATGTTTTGCCATCGAAATGTGTTCACTGTGAGTGATTTCACAGACAGAAGGGAAAACAGCCTTGCTAATGGCCCCAAAGCACATAACACAAAATATGTCGGCATAGGAATGGTTGCCTCACCTATAGCTCTCAAACGCATCCAGACTCAAGCAAATCCATTCAGAACTGATTGAGCAATGAGTGCACCAGGATACAGCTGGAAACACCTAGGGCCAATTTTCATGTCCCGAATTTTTGCGAAGTAGTTATTCAGGATGGTACGGGTGTGAAGTCCGTATTAATCTCTTTTGAACGCCGCTTTCACCTAGAGAATCCGTTCAGAAATGAACGAGATATGAGCTCGGCAAGAGGGCGGATCAAAAGTTTGTTGTTGTTTATTTTTTCGCTGACTGTCATCAATTGATGTAAAGAAAGTGGAAAGGAATGAGAGAGTGGAGTTGGAAGTGAGGCTGGGCGATCCCTACGTACACATATCTTTGTCCTCCTATTCAACTCTGACTTGATGCCTGGGAGTACATACATAATATAAGTACGAAGTTTCTGCCAGGCTTTGCTATGGCCCCATCCCCCAAGTCATTTAGGGTGTTGGATAGCAGCGAGACATAATCTAACTCACAAAACACTGACATACCTCTCAACCGGAAGCATCAACCACTATAGTGGCCCTACATTCAAACCCCTGCTCACGGGAAGCAGAGCAATAATTAGCATTCTGGGTGTCAGTTGCATTCAAACCCTTGCTCGCGGGGAGCACAGAGAAATAAGTAGCATTCTGGGCGTCAAAAAAGCCTAAATACGCTAAGGGTTTCCCTCCTCCTGCCGAACCCAGCCGAACTGCTTTATAATCATCCCACCGGTCTATTCAACGAAAGATTTGGAATGTCCTCTTGGAATGCTGCCCTGATGCTGGGATTTGCCGCGCCGTATTTGCTGCTCAGTCAATGAGTGTTGATTGCTCACAGGAAGCACAGAGCAGTAACTAGCATTCTGGGAATCAGTTGCATTCAAACCCTTGCTCGCGGAGATCACAGAGTAATAATTAGCATTCTGGGCTCAAAAAAGCGGAAACACGCTAAGGGTTTCCCTCCTCCCGCTGAACCCAGCCGAACTGCTTTACAAATGAAAGATTTGGAATGTGGTCCGCTTGGAATGCTGCCTGATACCGGGATTTGCTGCGCCACGTTACTATTGGAGTACGGAGGGCCATATCATAATTGTCGTATTCGCAGCCCCGTCCATTCGAAGCCTGTGGGGTTGGAAATGTGATAGACATGTTGTCTCCCGGATGCGATCCTGTTGACTGCAATTTGGCGAAGGTGTCTGGGAGCACTTTCACAGCGATAGATGAATCCGCGGTCAAGGTCCCGAACTTGGATCGCACAGGTAGGAGTGTCCGTGGACGGCCTTGCTCGAGACTCGCGTGATGAACCGAGCGCGCCTCTTTTCCTTGGCCCTCCGGAGGGTGTCGTTTCAAACCCCTGCCGCGATGTCGCGTCTCTCCTCTTTGCCAGGCCCACATGGATCGTCCTAACCTGCAAATTCACCGCCGCCGCGTGGCTCAGAGCGTCCGTTAGCGACATCGCCTGCCCATAGTCCCGCAGCGACTCGCTACCGGCATCGCACCTGCCCACATTAATCGCCCCCGCCTGGTTCAGGGCGTCCGTCAGCGATGAGTATCTCACCGGTGGCCTAAGTGCCGTGGACCCCCGCTCCCCAACTCCCGTTCGGAATCCGGTCCCTTCGGCCCTGGCTTTCTCATCCGCGCGGTCACACATATTTCGTCCGTTGCCAAGCCGCGCGGGCGTGATCTGAGGTGAGGCACCCAAGACCTTGAGTATTTCCGAGGAGGGAGGGTTGAGAGGTATGCGCATCTGATGAGATGAAAACGTAACGCACCCACTCAGATATCTCTCTGTCATGGAGACCCAATATCGATTCATCAGCCCCCAGCCGAGACACGCAGGTATGGTGACGACTCACGTCGGGTATTTTGCGTCTACGATACTCCGCTCTCCGATCCGGTGAGTGTACGTTTCCTCTTTCGCTTCGTAAATCTTCCTCTTCATTGCGCCGGTCCGGTGTGAAAGAGTATGGAAGGCGGGGAAAAAAAGTTGTTGTTGGAGCATTATTCGAGCTGCTTTAACTATCTGTGTAGTCTAGTGGTAGTTCATTCATATATTGTATTCTCTTGTTTGGGCAAGGTCACTCGTGAATTCAAACAATTCAAAATGCATCTGTAAGTTCCGAGTACTAATTCATCAAGAGAAAAGAGGTGAAAAGGATGAGTAGAAGAAGCATCTGAAGAATTTTTTCTGTGACTGAAAGTACCCTGAGCGGTTCGATACATGTCACTGCGGTGGTGGGCTGGTCGGCTACAGGTGACTACATGATGATACAGGAATTCACGGTTGGCTACAGATGGTCACATAAGGGGGTACTTTCCAATGAGACTATGAAGACTACATGTCCTCTGTTGCGGTTTCATTTTTTCCTGATGAAGCCTTGCTATTTGAGGAGCCCCGAAGCACGTAGAGGTTGAGGGGCGAGACAGCATTGATGACCTGGCAGTACAGGGATGAGCACGGGCTTGATGACCAGTCTCTGAGTCCAGGGAGCGTGGGGTGGGGGAGCCCATCGGGACAATCGGGGGAGGGGACGAGCTTGACGTCGATCGGGGAGAGCTTGGCTTTGAGCGTGGAGGGGCTTGGCTTTGCCATTTGACTTTGCAAAGACGGACTTGACACTGCAAAGCGGGACCTGTGTGATCCGGAGGGCGACAGGCTTGAAGAGGCTGTCAATCCGAAATCAGGCTTGGGGCAGAGCAGGGGCTGGGAGAGGCATGGCGACATTGCTTTGAATTCTTCTGCCGGAGATACAATGAAAGTAAGTGAGCAATACTTATAGACACCCGAGGTGCACCAAAGACCGTCATAGACTGGTAGAACACTCTCAGAGACCATGAAAGTCACCACCATCAGGAAAAACCTCCCCAGATAATTTGAGATAATTTTGGTCAAATTATGTTTCCAAAATATAATTTTGGATAATTTTGTGAACATATCGCAGAATTTCACCGATGTTTGTCAAATATGCCACACGGGTATTGTTAATGGGCAATGAGGAAGAAGTTGGGTGAAGTTCCGACACCTGGTCTTTAGGCGGTAGAGCTCCCCGTCAACTTCAGTCTCTCTCGTGAGATGTCTATCCATGTATATTGTATGTGTACAAGCGGCTGCTCAGCCGCTTTGCGGCCTCGCATCCCCTTTCTGCGATGCAAATTCAACCCAGTTGAATGTTCAGTTGAGAATGGAGCAGAGGAACTTATGACTCAATGAAATAAATCACATGCTTGTTGGATGTTCGTGTGAGAATTGAGCTGTGGAGGCGTCTGATTCAGAATAATTCCAATTTGAATGCTTGAAGCGAGCGTTACAGATTGGCATCCGCAGCATGAGAGGGACCAGAGAGATTGACGAAAGTGGTTAGAAGTTGACGGGTAAACCACGGAGTTGTTGAAGGCAGCAGAAGGTGGAAAGATGGACAGAAGAGGTTAAATGAAGCGGAGAAGTCCGAGCGAGCGTTGGTGGACCGCGCCAATGTTGAAGCGCCGGACAGCGGCAATCGAGCGGAGTTTAATAAGCTTCAGATGGACAGAAAGCTTCTCTCTCTTTACAAAATTGAGCCTGTCCGAAAGCCAACATTTGGAGGGCAGATGTGTTTTTAACGACTCTTTCCCAAGCTCCGAGTGGCAGGACATTCCCATCGTTCCCGTGTCATCAGCGGCTTGCTTCGCAGATACTGTACCATTTCGACCAAGGGGTGTGACCCGTGACCTCAAGTGTTCAAACTGCCTTTTTGGGCGATTTTCCGGCGTAGCCGGAGCAGAAAATTGCCTTTTTGGGACGGAAAAGCTCAAAAACCTTGATCCAAAACGGCCAAAACCTGTGACCATTTAAAAAAAAGTGTTCCATTTGGGCCCAGTTGTGACCTGTGACTGAACACTTGGTTGAAATGGTACAGTATTAACGCCGCGACGGCTCTCTTCCGGATTGAATTAAATTAATTCAGGTGACCTAAGAGGGTCAATCCGCCGTAGTGGGAGGGATATAACGCTCTGTGCTTACGTGCGAGGCAATGAGAAACAGTAAAATGCACCTAGGAGCCGGATAGTCTCACGGTGAGACCGCTGCTGACTGCCTTATACGGAATTGGCCGACCGAGTGAAAATATATTTCTAAACATTGGCGGACACGGGGAGGGGGGGGGGAGCGTATTTTGCCGACCTCGCCGTCGGACTATGGTGCGGTTTACTTAGTCACCACCAAAGTTGGACTAGTCCCAAATTTGGCCCAAGAAATTTTCATTTTTTCAAGGCAAATATATGGCGGTCCCGATGCACTTTTATTCGGCCGCAAAAGGTTTCGGCGTTTTCGGCTTTTTCCGCATGATAAACAGACGTTTTGACGCCCGGGCCGCAAAAAAGAGACCGATCTGTCGATCACTTTCTTTTGCGGGGAAATCAGTGATTCCCGCAAGATAAAGTGAAACGCCCGCAAGATAAACTCGAACGCCCGCAAGATAAAGACATGACCCCAGCAAAACATTTGAAGAGCCGCAAAACATTTTTCATGACTCCCGCAATAAATTCGGATAAATTCGGGTGCATGGCTGGCACTGTAAGGAAACCATTACTTTGAGTTTATGGGAACTGATTATGTGCTAAACTGCGAAATAAATGATGAATTGACTTAGTTGTGCAATTCGGGTTTGAACCGAAAGGATGGGCCCGTTGCCAGCCTTCCCCGAATACACGAGCCGTGGTGAGCAATGCTCTCAGGCACAGTGTTGTAGTTTATGGTAGCGGAATCAGACAAGGTTCAGTGAATAAATAAGAGATAATATTTAGTGCTTGACTGAGCTCTGCAAACGCTTGAAGAGTACATAGAATTGTAGCGACTTATATACTAAATTGTCTGGTGTAACTAGAATGTTCCAACATATTCTGCAGTGTTTTTCAGTATTCTCACTTTGACTCATCGTGACTCGATACCTCGACCATGATGCCGGGTTGCGCTGACTCCAAACACACACTACTCAGGTGTCTACCCAAAGCACGACTACTGCTGCTAACTAGGCGATATGAATGAATTATGAAATCGTGGTCCTGGCAAACGAGATACTGCTCTCTCAGCTTGGCCAACACACACCACGATACACTCGGCATGAGCTTGGTCGAAGACGGCGAAACTTTCGGTTCACCGACATATTCAAGATCCACATCCGCAAAAATGCTGCATTTTTGCCAATTCTGCTTGGTCGGCATCGCACCCTCTAACAGAGCCATTCGCAAGTGAGAACAGCGTAACTATTCTGGTCCTTGTGCGCGATTTTGGCTGTTGAAAATTTGCCAAACATCGTCAAACAATTTGGGAGAAATGGGAGAAATTGGATAAATGAGAGAAATGACAGAAGAGTCAAATAAGCCCAAACACTAGTCTCTCATAGACAGACGCTACAACAATTTTGGTGCTTGTGCCTCGCATGCTGTAGTCTGTTGATAAGCTCGATCGAGCGATCACTGGGCTGCTTATTACAAATCACAAAAATAATTTGGATGCTGGTATGCATTCCAGAACGTGTTTTTCACAGATGTGAAGTCCTATTAGTATTTATTGAACAACTTCTCCCCCCAACTCGCGGCGGCAGAGTTGAAGAATTAGGGATTCGAACTTTGATGGCTCAACGGATGACAAATCCTGACATAATCTGCTTTTTTTATTCCGCGGGAATGGAAGTCGAAGAATAAATTTCGAGGAGGGGTCAGACATGCATTTAAATACCCTTTCTCTCTGGAAGTTTGAAGATGGGGGTCCTGGAAGTGCAAAATAGGCATGGCAAAATTTCAAACTCCGATGATTTGTAATAAGCAGGCCACCGATACACGGTGGCGCGGTTAACTACAGACTACCCAAACACATAGTTGCAGAATGTTGAAGATGATGAGACGGGGGCGGCAAGCGGCGGAACACAAACTGAACAATCCCATGAGAATTGTACTTAAGAACTCAGTCTGAGCCTGAGTTTCCAAAATCTTCTCACAGACAGAAACCTCACTCGGTTGACGAGTGTTATGATGCATATGCCCACAGCTAAGACGTAGGCCAGAGAAGAACAGGTTTTGTAGGGAATGGTGCAGAGCGCTACTTGGAAAGATTCTGTACTGCACATTTCGTGCCCCCGAAGAAAATGGAAAAAAAGGCTCAAATTTCAATATAATTTTTAGTATCTGCCGCGCAATGCGACGGCCACACGTTTGGTGGAAATCGGGTCAGCTTTCAGAGGAATCATCAGCCACCATAGTCTCCAGCTCCGGACAATCAAGGCCAAGAAGTCTGTATTACATTCATACGAAGCCAATGTAAATTTCTCTGGAAAATCAGAGCCAGGAACCCAATTCCCCGCATATACATCTGTATGTCAGAACCAGCTCCTCCAAAGTTTTTTCCCAGAGAAATTGGGTCCCGCCAAATTTTTGGGTCACTTCAGCGCATTTTCTGAAGGCTTGGAGCGGCTCGTGGGCCCCTCGCTGGACAGATACGATCTTATGGGGATTGAAAGGCACAGTCTGAAACTAGGAAGCGCAACGCAACGTAGAAGAGCAACTCATACAAGCTGTAAATCTATAGGAGTGCGATAGAGTATCGTACCATGCTATCCACAAAAGGATTGCCCGAAAAGACCTTGTGGAGCCCACGAAAAATCAGTCTTTGCGCCTTCTCGCCAAACGTAACGTCTTTTTCCTCTTCAGTTCCTACTGAGGTTAAAATTCAAATCGGTTACATTGGGGGTTTTCAAGGTCCCTGATCACCTATCTGAGACCCTTTCCCTTTCCCTCGCTTCCTCCTTCTTCTGCGCGCTCCCCGTTTTCCAAGAGGTTATGGGCCCCCACAGAACAAGCTTGCTTTGATTTATTAGGGATGACCTGAATGCAATGATTGGCTCTCGAACTTTGGTGCTGGAACAAGTGCTGCCACAGATTCTCAGTGTTTCCACAGGATATTGTTATTACACAGACTCTCATGTATAAACATGTCGGGACTGGACAAGTCAGCGCTTGTTTAGGTTCGATTGAAATTTTGAGCCATTGAGTGTGTAAGCACAATTATGAGTCCATGCACGGCAATCATACGGCTCCTCCCGGCTGGGCGACAAGCCGGAGGATTTTAGCAGAGGGGATCAGTGCTTATGCGAAAGAAATGACAAAAACCGCGATTTACAGCAGGACGTGAAAATAGGGCGCCCTAAAACCCTTACCTAAAGGTAACGGGAATCTGGGAAGGGGCAATACGGTCAAGCCCGTGATCTTATCTGAATGATGGCAAACTCAGTGGACGGGCTTGGCAAGCCCGACACATGGCTTGCAAGCCCATCAGCGGGGCTTTGGCTTTTCTACCACCAGAAATCAACCCCGAAACACCCAGTCTGTGCAGACACAAGCCGTTCGCCCGAGTCGAAAGGTGAACTCATTCTCCCTGCCATATTTCCAGTTGGACCTGCTTGTACCCAAACCACTTCTTCCACCTCATTGTACTCGTTATCATTGTTGTAATGAACAATGAGTCCCAGTGGAACTGTTGTCTCACGCCCGACACAAAGCGATTTAGTCAACGAAGGGATTACCCACGGTTGAAATGTTGATAGATCTTCACCACTTTCTCTGTCGATTTCACCCTAGCCCTGAGGTCTCCAAAACATCAAATATATTCATAAATCTCTCTGCGTAAGATGCCGAAGCAAACCGCTCGATAGCCAGGGCAATTCTAAACAGTTTAGCCTGCGAGAACATCGAAATCTGGTCCGTTTTACGCTTTCTGTGAATAAAACAAGAGCCTGCATTTTGAAAAGCGTGACCCAGACACCAGGGCTCATTTTTCAATCGGTCCTGGTCCCAGGCCAGTTTTTTTAGGAAATTGATAGCCCTGGTAATTCTGAACAATTCCATCTCTTAAGATTTCGCTCGCAGGCATTATTGATTTTTCTGCAGGGCGTTCAATGGAAACCATTTTGAAACATATGACTTTGACGGCGCGAAATGCCGCGAATCCATATTTCCCCTTGGAGTAGACGGTAGAAACAGTTTGAATCAAGTCACTTAGCAATGCTATCCCTGGTGTCTGGGTCATGCTTTTCAAAACGCAGGACCTTGTTTTGCTCACAGAGGGTGCAAAACGGACCAGATTTCGACGTTCTCGCGGACTAAACTGTGTTGAATTTCCCAGAAGATGCCTCTGGGACCACGCTGGAATTGAAATGAATCCGAAGGGCAACAAATTCAGCTTCAGCCCCGGCTCACTCCGCCGTCAAAGTCGTGCGTTTCGAAATGTCGTCCATTGAAAGCCCTGTAGAAAAGGGAATAATGCCTCTGAGCAAAATCTTCAGAGATGGCATTGTTCAGAATGACCAGGGCTATCAATTTCCAACAAACTGGCACAGAAGATGGCTCTGGGACCATGCTGAAATTGAAATCAATCCAAAAGGCAACGAATTCAGCTTCGGCCCCGGCTCACCCCGCTGTCAAAGTCACACGTTTCAAAATGGCAGGAACTTTGGGCGCAGGGCTCACCTAGCCATCAAGGTCACGCGTTTGAAATGTCGTCGATTGAAAGAGGTGTTTGACGCGCCAAACACGGTCTATGCAGGCGAGGCATGACACGCCGCATCTTCCCCTTTCGGCTTCCTTTGTCCCGATATATGCTCGCTCTTTCATCTTTGTAGATCTTCGTCCTCATCTTCTACCTACACTCACACAGCTCGATAGACTAGATTTTCTTTTCTCCCACCCTTGCCGCTTTCCCTACTTAGTTTTTTCCTGTAGCTCATGTTTTTTCGCCGAGGCCGGCTCGAGCGCGGTCCCTCACGGGCCGAGCGAGAGAGCTCTGGCGACCAAATCGATTCTCGTTTTGTCCCCAAGCACTCTCTCACTCCCTCCCAAGACGAGCAAGGCATAGAAGTAGAAAGGGGAATAATGCCTCCGAGCAAAATCTTCAGAGATGGCATTGTTCAGAATGACCAGGGCTATCCATTTCCAAAAAAACCGGCCCAAAGGAAGACTCTGGGACCACTTAATCTGAATGGAAGCAAATTGAGCTTCGGGCCCAGCTCACCCCACCGTCAAAGTCACGCGTTTCAAAATGTCTTCCATTGAAAGCCCTGTAGAAAGGCAATAATGCCTCCCAGCAGAATTTTAAGCGATGGAATCGTTTAGAATGACCAGAGCTATCTATCTCCAAACAAACCAGCCCAAAGGAGGGCTCTGGGGCCGCACTGGAATTGAAATCAATCTGAAGGGCAACAAATTGAGCTTCGAGCCCAGCTCACCCTACTGTCAAAATCATGCATTTCAAAATATCTTCCATTGAAAGCCCTGTGGAATTTCAAGCGACAGAATTGTTCAGAATGACTAGGGCTCCTTTGGGCTGGTTTGTTTGGAAATGGATGGAGGATGGTTTTGAGGTCGTAGGCATATGAAGAAGCGATGGAATTGTCAGGAAGGGGAGCCTGCCCATCAATTGGAACTCAAGCCCCGCTCGCAGGGAGTGGGAGGGACGACGGCTGTTCAGTGTTAGTCACAACGGTGATGCGACTGCAGCCGGAAGCGGAAGCGAAGGGGACGAGAATGAAGACCCTCGTGTGGATGGGAGGAGTCCCAGAGCCATCTTCTGGCCCGGTCTTTTTTGAAATGGATAGCCCTGGTCATTCTGAACAATTCCATCTCTGAAGATTTCGCTCGGAGGCATTATTGCCTTTTCTACAGTACAGGGCTTTCAATGGATGACATTTTGAACCACGTGACTTTGACGGTGGGGTGAGCCAGGGCCGAAGCTGAATTCGTTGCCCTTCGGATTGATTTCAATTCCAGCGCAGTCCCAGAGCCATCTTCTGGCCCGGTTTTTCGGAAGTGGATAGTCCTGGTCATTCTGAACAATTCCATCTCTGAAGATTTCGCTCAGAGGTATTATTGCCTTTTCTACACGACATTTCGAAATGTGTGACTTTGACAGCGGGGTGAGCCGGGGCCGAAGCTGAATTCATTGCCCTTGGGATTGATTTTAATTCCAGCAGAGTCCCACAGCCATCCTCAAATGGATAGCCCTGGTCATTCTGAAGAATTCCATCTTTCCAGATTTCGTTCAGAGGCATTATTGCCTTTTCTACAGGGCTTTCAATGGAGAACATTGTGGAACGCATGACTTTGATGGCGGGGTCCAACGGCATTGCGGAAGGCATGTCCGACACTGTATATATATATAAGCCCTATTTGCTAGATTACTCGAAAGGCGCCCGAGTTGACTGGATCAAACATTATAATCAGAATTCCTTCCTCAAAATGACAGTCACAGTGAGCCTGATTTGTCAATAATGCTACATTTGTGAGCATCGTTTCGCTTCTCTTATTCTCTCTTACTGATCCTTTCAGGCACTTGTATTCGTCTTTAGTATCATGGCTTTTACACAGAACACCGGGACGAATTTATTCCCCATGAATCTCACCTCAACTGCATGATGTGTCGGCATTCGCGGAGGCGGATGAGCCGGTACGGCGATGTTGGGCGGGCGGGGCGGATGAGCCAGCACTCGCGGTACGACAATGTTGGGTGGACAGGAAAGACGATAAGGTGCACTCTGAGTACAGAAAGGGTCATCGTTGCAGTGGAAAATAGAATAGTGGAACGTACTTGCCAATTTTCCAGATGCCGAACCTCTCCACCAAATTCACGGGGATCATGGGTTTGAGGACACGGAAACACTTATCGTCCACCTGCGCGTTTGTCTTCCGAATGTCACTATCTGCAGAGATGAGTGCAGAATGAGCGACAGGCAGCAGATTGCAACACAGTGCACAGGAGGGTAGCGCGCAAGACAAGTGCAGCAGCACTATGCTCTTCAATACTTGTTGCAAAGACCCCCACGCGAACATTCCCTGAACTTCACGGCTTTCGAGTGTTGTCTGTTCAAGTTCTCCGCTGCCCAAAGAACCCATGGAGGAGATCGAAAGACCTCATGCAATAATCCACACCTGAAATTGAACATCATCCTTCATATACATAGTTCAAGAGTAGACAAATATAACCTTGTCAATAATTTAGACATTTTTTTGAAGGGATCCTGGTATTTTTCAATTGGATTAAGGCCTGTCACTTTGGTGTTGTCTTTGGTATCAGCCCCGACGTTGCCGTGGAAGGTCGGAGATATGGTCAGTAATTATGTGCACTGCGATGCAAAATTCAAACGTGGCTTCATCCTTCTCCCACAATCTAGTCACAAAATCATCATCTTGCGCTGCAGTCCCCTCCTGCTGCACAAATACCAACTGCTGTGATGATCGTTCCACTCAAAGTGCGTCCTCGCGACCAGGAATTGCATGCGTCCCACTTGCATCGGGCTTGGCGGCTTGAGATGGACTTGCGCGAATGGCCTTGGGCATGGGACGACGGGTTTTAATCAGCTGTGTTATTAGCTGAACTAGTCAGACACCCAGGGCTGAACATGTAATTATAGCTACTAAACAAATACAAGGCTTGGGCTTGGGTTGTGTATACCTTGGGCTTGATCTTGCGGAAAAGTGGGCTCTGTCAGTTCAATTATAGAAAGACATACTAGTAAGGCTCAGAAAATTTGCATTCAAGCCCAAGTTCTCCTGCTGTTGTGCTCTGGTCGCGCGTTTTTCAACATCTGCAACAAAAGAATATGAATAAGAACTATCTGGTGAGAATGAACAACTATGCGCAAGGGAATCTAGGACGTTATTTCTGGAGACAAAGCGCAATGGCTTGGAACTACCTGCGGGAAAATGATGAGCCACCGTCAATTGAAACCAACGTACATAACAGGATGCAGAAACCAGAGTAGGAGGTGAACTTTGGAGTTCAACATCTGTACTCACCATCAATCACGGCGACGGGGTTAGCAGGAATGTTCTAAAGGGAGTGGTGGCTTGAGGACTTTGCAGTCCGCTGTGTTGTGCGTGGTCGACTTGTGGTAGTGGCAGTAGCGTGCCGACGACGTCGACCTACCAGCAGCTTGTACAGTGTCCGCCCCTGCTCAAGCCCGGGCCGACAACCTGTATATTTAAAAGTCAAGTGCTAGCACATTTCTCAAAGCAATCACAAGAAGCCCGGCGGACTCGTGTATGTGCGTCCAACGGGTTCTCGTTATCTCGTTATAGTTCTCTTCCGCGTTCAAAACCTGGGCTCTACATTACAACCTAAATCAACTCATACAGCAAGTCAATATGATCACGAGATGCCCCGGCTGGCGGTCCATCTCGCAATCTACTCCTATTACATAAATCCGAGGTATGAGCTGAGGGGCGGACAAGAACAAGTCGAAGAAGCAAGGAGAAATCGAAGAAGTGAGTGCATGGTAGAGAGAGGCTCGTGGCACGTTCAAAGCGAGGCAAGACATTGATGTTTTCGATGCCTGAATAGGGGGGAGTTGAGTCTCGACGACGCCGACATCGGGCGTCTATCTGTCCCGGTGCCCACTATTGGAAACAGGACATAGGCAGGTGAAGGGTTCAGAGTGAAGCACGTCGTAAGATGGTGAAGGCCGCTGTTGCCAGAAATAGGGGCGGGTCGACGACGAGGAAGGGACCGTTCGTATTTGGGCTAAGATATCGGAGGTGCATGTGCAGAGAACAGCAGATATCGTATTAGAGTGGTCCCAGCTGAAGATGAGCCCAATGGGCGTGTTTCAAAATCGATGGTGATGGTGAAACACTATCTCCAAACAAGTCAACTCGTTGGAATTTACAGATACTGTAATTACTCTTTGTTTTTCAAATCCGAAACGTTGACTCGGAGGAAACCGCTGGACCTTCAATGACGTCAATGAGCAATGGATTCCATGAGAAGCAATCCGCCCGTGGTCCACCAAAGGAAGCTTCTTGAAATTCCACAGGAGGAGCGGGTAGCATATTACAAACATCCACGCTAGCCACCTCAGGAGGGGAGACTCCGCTGTCGCAGCGACGAGAACTCCGAGCCACCAAGTCGCAAGAAAACCGATTGTCGAGACGATTCTGACGTCGGTATCGTGGCTGTCCAGCCTCAGCGCCCCTATTGCGCCGGAGAGCGATGCCACCTACCTCATCTCGAAATTTCTGTGGCGAAGGGGAAGACGGATGCAAGCTACACCCCCTGATGGGCCCAAACAAGCCTGTTCATTTCTGCCGCTACAGTATTTACAATGGTCCTCTTTCACTTTTTCCGCAATTTCCGGGATAATTACACAGAGAAAATTTCTGATGTATCTCGTATTTCGATTGAAAACTTCCATCTTATGTATGGGCCAGACAGGTAGAAAGTAAATATTATAATAATTAATGTGGAGAGACGGAACCTACAAGAGTGAGTTGCAATCACTCTCTTTATAAAATTACGTCTGTCTGTCTGTCTGAAGCTTTTTAAGCTCCCCTGTCAAATTCCTTTCTTTTATTATCATAGTAGATTCCTACCCTCGTGTGTCTGTCTGTCCGAAGCCTTTTTAAACTCCCCTGATCCAATCAGTCAGTTGACCTCCCCCCGTGATCCACTTGCCGAGAAACACCCGACACTTGCCCTACCTCACTGTGTTTTCACCCTATTTATAAAATTAAGCACTCTGAAGCCTTTAAACTCCGCGCTCGGATTTGGCTCGGACCGACTTGCCGAGACTTACCCTAAAGTCGGCTTATTTATCTGGATGCTGAATCTCAGCAAGTGTGCCACCTCAAGTTCAACTTCTTGATATCACCCTCTTTAAGGGTTTTCTTCCTCTTCATAAAAGTCCGGGAAATACGACGATGATGGACTTTCAGACTTTCAGCTCAGTGGACCTCAACGTCGGCTCCCATTCGGCGGAACTCGCCGCTCCCGCACAAGCTCCTTCCATCACTTCTCCTTCAAATAATCGAATCATGGGTTCCCGAGGATTCTCCTAGCGCCCAAGTCCATTTTTGGTCCATCAGAAAGCTCCCGACACATAGGGTGCGTGATGCGTGACTGTCGATTCGAAGGAAAAAATCCAGTATGCAATCGACAGCTCTCGAAGAGCTAAGTCCGAATCTGAAACAAGCAAAGACTCCAACAAGAAGCCGTCCCGTCAAATAAGCCCAAGTTGGGCTGTGAAGAGGCCGGTCTGCACCAAAAGGGCACAAGTCGTTGGGCAGATTAGTTTCTGGTAGTTAGAAATCAAATGTAAGTAGTTCTAAATGCTTCACTTAGCTGTTCTGTCCTGTCGATAGTAGGCGCTTGAACGTACCCCCCCGGGTCCGACATCACCATGCAAAAGATGTGTTGAAATGGCCCAAAAATTTGGCCGCACCCTATTTCTCGTGGGAAACTTCGGAGGGCGTGATTCGGACGTTTTTTTAGGCGTAGAGTTCATTTCTGGGGTCTATTTGCTCCCAAAAGTTGACGTTTCCCCGGGAGGCGTCGTGGACACAATGCTTCGCAGCTGTTCAGGTTGTAAACGCCATACTTTTTCGCCCCGCCCTTCTGGGTTAAATTTCCTGAGGATTCGCCAGAAGCTCGTTTGAACGCCTATGTAATATTCTAGACCTCACAAGAATCGTGGAATATGCGTAGCGGACACAATCATCGACGCGGCCAGTGGAACTATGGATGGATAACTTCGCCTTCATCGTCGCCACCTATATTGCGGCGGTCGTTCCCAGTCGGGAAACAGTCGTAAGCACCCCTCATGCTTTCTTGACTTCATGGGCCCCTGTTTTTCGTCATCGGCTTTGAGCCCTTGGATCAGCCGCCTCGTGTCAATCGGATTTGACAATTCGAACTAGACCCCCTATGCACAAGACTTGTGCGCCACGGGATTGCCCAGAGGCTCACGCAGGACTCACAGTAGTGGCATCTGAGCATACTTGCCCAGACGGGATTCTCACTGGGGGTGAAGCCCTGGATGAGATCTATTGATTGGCACACTTATCTCGGCCAAAAAAAAATCGACATTTTTTTTGGTGAACTTTGCTTGTCCACAACTGTACGTGGCTGACGCACCGCACGCCCTTATCCGCGAGAAATGGGAAGAGGGGCGCGTAGAGCCCCGGCGATGGTCGGATTGCTAGCCTGCGTTTAGACGTTCGACTCCTCGCCCCAGACGCGGGTTTCGTCCTGGGAATTTCGCCTTTTTCTCCAAAGAATTCGAACGGACATGTAGGGTAGAGAACGAATCATTAGCGGTCCAAGGGCCGAACCTTGGAAGTTGATTCTTTCTTTGTCATGTTTACAGCGCTTTGCATGTATTCGTGAAACTCGAAAAAAATCTCAACGATCACGTGCATGATGTGTGACCACCGGCAATCCGTTTCCGGTTTAAGCGCCGACCACCTTACGACTTCATTGACCTTCCACCGACGTCTCTACGCATCCACAAAGATCTAACAGTGTCCTCTGCATCAATCCTGGTCAATCATCACTCTTTTCAGCCTCTTCCTGGAGTCAGGCAGCCTGCTCAACATGGCAATGTCGGCCTCCGTGCTCGGCTTGATAGCTGGCATTGTCTTTACCCTCCCACGAAATCCATGACCCTGGATACGATGCAAAGGAAAACATTCAAAGGGTCCGTGCACGCTGAGATCTATAAATGTGGGCTTTCGGAAGGGTGGAGCGACATCATCTTTCCCCTCGCATCATGTCTGGTGGGCGACGCAGCTTGGCACACCCTCACAATCCCGCTCAAGGCACTGCCTCTCATGCAGTGTTCGTCCTTAAGCCCTTAAATCCGGTTTTCAGGAGCCGGAGACCCTCCGAAGGTCGAAGGCTTCAATCGGAGGGGCTACTTAAGGCCTTAAACATTTTTCCCACGTCTATTTGGCAGCGATTTTCGCGCCGCTATTGTCGTCTACACATAGCTCAACTCGAAGGCTAGAACTCCTCGTCACTATCAATCTCCATGGCCCCGTCATCCAGAAGAATATTGTAACAGTGTCCTCTTGGTAGTGTGCAACATTGGCGTTGCAATAAGTATGGTATTGAGTTGGATTCTGCTTGGTACCCCGGCGGAACCGCTCCTTTGAGTCAACGGTGGAGCCATGGTGGTCGGCGGGCACGCAGAGGACAAAAAAAGTGAAATTACATAATATGAACACGTGGTACTAAGGAAGGCTTCGGAAGGGCAGTCAATTTGCGGAAAATTTCGGAAGGCCTTAAGGAAGGCCTTCGGAGGCCTTCCGATTTCGGACATCGGCACAATGGGCATATACACTGCAATCAGAACATTGTGATATTTGAATCCAGCGCTGAACTCATTGCAAATTGGACTTTATGTCATTTTTCGTAATGTGTCAATGCCTTCCTTGACCAAAATATATGTCGTTTTAACAAGATTGTATGTCTATAGACAGCATTGATTCTCAAATGCCCCGCAAACCCATATCACTGAATATATATTATTTTCGCCACTTTTTTTTTCTATCACTAATTCGACATGAATTAGCTGAGTAGATCTACAGTGGTGCTCTAAATAAATGCCGAGCCCCGGTTTGACATCATTTCATGGTCAAATTCCTTCAAACAAAATTGTAGCATGAACATTCAGTAGTGCTAAACTCGTTTGCATCGAAAAATCCATACCATACCTACTTCAATGTTGTGCAATAAAAATATTTGGGGTGTTCTGAAAAACCGACTTTGTGGGCTGGCATGCTATCGAAAATCGGTCATTGCAGCATGAAAGTACTTGAAAAATGAAGTATACTCACATTTTAGTTGACTCGATTTGATACTCATTTGAGCTCGCAATGGGCACTGCAAATCGGTCACTTTTGCTTTTTTGGGAGCATTTTCGCCCATTTTCGCCCAAAATGGCGAACTTGAGAGCCTCCGTGTGGGCTCAAATGAGTATCAAATCGAGTCAACTAAAATGTGAGTATACTTCATTTTTCAAGTACTTTCATGCTGAAATGACCGATTTTCGATAGCATGCCAGCCCACAAAGTCGGTTTTTCAGAACACCCCAAATATTTTTATTGCACAACATTGAAGTAGGTATGGTATGGATTTTTCGATGCAAACGAGCTTAGCACTACTGAATGTTCATGCCACAATTTTGTTTGAAGGAATTCGACCATGAAATGATGTCAAACCATGGCTCGGCATTTATTTAGAGCGCCACTGTATCTAGTTTTTATGTGAATCGGGTAAGAACTAACTGAGATACCGGGAATTCTTTGAAAACATCCCAAAACAGAAAATTTTCATTCGCGCCTTCGGTACTGCCAATAGCTGTAAGGGTGTCATCCGTTTGAGTCTCTCAGTGTTCGTTTTTTTCCCTTTTTCTTTCAGCTCCAATTTAGTCGATCCGGCCCGGAATCGGGCCGCCGAGATTCAACTTTTTCCACCGGCGTTTTAAGAATTCTCGACAACATGAGCCTCTGAGATATGCCTCAACATGCCTACATGCATTTCCCAGATCAATTTTAATTGTGGCCTTGAGCTAATTCTTCTCACACAAGAGCACAATAAATTTCGGGTTAGCGATCATCCGGAAGCTTCATTCACAGAGAACCTGGAAGCAGAGTTTCCGGGCTCCTCTTCCCCAAAGATCCTCTCGTTTCTATGACTCTCCTCGCGACTTCGGGCAAGAGTCGTACTGTTGCGATCAATACCATTGATCAGCCTCTTCGCACCCTGAGCTTGGAATCGAGCGGTTGGAAGAGGAACAAGCCGGCCACTTCGAGTCACACCGAGTCACCGACATGGAATCATCCGATTTGAAGTTTGATTTGATTTTGATTTGAAGTTCTAAGTTATGCTATAACTGGCCAGAAGGGCTATGTAGCAGTACTGCCGAAGCAGGGAGATGTAAGGATTATATGTGAGGGTGGAGATGAACTAGTTTATACTAAACAGAAAAGAGAGAAAGATGTATCGTGAAAGTGAAGGTGTGGGTGGAGGAGGAACATGAGGGATCGGGGGAGGGATACAAGTAGTAGGGTTTGAAGCTCGGTTTGAATGCGGATGAGTCTCGGAGGGGGAAAGTAGAAACAAAAGATCAAGTGACTGAGCGGATATAAGGAAGGAGGAATGCGGAATTCTTGTCTAGAGATGCTTCCAGTTCCCGCTGCCGCGCGGCGAGGGACAGCGCAAGCTCTTTACGCTTTTGCCCTGGCAGTTGAGGATCCGAGAAGTGAGTCATACGGATGACTCAAGTCGAGTCACGGGGAGTCAGTTCAACTCATGTTCCTCTTTTGTAAATGACTCATGTAGCTTGTATATAAAGGCCAGGAGTCCACATTCAATATAACAACTTTTCCCCCCATTTTTCGAGTTTGAGTTTTTGAACTCGTTGACTCAGCCTCGCCCTTCGTATCAAGTTTTAGCCTCGTCCCTCGTCGTTAGTATCGTATTTGCAGCCTTCGTCGTCGCTGTGCGGTCCCTCGTTGTCAGTATCGTATCCACAGCCTTCGTCGTTGCTGTGCGCTCTTGTCTCGTCTCAAGTCTAGTTCTTGTCAGTCTTAATAAATTCCGTTGCTCTCTCGCACTTGTTTGACTGCGTCTACCTGTTCTTACAAAGCCTACTGGGTGCTGAACGAAGTTGAACCAACTCGCACACACCTTAGTCTTTGGTCTTACTGGGAGTTGAGGTTGATAAATATTTCAACTTACACTCACACACGCACCGAAGGCGTATCATATTTCGAGTCCACCGCGAGTAAATATGTAAGCCTCCTTCCATGACACGGTAACTTCGCCCCCTTGTTTATTTTCAGGATGCAAAATGGTAGTCTCCTAAGTGACCTGGCTACACCTGGTCCTGCTTGCTCCCCGAAAGTGATATCTTGAAGAGGCTTACACTGACTCGGAAAAAGTATTGGATCACTAAATTTCAAAACTTAAAGACTTTGATAGACCACTAAAAGATACATATAAATCTATGCCTACACTACATTGGGGACCCTCTAGCGGCCCCTAACTTCCTCTACAGAGACATGCTCAAATGCAGCAGAAATGACGTAGACATTGCGCACATGTGATCCAATTGTTTTTCCGCATTTGGGAAACATCACATTTTTATTCCGAACCACCACAACGACACACCCCAGCACATTCTAACTGCGTCCACTTTGGTCTCTACATCATGTCTGACACTACTGCTGTTCAGAAGGCCACAATATTGGCACTGAAGAGACAGGGATGTCCAATAGAGATGTCGCTGACAAAGAGAATGTCGCACGCGCGGTATGGCTCAACACACAATTTCGAGTCGAAAGGAGTCAGGAAGGGGCGCCCAGCCAAATTGGATGAGAGGGACATCCGAAAAGCCCTGCGGATGCTCTCTTCCGGGCATGCCCAGAATGCATCGGACCTGCAGCGGAAGTTTTTCCCCGGAGTTCACGTCGATACCTCCGTACAGCACTCCGAAAACGTGCGCTCAATGCCTACGTGCGTCAGGCTAAGCCTCTCCTTACCGCAACCCACCGGAGGAAGCGAGTTGACTGGGGAGAACACCATTGTTATTGGTCGGAGGAGGATTGGCCATATTTTCCGATGAGTCCAAATTCAACATTTTGGGATCTGATGGCTGGGAGTGGTGTTGGAGGAAGAAAGGGGAAGCCAATGATGCTCGGTACACGAAAAAAAAGGTCAAGCACAGTGGCGGGAGCGTCATAGCCTGGGGGTGTATCACACGGCATGGCGTAGGTGAACTGCACCGCATCGAAGGGATCATGGATCGCGTCGTTTATACCGATATTCTCTCCGAATCCCTTCTCGGCACTCCCGACAAACATAATCTCGACCGCAGTACCATTTATTTCCAACAGGACAGCGATCCGAAGCATACATAAGGCCATGCCACGGGCTGGCTTGATCTCGAAGATATTGATATCCGCCCCTGGTGCCCGAATTCACCCGATATGAACCCTATCGAGAATCTATGGGATCACCATGACCGTATGGTACACGCTAGGGACCCACATTGAGCGGGCACTCGCCAGTCTTGCACTTGGAGCAGCGCATCGTACCGGGCATCAAGCAGATGCACAGGCCAGGCTTCACGGAGCCGGAGCCTGGTCTAGTCGGGATCGAGCTCTGCGGGCGACTTTTGGTGCAGGGAACGACGGGGGAAAGAAGAGAAAAAACGACCTAACACGTGAGTTGGGTTCGGACGTCAACTTACGTGTTCAACGGCCGCGCCCCGCGAAATTCGAACTCCGACAATGGTAGCTGTGTCTTCTGGCTCCTTCACACCGCCAAAAGCGAAATTTCAGTACCACCGAAAACATGTCTGAAACCTTGAGTTTCGGATATCTCCCCCAATGCCCTCGCATCGAGTTCCTCGAATCCCGTTCGGTGCATCATATTTGTCGTATCTCCAGTTTGCTCACATCTATCTTCCCTACGGCACTCACAGTACTCGCTCAACTCGTCACTGAAATTCGTACACACCCCTCCTCTCCTTCACCGTATGTCCGTAGCTCCTCTTTTCCGGTCGCCAAGATAAAGATATATGCAGCCCTCGCCTCTACCCAGTGTCATGCTGATTGATATCCGATTGTCATTGTACTAGTAAAATGTGCTGACATCTTTCCCCTCGCAGCCTTCTCTGCATATATAGTAGGTCCCCTTCCATGTCCTCCCGCCATCTTGGAGTGTCGTTGACTCACTCTTCCATGTAGACGTCGCAATTTTTAAATTCAGCGGCGCCGGCTGGATTTAGGATTTGGTACGGTCTCTCACTGTATATACTCGTACATAGACATAATTTCATTCGAACCGACGAATCAGGAGTGAATATCGCTGGACCCCGACAAAGTCGGGGTTCCTGCCCTCAATGCGAGCTGGTCGACGTGCCGACCGAGCGAGAATTGGGTCAGCGGTACATCATCCTGTACGATATCTGATGAACATGTGCTCCCATTCATTCAAAGATACTTGTTGACCCTTTGACGCCGTTTATATTACTACCTAGTGCAGCCTGAGGGATGTCGCTGGCACGAGCATTCAATGTACTATATATATACTCCTGTTGTCGCCCTCAGTGGCGTGTCAAATATTGCGCATTTCTTGACGCCGAAGGAGCTCAAGACCTTATATATGGCACGAGTGGATTGTCACTTCATCCACGGCTGCGAGGTCTGCCCTGACAGCGAAGACATTCATGTCAAGGAACTCTGCGCAATTCGGATCGACTTCCTTCGACAAATGTTGAATGTCCATTCCCATTCCATGCTCACGCCGCTCTTCACTGAGACTGGTATTATGCCGCTTCGAATACGTCGATTCATCCTCTTGCTGGGTTATCTGCAGTATCTTCTGTCACTCTCACCTTCTCATCTGGCACGAACATGCTTAATTAGTTCCATTGAACTAGCTGCCAAGAAGAAAAAATCATGGGCCGGAGAAGTACTCATTGCAGCAGCCAAGCTTCCATTCGCTTGCCCTCCCTTAGACTTCGTGTCCGCAACCGAAAAAACCGTTGAGGCATATCGAAAGGATATTGAAGCGCGAGCGCTCGGATGGCTCCAGCATGAGGTCGAATCGTCAGTTAAACTCTACCTACTATATGGTCGTCGTGAACCCCAAAAGGACAAACCGCCCACTCAAAAGACTTTGTATCTGAGGCATTATCTATTCATGGTCAAGAACCAAGAACACCGCGAAGCTCTGACTTCACTCTTGCTGTCGACCCATCAACTTGCCTTGGAAAAGTTGCGGTATACTGATCATGCACTCCAACCCGTTCCCAGAACCGAACGCCTCTGCTGTTTTTGCATAGCCAAAGTTGAAAGCCCAGAACAGGCACTACTTGAGTGTCAAGCGTGTGCTCCAGTTGTTACTCTACGCAATGTGTTTCTGGAAAAATTACTGCGCACTGTGCCAAAAATGCAAAGGAAGATTGTTTAACTCGATTCTATTAGCCTATTGAAGGCCATAATATATGAGCGCTCAACAATTGTACTGTTGGGAAAATTCGTGCATGATGTCCTTGAAATCTTCTATGCGACACATGTGTATCGTAGGCGAGATAACTGATAGGCTGATTCCAGGTACATTTATGCTTCGTTGTGTTGTCTAAGCTCTACCGTGGGGCATGGGGAAACCTGTGGGGTCTGCAAACTTGGTTTAGATGGCAGGAAGGAGTCCAGGGGCGATGGTGTATTTATGCTTGCTTGTACACCGGGAAAATCCCTGGAACTGGCGTTCGTTATTCGGACCGTGCCGTGTAATGATACCTACCTACCTACCTCCGGAGCTCAGACTTCGGTAAATTATGGAAATTGTGGGCTCCGTCCCCTTATCGGACTATTTTGGTTCCTCCTGTTTGATGTTGATCTACAGTTTGTTTAGAGCAACAGGTAAAATGATAAGGACCTTTTCTAGGCAATGTGCGCTTTTCTTCCGGAGTCTCCAAAACGAGTTCCAACTTACCTTCGGATATGAAAATGTTATACCGATGAAATTGAGAGCCTCAGTGTTGAAAGCCTCCTCACAGAACCGTAGAAATCATCAATCAAGCGCCCAGTTAGTGGACTTTGCTGCGCCAGCGGTTGTTATTTTGAAAGGCATGACTCGGGATCACTGTCCTCAATTACAGCGGCTTGCATTTTGAAACGCGTGACCCGGGATCATGGTCAATTGCAATGGCTTGCATTTTGAAACGCATGACCTGAGATCAGAGATATCCGCAAGACCATTTCAATTCCAGCGCAGTCTCGGAGCCCTTTTCACCCTACTCAGATTCCCCCCAGAGGCATTACTGACTTTTCCACAGCCCAGACAATGGAATACATTATGAAACGTGTGACTCGGGATCACTGTCCTCAATTGCAGCGGCGTTCATTTTGAAACGCGTGACCCGGGACCATGGTCCTCAATTGCAATGACTTGCATTTTGAACCGCGTAGATGTATGCAGCCAACATAACGGCGCAATGAGCGCGAACATGCATAGCCGTAAAAGAGTGCATGCATAGCCGTAAAACGGCCAACATAATAGAATAATGGTGTAAACTTTGGTGGCCGAGAGAGCAGTCCTCAATTGCAGCGGCCTCCATTTTGAAACGCGTGACTCGGGGTTAGCCGTCCTCAAGACTGTTTCAATTCCAGAGCAGTCCCTGCACCGTTTTCTGAGGCGCGCGCATTGGGAATGGATAGCCCTCGATACCCCCTGTTTCTTCTTCTATTGATAAGTCGTAGCGGAGCGCTGGGGGTTCATCTGGCGCCAGGTATCGTCATACTCAGGATGTGAGTCACGATTTTACCCATCTTTCGTCAGCCTCCTCACAACAACTCTTTACCATACATTCGTCTTATAATAGATTTTCGCCCCTCGGCTGCCGCGCTGGAGGAGCGGGAAAACGCCCCCATGGCGGACGTCGACACCTTGCCGGAAATCGCGTTCCGGGTAACTTAGTCGTCCTCAAGGCCGTTTAAATTCCAGGGCATTCCCGCAGCCATTTTCCGAGGCGCACGAAGCGGGAATCGATAGCCCTAGTCTCTGCGAACATTTCCCGCGACTCAGATTCCCCCCAGAGGCATCTTCTTATTTATAAAATTACAAGCGGCCCAGGACCCTCTCCCGAGGTGTCTGATGGATTCGTTTTGAAAACTCGAGTTGAGCTGACAT
This sequence comes from Mycena leptocephala, assembly GCA_029378395.1. Lineage (NCBI taxonomy): Eukaryota > Fungi > Basidiomycota > Agaricomycetes > Agaricales > Mycenaceae > Mycena > Mycena leptocephala. The sequence goes on along the minus strand of JARJLF010000071.1, from coordinate 423,450 downwards.
CAGTCTTTTGACAGATCGCTTGCGACCTTTTTGGGCTTGTGGGCTTGGCAACAAGCTCGCAAGGTTAAACAAGGCCGCAAGTGAAAGAAAAAACTTACCTCTGAACTGTGGGACTACTGTACTATTTCGACCAAATGTTCAGGTGACGGGTGACGGAGGGTCGTGAACTGAACATTTTTGGCCTAGGTGACGGTGACATTCGGATTTTGCGGCCCAAATAGGCCGAAAAACGCCAAAATTTCCGGTCCGGCGTTCGCCGGACTACCATATATGGCAAGTTTCCCATGATTGCCGAGGAATGAACACCCAAGAAAATGAACACCTTAGGTGACAGGTGACACCCCGTGAACATTTGGTCGAAATAGTACAGTAACCTTAGTATTGAAGGAGCCCCACGCCCACAGCTGTCAGTCCCTCCCCCGACACCCAGAAGCCCCAGGAACGCCCAGAACGCGGATTATTGGCACGTGAAATTTTGACCTTGTGAAAATTTCGACTCAGCTTGTGATCTTGCGAGCTTGTGGTTTGTTTGGTGGATCTTGTGACCTTTATTCACCTTGTACAAGGTCACAAGCAATTTGTCAAAAGTCTGATGGAGTTAACTTGATATTCAAGTGTAACCGGCAAAGCAGATGTCTTTGCCGTGCACTTCAGCTGAGTTGAGTTGAGTTGAGATTCAAGGGTAACCATACCTGGCTATTTATTGGGGAATCTGCGGAGATTTGCGAGTATATCTGTAGGAGAAGTGATGGAGGGTGCTTGTGGGGTGCAGCGGCACATATCCCGAATCAGAATCGCAGCCTTCGGCGCTAAGAGCCGGCTCAGCGGATCGTACCGGCATTGCGGCATTGTTGAGCTGTTATCAAATGAAGCTGGCGGAGTTTAAACAGGCTTCAGACGGACAGACACCGCAATTTTATAAAGATGTAGACGTGATTGCTTTTCTTGGGGTGATGTCCGAAAGTATGGCCTTCTGTCGGAGCCAAAGGTGTGTCTACATATATTTCTGGACATGGCTGTCCAAAACAGCGCCGATCCGAACGTCTGGAGCTGATTAAACGAAAGCGGAATTTAAAAGCTTCAGACAGGCTTAATTTTATAAAGAGAGATTTATTCCAGTTGCTTTGCCCTGAATTGAATGGTTTTGAACTTATCTGAGCTTTGGAAAATAATTTCATGGCAGTTGTTCCGAGCACTGAGTTGGCGGAGTTTTAAAAGGCTAGTCAGAAAAATCAGGCGCTCCGTTGACCATGGATCCGTTGTCAGATGATAGACAGCATGAGAACATCAAGACCGTGCCGAAGGAGCCGTCGGGTGCTCTGTTGACCATTACTGTGGACCTGTTGTCAGATGACAGATGGATACAAAGTTCAGGGTGTAGACGTCCATAAGCGGAGTTTAAAATGCCTCAGACACCCGCTATCTTATAAAGAGATAGAAGAGCGCACTGCGGCGCTTTGAGCCACAGCATTTCGTCCGAAACCGTTGGTGAAAGTCTTCAATGCTCCAGACTCATCGAGCAGTTTGTGTCCATTTGTCTTCTACATTCTCAACTGCTGGCTTCATAAATGAGGACCTGCGGCGACATGTCCAATCTACCCATAAAATCTGCTGTGCTCTTGTTCATTTGAAAGTTTTGGTCTGGAATAAAATTCTTGAGGTTTCATTGCCGAATAAATAAGCCCGCTGAAGCGAAGCTCGAAGAAATGCCTGTAATTCCTGTAACAGAACGGATATGAAAGAATCTTGGGTTGAAGACTTCAGGGTAGGTCTCGGTTGAATCTCGGTCGGGCGTCGTAGGCCAGGTCAACTGACACTGATCTTCCAAAGTTTTGGGGCTGATGTGCCAAAAGCGGAGTTTAAAAGGCTTCGGACAGACATGCGTAATTTTATAAAGAGAGAGAAGAGGGAGACACCTGTCCGTCTGTCCGAAGCTTTTTAAGCTCCGCTGATGCCCTTGGCCCGGCCCACCGGGTTATGATCATTCGGAACTGTTGCCGTTTAGGGATCCACCGATAATTCTCAGCGCCAACTCAACGGGTTTATTACGTTTCAATAATTTTATAACTAGGGAGACGTCCAGCCATCCGGTCTCCTAGTCTGTAGTTAACTGCGCCACTGATGTACAGAAGGTAGCTTTATTATGTAATCTTAGGAGTTTGAATTTATTCCCACGGCCATTATATGCCTCCAGCAGTCTTATTGACAAGGCGTAAGAGGGAAAGTGTTTTATAATCGTATTGTAAGGTAGAATGCTGCAGCAGAATGTGTTCGTTATTGTTCCGCAGAAAGCTGCATCTCGGCGTTTGCCGTGTGCCGGTGCATCAAAGTTCGGCATTCTTGTTCCCCACCCCTGGCGCAATGGAAGTTGAAGCATAAATTTTGAGGAGATATTTTGGGGTCAGACATGCATTTAAATACCCTTTCTCTCCGGAAGTTTGAAGATGGGGGTCCTGGAAGTGCTAAATAGGCATGGCAAAATTTCAAACTCCGATGATTTGTAATAAGCAGGCCACCGATACACAGTGGCGCGGTTAAGTAGACGTATGATGCGTAAAAAGAAGGATTGACGAGCATATTCAGAACCCGGTGTAAGCACCTAAGGAGAGCAGTTAGTGACGGTGCCCACAACACAACGGATCCTATGCAGACTTGGAAATAGTTTCTCCACTGCGCTGAAATTGTTCTTGATGTTCCTGATTCCCCAGGCCAGTGACGGCAATACGAAGGAAGATTGCTACTTGTTCCTCGTTTGATGCATGTTTTGTCGGCGCTAGCAAGCACGAGCACCCTTTGTCGAGCCGGAACTAATTTCAGCTCAGACACGCCACATTTTGCGCCATTTCCGATTGCCCGGGTTTAAATATTATTTACTCAAATTTATTTGGACTGGCTTCGACACTAATCACAGCCCGACTGCGAAATCGACAGAACTTGACCCACCTTTGCCCCGACCTCCTTTTTCTGAGTACACCCCGACCATCATGAGGACGCTGACGGAGAACCAGGATCTGTTCAAATTTGTTACTCCAATAAACATCGATGTATTCGAATCTCTACTCGCACGTTACCCCAACCAACCTTTCGTTCGCTCAGTTTTGGATGGGCTTCAAAAACCTAAGCTGTCCAGTGTCTATGTCTCTGACAGGCGTGCGCACCCACCCGCCTTCGGCGAGATAAACACAACGGACCTGGATTCAACACATCCTTATTGATGGTTTTTCTCAGTGGAAGGTTGAAAATGCCGACGGCGGGTTCAAAATCTCGAATGAACTCCTCCATCCCCCCGTTCTGGCCGCCCGTAATTTAGGCTCACTATTGAGTGCAGCGTAACCCAGTCTCAATCGAAACTGATTACCTACATAGGGAGTCCTCTATTTGGGCCACCAAGGTTACACCGATTCTTTGGCAATCCGGCCTGCTGGGAATGGGCACTTCAAGATAAGCGCTGCCTCTGTTTTGTTTCTTGCTTCGATACTTGATTCAATGCTGCTACAAGGTAAAGTCAGTTAACGAGGACCTGGTGTGGACTGTCCACGATGTCGACAGCGCGACGTCTCAGGCATGTTATCTGCCCGTTTTTAACAGCCCAATGTTGAGCATACCTAGAGTGCTTCTCATTAATCATTTAGGGAAAAGATATATTCATTTCGGTACATTGACAGACGGAACTTCCGAGTGAGAAAGCAGGAGGACGACAGAGTACTCGTGCGTCACCCGCTTTCAAATTTCTCTATCATTTCAAAGCCTCCTCTGACGATTATTACTTCGATTCTTTGCCCAGCAATTCCTAGAGGGTGAGAGATATCGTCTTCCGCAAGTAGTCTGACCCAGCCTGTATGGGCCTGATTCGCAGTTGGTTCCAGTGCACATGAAAAGAGCATGACGTATCTCCTCAGTGCGCTATCTTCCTCATAGTATTGCAGGCATTGGGAGCGTCTATGAAGATCAAGGCTGGTAGACATGGGAAGTGGTGGCGTCGGACATACCGGACATTCATTTCTTTAAAAAAATGGTGCGAAACTCGGACTACACGCTCCTTGTTGTCTATCTCGGGGTCTGCGATGATGGAGTAGGTCCCCGCGAATGTCGCAAAATCAGATCGCTGAATGGCTCGTTGTATGTGGAACCGTCGGACGAGATCGGAGATACATTGGTATTTGTTTATGCTGCTCTTGCTGGTGGAGGGATTGGGTATCAGCTGTGAAATATATCAGCGGAAAGACCACGGTCGATGGATGTGTTCAAATATTTACTGCTTTCCCGATGCATTCAGCTGCCCGAAATTTTCGCCACATGCGCTTCATTATTTCACTCTTATTGTCAACTGTCGAGTTCGATGCCTCTATGTCGCGAGTAATGACCAGCTGAGTCGATACTGGCGCCGGGGTCGCGGTAGGATGAGGTAGATGCGCCAGAGTCGCGATCTGTGGACGGTATTGGCCGGTTGAATATTGAGAAGAAAAACAATTCGCTCACGGCCATCTGACTTGTATATTGTCCATGCCTCACCATCTGTAATACCGCTTGGGGGTCGCGATAACACTGATTGATGATCGAGGAGGGATAGGACGTCTAACAAACAAACAATTAGTTCTGGCAACGGGGTTGGTTGCACGCATCGACACTTACGAGGAGCCGTTCAGCTTGTCGGCAAAGCTCTAAGCGTGCCAAGTTGGCTGTGAGGAGGAAACCATCCATCGACTTCTGTCGTTCCATTTGCAGTTGCATGTGCCGGGAGTCGTCGGCCAGTGTGGCATTTGAGTCCAAAGACTGAGGGATAGCTGTGAAGAGGGTAAGTTCGATGATGGGATTGCCGGTACAGACAACTACCTCCTCGAAATTCACGCGAGGGAGGGTGATAGAATAGTTGGTTGTCCATGACACGATGACGTGGAAGTGTTCCCCATATGGATTGGTGCACGGACCTTGTCCAAATCGGGAAAGTTGATGGCGGCAGACTTGATGAGGACCAATGATAATAGGCGTGAAGACCTGATTTTTTGGACCCAAAATGTCAGGAGCATTTGGAAAAAATGTCAGGCCTATGGCAGATTTTCGGTGAATGTCAGGGTGTTCAAAATATCCTAAGGAAAGGTCAACCAAAAGATTTTCTGATCGGATATTGCCATACCACGTTCATTGAATGAGGATTCAGGGTTAACAGGTTTAGGATAACTGTACTGACACTGCTTGGGCCATCCACATCGGTGATAGGACTTCGAAGATCATGAGTGTGTGTCATATCTCGTTAGTGCTGCCGCGTGGCGGAGGTGGCTCGAGACTGGCTCGAGGTGAGTTCCGGCTCGCCTCGGGGCCTTTCCATATATGGTACTCGAGCTGATGGGAACTCAGCTCGGCTCGAGTCGCCTCCGAGGTAGCGGCTGGGCCAGCCCATTCCCAGGCAGTGTGACAGCGTAACTGTCGGTTACAGTCGCGTCGCGCCACATCTCAGGAAACCCCCAGTGCCTAGGTAGCTCTTGATAGGCTCCAGTAGAGCCATAGAGCCATAGGAACCCCCCCGCCCCCCCGCCCCCCTTCTATGAGAGCGGCTATGGAGTCGTGTAGAGCTCATAGAGCCGTAGAGCCGTAGAGCCATAGCGCCTCACAGACGCCCATAGAGCCGGCACTATTTCACGTGCACACTTGCCACCGCTTATCACCAGCTCTCCCAGCGCTTTATTCACGGCTTTTTCGGTCGATAGAATAGGGAAATGGAATATATTCGACTACAGTCGTACAAGCTTACATACATCTAGCAATGGATAGGGATGAAGGAAACATACTGTAAACGAACCCTCCAACAACCCCGACCTCGCATCTCGCATCACAACAGTGAATTATGGACCGTCGCCCAGGGCAACACCTGTTACGACTGCGCGCGCAAGGAGACTCGGCGCGCAGACAGCAAGAGCAAAGAGCACGCCAGAGAATCTTGAGCACGAGGTCTTGCCCAAAGAGATCCAGAAAGTCTTGAAAATTCCAAGCGAACGAGAAGATTTTGAAGGTTTTTTGAAAGTTCGTGAAGATAATCCGCGAAACTTCGAGAACTTGCAGTGAAGGCAGATGTACTTGAAGGGATGCAGATAGCCATACATTGAAGCCAGAAAGAGCTGGAGGTAGTAGGCCACGGATATTGAGAGCAGAGGAGGAAAGGATGCGAGCTTTTTGATGAAGTCCGCTATTTATCACTCACCTGGCGCGACGGTTGTCGCACATCTGGTAGATTTACATGTGAAGGCCGAGCTCTATCAGGGACCGTGGAGTCTGGAAGGACCAAGGTAGCGCCCGGCGGTCTGTGGTAGATGAGCTCTATGGAGAACGCGCATGTCTATAAAGCTCTATGGAGGGACATCAGATCTATCGGCGTCTACCGAGACGCCGCCACTCTATCACGCGAGCGGCCTTCCTATGATCCTATCACAGAAAAAGTGATTTTCAGATGCACGTCCCTCTTCTCCTCCTCATCGTCGTCCTCGACGCTCCCCGCCCATTCCAGGCTCCAGTGTCCGCTCTCCGCTCTCCGCTCCCCGTTATCCGCTTATCGTGCACTGCCCCGATTACGCGGCCATGTGATCCGATGAAACACGAAGGAACGTGGGGCTTGTGCGCAGGAGGTTAGGACTTGGGCCACGAGATAGGACGTTGGGGGCGCTCAGGTACGGCCATAATTTGCAAATTAGCCCTATAAAATGTATAAGTAGCGCCCCCACTTTGCTGGTGCAGCAATCCTCGCGTGTGCATTTGTTTTGTCCCAACTCCGCGTCGCCCCGACTTCCACTATGACCAATATGCTGCGCCCAACCCCTAGACTCCTTGGCCGAACCCGTACTATCCACCGCCTCGGGCCTTCATGCCGACCCACGCTTTCAATGCCGCCCCATCCTTTCAACAGGATTTTTCATTTCAAAATAGCTTTCCGGAGACGTTCAATATCGCTGCTCCCACCCCGGCTCCTTCTACAACGTCCCGTGTGCCATTCGGGGACACCACGAACACAATGGCTTCAGCCGCGGCTGCACCCCGTCAGAAGCATAGAAAGCGGACCAATACTGAGACCACATCTCCTTTCTCATCGTCGAACCGTACCTTGTAGTTTCTGTCCCCATGCCGTATGTAGTACGGGTCGACCTGCTTACATTTGCCGAATGGCCCGGTTGCCCTCGACACCGCAGCTCCAAGAACCCCTCTCTGTCGCCGTGCGTCGGGGTGGTGCTCTCCATCCACCTGGATCCGCTAACGAATTGTTTCGCTAGGCAGGGGGTTGCTGAGGTCCAGCAGGTGATCAACTGAACTTTTAACTTGGTAGGTAGAAGGACCGTTCGGACATATGATACTGTACTATTATATTCAATTCGTCAGTCACGCGTCACGGGGGTGCTTGGCGTGACGAATTTTGGATCTTTGCCGCGGGTCACGGAGGCCATTGACGAATTCAATTTTGGTCACGGTTTGATTGAAATTTCACAGCCATTTCACAGCCAGTTACAGCAATTTATAAAGCTTTCTAGACAAAATTTAAAATTCTGTGGTTTCACTGCCACGGAAGCCACGGCTTAACAACTCGCGCCGTGGCGGTGGTATTGCACTGATCATCCGAAACACATTCGCATTTACGAAATCCATTCTGAGCTCGCCAGATATCCTGGTGGTTGATATGGGAACTTCATGGATCATCAGCGTATATATTCCTCCCGAAACATCTCGCTGGGAGGGTTGGACAGACGTTGAACCGTTGCAAAAACTATGGGAAACCGTTGCCCTATGCACGCAGAATGAAGATAAGTATGTCATTATCTTGACAGATCTGAATGCTCGGACTGGATCCCTCCAAGCGTCCACTCGAGGAATTGAATGGGCCAAACACTGGGCCAGAAAATCCGCTGACCCGGATGCAAAAATCAACCCGCGAGGCCGAGCGGCCATCGAAGAATGTGAACGCTACGGACTCTGTATTCTGAATGGTACATCTCTCGAGACATGCTCACCCAGCCGTCTGACATCCTGGCAAGACAAGGGTGAGTCAGTCATCGACTATGCTTTGTGTCTGAGAACGCGTTGCCCTTGGTCCGCAAATTCAATGTTGCTTGTCCTACTCCCGATCCAGATGATGACTGGGCAGACCATATGCGCATCTGTTTGACGGTTGATGCTGCCATGTTCAAGCAAGCACCCTTGATTCCACGAGAGCGTCAAGGCGCACCGGATTTTCATGGTTCGGAACATATTGACGAATTATATCAAGCGACAATGGATGCCAAACAGACTGCAGAAGATGCCCTAAAGTCTTTATGGGGGCTAGTGCTTGTGCAGTCGGTCCCCTTGCATATTTATATTGAGGGAGCATCGAGCAAAGACAACAAACGAGGTGGTGCTGTGGTAGCCTCTCAGCACTCGCGAGCTAACTCGCTCGGATGAAGGGAAACGGATGATATGTGTGTCCCAATGCGGGTGTCTACGTGCGTCAGGCTGACGCTGGTGCTCAACAAGGCCAAACACGCTATCACATCTGGCCCCCCCTCCCCCGACTGCCCAGGAAGCCTATACCCCCGGTGCCTCCTCCGAACCCTCTCTCCTATGCCATCCTCTGCTTCGTCTTCTTCGTCTTCCCATCCATCTTGTGAATCCGTCTCTTCTGGTCCATCCGACGCGTCTTCTTCGTCCTCGAACACCACAGGTGGTCCGTCCGCCCCTACCGTCTCCTCTGCCGCAATCCGCCTTTCACGCTCCTTCTCGTATGCCTCCAATGACGACCCGACTGGCGGCTTCAGCTTCTTCAGCCGTCGTGCACTGTAGTTCCCCTTCAACTCTCTGCCATCCACTGGCTCCAGCCTGTAGGAATTCAAGTTCCTCTCCCTGACCCGGAATTCTCCCGACCACTCCGGTAGTATCTTCTTCGAGGTTCGGAAGGTTTTGCGGAATTTCGGGTCTAGTACCTGCACCAACTCGCCTACCTTGAAAATCACTTCGCCTGGGCTGCGGCTGGTGACTTTCTTATCAAAGAGTCTCTTCCGGGCCGCCCATTCGCCACCGCGCGCGAGAACCCGTCGAAACACTGTTGGTTCGTATATGCGATTTGGTTTCCGATGTCCGCAATACTGATGCCTTCTGAAGCCCGCTCTACACCTGTAGTAGTTGTATTAATAACCATTCCGAAGAATAGCTCGTTGGGCGTGTGATCCAAGGCCCTGAGAATGCGATTATTCAGTATGAATATTGCTGAGTCAAAATGGTCAGGCCAGTTATGCGGCAAGTCCTCCCACTTCTCAATCTTCTTCCACCCCTCCTCTCCGAGATCCGGTGCACACATCCGCTTCAATATTATCTGCGACTGGTTAGTGGGCCACCTAACGGGTTTTTGATATCCTATGAAGCAGTGAATTGAAGCATCCGGGGTTGTGGGGTTTCGGGATGTAGTCTAGGATCGTACGAATGGATTGTGGTCAGACGAGCCCGATTTGGCGACGTTTTGATGGATCGGCGAATATTTTGCCGCGGCAAGTCCAAAAACGGCGAAAACGGCTTAGTGGGCCGGGCGTGGGAACCTTTCATTTGGCCGCGATCTTTCGTGACTTTGCGCTCGCTCTGCTTCCCTCACGCAACCGCAAATGTAGCAAACTTGTTCCCGGGATACAATGGACCTCTACAACGTCTAGAACTACTCATTGCTCGCCTGGTGAGCAGTATCTATGAGATATTTACGCTTGGACAAAAGCAATGGGTAGGGCTCCAACCCGTGCCCGTTTTCGACGGGTTGACGGGCGGGACGGACGGGACGGAACCCGTCCGTCGGGGACTGAGAGACGACACTGAAACGGGGCGGGTACGGGACGGGTTGACCCGTTGACGGGGTGCCCGTTCCCGCCCGTTTTACGGGTTCGACGGGGTTTTCCAGGCGCTACCAGGAAGTGACATTCTTGGAATGTTTCTGTCTCAAATTATCCCTTCATCCTACTGAATCTATTTTTTAAGACTCAGCCGTTACTGTTGAGCACAGTTTCTCCAGCTGCCGTGACACAATTGGGCTTCATCCCGCGAGCTTGAAGGCAGAGACTATGTAAACCTTGATGCTCGCCAAGGCTCGGTTACATGTGGCGTGGGCGGCACTTAAGAAGGTGACCAGGGAAGATTAGAAATTTTTGTAGACCTACCCTACTGTCTACTTGTCGCGATTTGAGTCCGCTAAGACCCGTCAACCCGGCCCAAAACGGCCGTTAATGACGGAACGGGTGTAATCCGTTAAAACGGCCGTGACGAACGGGACGGACGGGACCCGTCCGTTCCTAGCCCCCACCAGCGCTCCGACGGACGGGTATACCCGTCCCGTCGAAATAAACGGCCGTTTTTTCGACGGCCGTCCCGTTTAACGGACGGGTTGGAGCCCTAGCAATGGGTCATCGAGATCATGGTGCGCCAGATATTGCTCCATCGCCAGGCAGTCATTAACGTTGGAAAGTGGTTCCCAGGTCACATCTCCGTCTGTCCACACCACCTGGAACTCCAGATTGCGCCGCTTCTCCCATCGGTGCCCGTTGAAAGACCTGATTTCCGTTTCTTCTTGGTCCGAATCGTCGTCGTCATCGGATTCATCTTGCGTCGCAAGAGGTGCGTTTGCTGCGCTTGGGGAAGGGTTTGAGCTGACAACTGGACCATCAAGATTGTTTTCTTCTTCCGAAGATTCGACGTCCGTGGTGCTGGGGCTAGGGTTTGCGCCGTCAGCTGGATCGTCACGGTCGAGATCAGTTTCCTCGTCAGAAGAGGATTCCGGGTCCGATATTTCCTCCTCGCTGCTGTCCCGCGCTTTCCCTCGACCTCTCCCTCCACCCCCGACCGCTCCGGCCCGCCGAGTACCACGGGGCCTACCCCGTCCCCGCCCGCGTGCCTTCGCTGCGGCTTTCGCAGCCCTCGCCGCCTCCTTCTCGACCGCTTTCCTCGCCTTCTCTACTGCCTTCTCGGCCGCCCTCGCCTCCTGTTCCGCCTTCTTTGTCGCCTTCTTCGCTGCCTTTTCCTTCGCCTGCTCCGCCTTCTCCGCGTCGCTGATCGCCTTTTTGATATCAGGGAAGAACGTCTTCTTTAATTCGGAATGAAGGTCGGCCATCTGTTTTTTCTGTAGCTCCTCCAGTAGCGCCTGCGCCATCTCATCGCTGGTCATAAGACGAGCCTTCCCTGTCGTGTACGTCCGCTTAGGCTTATTCTTCCTCGCATGCAGCTGCTGACGCATGTCTCCGTTCTCCCGCTCCATCAAAACCATTTGCGCGTAGTTTGCGTCAAGCTCAATCCCCGCTGCCTTGAGAAGGGTGCGCAGCTGATCGTTCTCGGCTGCCAACGCCATCCGAGAGGCCGTCTTGCGAACGGGTGAAGGCATGGCAATGGCGTAGGCGGCATGTAATGTGTCGCGTGCTTGCAATGAGTCACGCGCCGAGCGGGTGGGAGTAGACGGAGGGTGCTGGTCCGCTGACGCCGGTAACTTGTTCGTTGGCGTTGCTAGACGGGACTAGTTTGCTGATGAGGACGCGGCGGAAGGACTAGTTGAAGTACGAGATGAAGCTGAGGTCATGTTAGCACAAATAATACCAATAGACGTATCGAACGCACAAGATTGGTTCGCAGAAGTTGGTGTAGACGCCGTGTTTGACGGAGCAGGCTGGACAGCATTTGAGGAACCCATGCGCGCTGCGAGGGCCCGCGCGCGAATGGTTGCAGAAGGAGCGGGCCGGGTCACGTTTGTTGAGACGGAGGCAGGTCGCGGTGTAGCTGCCTCGGTTGCGCGAATGGTAGCGAGCTGAGTCTCGGCTGTTGGGACGGGTACAAGTAGAGAAGGTAGATGAGCCGCTAGCGGCATGGCTGCCTGGGTTGTGTAAGTCTGGGCTGGTTCGAAAAGTTCCTTCGGGACGGCGCTCTCGTCAAGAGGCCATATGCCGCATCTTCGAAAAGCAGAAAGAATGGTCGATTTTTTGAATGCCAGATCTCTCGCGACTGCATAATTTGAGAGGAGGTTGTATTTATCAATCAAAATATGTTGCGCGTGTTGCTAAAATTACCAAGCGTAAGATCTTTGTTACTCTGAGTGTCACTGGAAATTTACCTCAGAAACTCTCGCCTTCCATTTGGCCGCGAGGGGACTGAAGACACCGACATCGCAAGGTTGAAGAGCGTGTGTCGTGTGTGAGGGAAGACATAAAATGAGAATCCGATGTTTCTAAAAGCCGAAGGAGTTGCAATTTCAAAACGTGGTCAAAGGTATGCCGCTTACCTGCGCAAAACTGATGAAACGATAGGTGCAGTGACTGTTGTGGCCATCCAAGATCAAAAGACGGTAATCGCTGGGGTCGTCCAGATATTTGAAAGATGCTGGAGCGAAGTCTTTCTCCAGCCACAGCGCCCCTAACTCTTGATCTGTCCAGCCGTTTGGTGAGATCGAGATACTGTGTAACGTGAGCAGCGAGCCAGATAATAATGCAATGCAGAAAGTTAAGCGCTAACCTCGCTTCACAAGGATTATTTCTCCCCCAATTCAAATCACGACGCTGACCCTGGAAGACGACCGACGGATGAAGGGCTACACCGGTGGCAGAAATGCATTCAAGAATCGTCACAAGATCCCGATTGCCGCTTTCGATTTTTGACACTACTTTCTGATCCCGGTCGACAAGCGCGCGGATCCTGTCCCCGACCCCGAGTTGGATCTCCTTGTAAAAAGTCAGAGAGTAGTTTTGAAGTCGCGAAAAGATTACCTTTTCATCCATGTTCCAAATGTTTTGGGGTCTGACGTCGTACTTCTCAATGGTCTCGGTAAGGAGGTTGAAGTAGTCGTGAACAATGGTTCGGTTCAAAGCGCGGGCGCGGCATTCCTCCAGGCCACTGGTCCACTTTCCTTTCAGGTTAGCCGCTGGTTCAGAGATGATTTATACACGTACCTTTACTTTGAGATCCGGGCGACGCTTCTTGAAACGTGTCGGCCAGGTTACCCCAAGCGGCGCACCGTATATTTCGGCTGCATAGGCACCTATCGTCATCAGACTCAAAGGTATGCCACGCCTCCCGAGGCCCTTTTCGATAGTTAGATATTTACGGCAAGCGCGAACACGTCCTAACCTTGACCCATTCTGCGAGCATATTTTCCTGTGGTTGGCTGAGGTTACGCCTGTAGGCGTGAGCCTCCACGCGGATCAACATCCCTTTGGCGCGGTTTTGCACAGTGGTACGGGGGACATCATAGTATATAGCAGCCTTGCGCTCCGACATAGTTTTGCTTTCAACCGCGATGATAGCCAATTGGATGCGTTTTTCTTTCGGCATATCCTCGAAGCTGTCGTCGTCAGTGTTCATAGGCAATTCAGGGCGCTGAACGGAGCTGGCGGCACTGGCATGGTCGTTCGGTCGTCGGGTTGCGCGAGGAGGCATGGAAAATATGTTGAAAGGGAGGTGAGGAGGGACAAAAGTCAGACAGAAGTGCGACAGAAATTATAGCCCGCATTCCAGTGATGCGACCACAGGGTGTCTTAGAACATCATTGGGAGATGAAAACATCACATTGAAAAGGAAATAGGCATGTCGAGATAGGTGACTAGATATGGATCGTGGTTGGCGATATCGCAAAAACTGTGCGATGGCATCCGATATTGAGCTCCCGCTCAGTGCCGAAAGATGGTGAACATCCAAGATGAGCCAGGATAACCGTAAAAGGAGATATACAACATATGTTAATCACCACTTCCGCCACCGGAGTCGGTCATTTTCCAAAAGAATTGTAGATATCAAACTGTTGGCATGCCTAAGGTGGTCGGTCGACGAACCGGACTGCAATGGCGGGGCTGGAATGGCAATAATATCATATCAATACCATCTGGGAAATGCATTGACCATGGTCTCTGCAGGCGCATACCGAGTTTCCGAGTTGTAGCACTACACGGATGGGGACGACCCGGGGACCCCATGGACGGAATGAGCACCAGACGTTGTGGACGAAGCATTAAGGCACGTCAAACTGAGCAAGACAAGACAAGCGATATCGCGAAAACACGTGTTCGGATTCGCTTCATCAAACCGTCTGTCTTTTATATCACCGAAGGCGTCCTAACATCGTCGGACGGACTCAATTGGACGTCACACAGAATGATTGAAAAAGCTGAGTATAATTATCTATCTCCGTACATGCACAACAATTTACTTAGCGAAAACTATCGCCCAGTTCGAATATTTATTTGTTCAACACTCGGAGCGAAACTTCCATACCTTTGCTCCAGACATCACAAGGTCGAAGCTTCAAGTTGAAGAGTGTGTTGTGTGCGAAGGAAAATAGAAGACATCAATTTGGTGTTTCTGAAGTCGAAGACGTCACACACCATTCTATACCTGTGAAGTGAGATCTACCAGTGCGGGGTCGAGGAAGCGAGCGGTAGTGACCGTCGACAACAAGAACGCGGCGGCCGTCTGAGTCGTCGAGACACTCTGCAGACAACGGCGCGAAGTCTTTCTCTAGCCACGACGCACCCAAAGAATGAGTTGTCCAACCATCCGGGGAGATTGATTTACTGTGTATGAATGTGAGCCGTACATGAATGGGGAAACAAGATGAGCCTCAGATGACGGCGACCGACCCAGAATCGTCGATGATGGTCTGATTGCTGCTCGCATCCACAAGCGCCGGCTAAGGAACAAGTCAGAATGGCAGTTAGAGGGACCACCTGCTCATCGCGTATCCCACCTTTTTCAGCTTAATGCCGCGGCAGTCGATGGTGTCGCCGAGGAGAATGAGATAGTCATGGGCGGGGTGTGAGTTCAAGGGGTGGTCGCGAGATCCCTCCAGCGCGCTCATCTATTGTGGGAGTTAGCTTCTTCAATAGACTCTCCAATGATATCGCACCTGTACTTCCAGCTGCGGGCCACCCTCCATGGTGGTTCGGAGGACTGGATCGTAGACGGCAACCTTTTGCTCCGACATCAGCTTTGTGTGGGTACCGTTGACAGACAGTATGTTTCACCTTGGACATACGCTCGACGTCGTTGTCGGCACAAAGTTGAGCGTCGACGAGGGAGGCGGGTGGCTCGTTGGGCCCGGTAGTGACAATTGGATGGTGGTCTGGTATCTCAGGTGATTCTAGATGAAGTCTAGCGCAAGTCGTCATGGAGAAGGTATGCAGATAACGAAGAAAGTTGGGAAGAAAAGCGCTAGAAAGTTGAGTGGCCGCTCCAGCTATATGCGCCCACACAGCGGCTGAGGCGACAGAATATCATTGGAGGATGAAAAACACGACATTGAATAGGAAATAGACATGGCGAGATGGGGTGATAGGCAGGGATTTGCAGCCGGTGATGTGTCGAAAATTGCCGGATAGCCTCCGAAAGCGAGCCGCCGTACAACGCCAAAATGAGGTGCATATCCAAGATGAGTTGTTATCAGCGCCAAAAGAGTGATATGAACGCACATGAACCACTAGTTCCACCACCAGGGTTGTCCACCTCCCCCAAAAACCTCCAAGTGTTGGGCATGCGGGAAATGGTCATTCGACTCAGCGGGCAATGATGACGGGTGAATAAAATCGATAAAATGATATCAGTACCATCAAGGGAATGCATTAACCGTTAGGAATGCCCATACCGAGCTTGGGAATCGCAGTACCACGATAGCGTCCGATAAACGGGTGAGAAGTGCACGGCCTCAAGAGTGAATTTCGGCATTCTAGCGTCAATCTTGAGGGGAATAGCAGCATGTAGGGACGGAGCTGAGGTCCGTAAAAGCCCTGACGTGTAGCCAGACATCCTACGAGCAGATCGAGCACCGGAGGTCGTGAAAAGATGAAGAAGTCATTGAGATACACGCGATTTCTCACAACTGATGCCACGCCAGAAATAAGGAAACACGTGTTCGGCATCTCCCACCGGTGGGAAAGCCGGCACAGCATCTCGGCAACTTGATCAAACTGCCCCAAATTCGGTCTCAGGGGTCGTCTATACATCCATTCCAATATCCAAGTAAAACTTTGGGGATGAGTCATCCTGGTAAGCTTATAGGACCCAAGTGGCCCACTAACTAGTTTGGCCCACTAAGGGGTCGCAGATAATATTCCGAGGAGGATATTGTTCGTCCCCTCGGAGAGTATTTGGCTACCACATGAGTTTTCACGCCGAATTCGGCGCATATTTTCCTGACCGTTTCGTTGTTAAAGTGGGAACCGCCATCGGCCATGAATGTCTCCCGTGGTGCGTAGGTCGTGAAGATGTGTCTCGACGCCTCTCGTTTTATTGGCGGTACCATGTGTTTTATACTTGAATCCGAAAACGCGCTGACTCGCCGTGTCGAGGTACAGGCCCACCTGATGGTACCCACCTTTGCCTTTCGGAAGGGATAGGTAATCTCCCACCAGCAACTCGAACGGGTGCCTTCGAGTTATGGGCTGGAGAAGAGTGTGTATATGCGCACCTCCAAAATTCAGGCATGGCCCGCAGTTCATGATCGCATCCGTTATTCTGCGGTCAAGTCCCGGCGACTTGAATCTGTCCATCAGCGCCAGCTTCATCGCATCTCGCTTCATGTGCCCGCCCGTCTTGTGCTGCTGGTCCGCTACTACCCGCATCTCCTCCGGTGTTAAGCACTCTACCCGCGCACGCCCTTCGTGAGCGCCCATTGCCTACATGTCATAACTTGCCTCCTTCGATCATGTAATCTGCTGCTCTGTGCTTCGCTCGATCGATATGGCGCCCTTCGCCACCTTCCTCGATGACCTGTAGCGCCTCTACTATCTGCAAAAAACACCGGTACACCGGCGAACCAGGATTTAAGTGCCGTCATCTCGTCTGTTGATGCTAACACCGTATACAGGTCAAATGTCAGGCCGTCTTCTGCCCACCAATCTGAACTGACGGTCCACTCGCTGCCGTCCCCTTCCTCTCGCGGTTTGTGGGTGTACATCCTGCTCAGGGCATCACCGACAAAATTAACGGCCCCCGGCAGGTGGCGGACCGTCCGTATATCGTGGTTCACTATCGCCTCTAGCCACCGAGCGTGCGTAGTCGAAAGGTTTCTGTTCATCAACGTGTCCCGTAGAGCTTGTCAATCAGTCTCGATTTCGATGGGGAACCCGTACGTGGTGTCTGAAAACTTGTCCAACGTGTATTTGAGAGCCGCAAACTCCAATAGGTACGGTTTATAGCGCTCCTCGGCCAGTGAAGTCCTTTTCGACGCGAACCCGATGGGGTGAATCTTTGACACCATCTTGCCGCTCTCCAGGACAGTGTCAAACCGCTGACAAATCATCGCGCCAAAGCCTTCTTTCGACCCATCCGTTGTTATGATGAACGGACGGCCATCGAACTGAGGTCCCCGCAACACCGGCTCCGATGTCAACGCCGCTTTGAGTCTGAGGAACGCCGCTTGATGTTCCGGTAGCCACGCTTTCTGTAGGTCTACAGCGCGCATCCGCTTTCTCCACTCGCCTTTTGAGCCGCCCCCCGTGGTATCCGCCAAGCGCTCCAAATCTGTCAAGGGTTGCGCTATCCGTGCATAATTTTTAATCAGTCCCCGGAAATATCCACACAAACCAAGGAACGACTTCAGGTTCATCAAGTCGTGCGGGGTTTTCCAATCCACAATTGCAGTGAGTTTCGTGAGGTCTGGTTTAACACCATCGATCCCGACGCGGCCACCAGCGAATTGGGCTTCGCTCATGAAGAGGAAGGTCTTTTTAGCAGATATTGACAACCGGTTTTGACGAATCCGGCCGAAGACCTCCTTCATGTCCGCTAGTTTCACATCGAATTCTGACCCGGCCATTGCACCATCATCAACGAAAAGCTCTATCTTCGTCCCCACTAGGTCTCCCAGTGCGGCACCCGTAGTTTTCGCAAATGTACTCGGTGCGCCCGTGAGGCCCATAGGCATCTTGCAATAGGTAAATAGTCCCCGTCCTTCGATGTAAAAGCACAGATAAGGGCGAATCTCCTCCGCAGTCTCGCATGCATAGAACCCCTGTGCAAAATCGAATACGGACACGTAACGGTGACCAGACAAGCGACCCTGTTTCCGCTGAATGTCACCCGGGGGCATTGAGGCAACCTTGGTCTTCTTGTTGAGCTCATTGTAATTATGGCACATCCTCCACGACGGCTTCTCCGTTCCTGCGGGCTCCTCGGCGAATTCTGGGCGGGGGCCGAGTATGTGTACCTCCGGCAGTCCTGCTGCTACGCACTGGTCATTGACAATGTGCTGTAGCTCCAGTAAGGATTGTGTTTTGCCATCCTGGTGCGCTTTCTGCACAAGTGTGGTCGGTGATACACACTTCACATCCTTTGGGTCAATGGCTATGATAATCCCTGCTTCCAGCATGCGTGAACTCCATCAAAAGGACGGCGCGTTTGCTTTCCAAAGATGCAGTCCTCACATAAGCCATCCATGCCGCCGTCGAGGACATGAAGGCCGTTGACATGCTTCCCAGAAATCAGCGCATCTAGTCCCGCATTGCCAATATGACCCAAACGACGATGCTATGTCCCCTTGTTTGCTGGTCTGTTCCGAGATTTCGCCACCCATCCGCTCACACCGGCGTCTTCGAAATCCAAGACATACATCCCGATGGAGAGGACTGCCTCCATGAACGGTGTGCCATCCGACCTCTTGAAAACTGCCTTTCCGCACCCGAATTCGACAGCGTAGCCCTTTGCGCAGCTTCGAGATGGAAACAAGGTTGGCGGTGATGTCGGGGGTATGGATGGCATTCAAGGAAAATTCCTTCTTCTGCCCCTGGCACGTGACGATCTTGTGCACCACTCCCGTTGCCAAAATGCGGAATTTTGAGCCACCTACACCATTGATGGCTCTCTCACACCCCGACCCGTGTTTTCTGTGGAAATCGCAAATTTTGTCACCAAGGCCCTTGCGTTCGGAGATTTCAAAAATAATGAGCGGGAGATCATGGTTTTTGCGTTGCATGACGGTCCCATGTGAGTGGCCCGCTTCAACACACATCCATTGCCTAGTCTGTTGTTAACCGCGCCACCGTGTTTGGTAGCCGCGTTATTATATAATCGTCGGAGTTTGAAATCTTGCCATGTCTATTTAGCACTTCCAGGACCCCCATCCTCAAAATTTGAGAGACGAAGGAGATTTAAATCTACGTCTGACCACAAATATGTCTTCAAATCTTTATTTTTCAACCTCCATTCTCACGGAATAGAAAGAGCAGATTATGTCAGGATTTGTCATCTGTTGAGCCATCAAAGTTCAAACTCCTGGTTGTTTGACTCTGCCGCCGCGAGTTAGGTGAGAAAGTTGCTGAATTTATGCTAATAAATACTAATTTGACTTCATATTTGTGGAAAACTTGTTCTGTAATGCATACCCGCATCCGAATTGTTTTTGTAATTTGTAATAATGCGGCCAGCGATCGACGCATCAACCTTTTCGACAGACTACAACATGTGAGGTACGAGCACTCTATTGTTGTAGCGTCTGTTTATAAGAGACTATCCATTGCCTAAATGCTCTTCAACCATACCTTACAAGGCTTGACAGGAGCAATTCTCCGTACCGGACAAATTGGTGGGATGATGTAGCCGATATTCGGCTGGTTGATCAATTCCGCGCTAACCCTACCATGTCTTCAGTGGCGATGCGGACGTGCATTCCCGCAAAAGAATTTTCTGCCTCGACGACCCCTTCCAAGGGGTTGCGCTGCATCGCCTCGATGATGGATACCGAGTCAAAACCTTTGAAATCAACATCACGAAACCGTACACGAGGCCGCACCAAGGACCACAATCTACGCCCGACAGCCACCCGAGGAAATGCTTTATGAACGTACATGTGTGGGACTCAGAGTTGGAAAACCTTGCTTGTACATTTCAATTTTTTAAAGAGAAACCAGCAGGAAGGGTCGAACACTGATCCGAATTTCCCAGGAAATCTTGGCCGGTGTTTAAATATTTGGGCGGAATTGGACAGCCACTAAAGTATCAGAAAAGTTGAAGGGAAATTAGTGGCGGTGACGAAAAAAGGCTCCAACACAGCCTCTATTTTCTTTATAAACTAAATTGGACCAGGACTTGGCGGATTGTCATTGGTCTCCAAATCCTCACTACAACTTTTCTTAAATGGACGATCTCTTATTATAATTACTTGTAAACACCATTCTCCCTTCTGGGTATCCCTCGACATCGACAACATCCAGCCTACGCCGTACATAAGCGCCACCGAGCGTGGCGTATGCGGACGTCATCGCCGGCGCGCCGGGCTGCATGTTGTGTCTGGAGCCTACGTCTATTTGTAATACAATAAGGACGAACGGTCAGTAACCCTATTAGGATTGTTTAAACAATCAGGTTCTCAAAGCTAATCACTGTTTAATCGGTGTTGAGTTTGAACGGGGGCTGTTGTAACTCTGTTCATGCAGTACAAAGACTGCACTCGGTGGGAGTCGAAACCAAGGGCTTGGCAGCCAATTTGAAACGAAAGCCGTACATGACCACTAAGCCAAAGAGAGCTCCTCATGAGCTTGCAACCTAAGGCCTAACAGTCAAGAGTGATATCTCACTAGGTTCCAGAGACAAAACCAACAATGTCCTTACCAGTTATAGCTCTGTTCATTGCACAAGCAAAATTCATCGAGGTTCGGGTGGCTTTGAGAGGAGGTAACGTGAATATAACATATTGTATTGTGTCTGACCTGAATTGGGACTGCCGTCAGGATGCACGCGATGGAATTCCGGGATCCCTCGTTCCCAGCATCTCCACATATCCCTCAACAGGACCGCCACCGGGAAAAACCGCACTCGCCCATGGGTGGCCTTACGCACAGCAGGTAACGTGAATATAATATATTGTATTGTGTCCGACCTGAATTGGGACTGCTGTCAGGATGCACGCGATGGAATTCCAGGATTCCTTGTCCCCGGCATCCCCACATATCCCTAAACAGGACCGCCACCGGGAAAAACCGCACTCGCCCATGGGTGGCCTTAAATGCGGCAAGTAACGTGAATGTAGTATCTTGTACGGCGTCCGACCTGACCCGTGGCAGGATGCACCCGATGGAATTCCGATATCCCTCGCCCCCGGAATCCCCACATATACCTAAATAGGACCGCGATCGGGAATAACCGCACTCGCCCATGGGTGGCCTTAAAAGTGGCAAGTAATGTGAATATAATATATTGTACGGGTTCCAAATGCCATTGTGGTGCATGGAGTCCTGTGAGGCATGGGATTCAGAATAGGGTCCTTGTCCCTCCGGAGGACCGATTGTGGGGCACGGGGTTCAAAGTGCCATTGTGAGGCACGGGGTTTAGAATATGTTCCTTGTCCCTCTGGAGGAAAACCGAAATACATTATTTGCCCTTGCTCACAGGGCATTCAAATCCGGAATGCAGGGCATCTATTCAAACCTTAAATGCGTGAAGAGCTTCCTTATCCCTGCTGAACCCGGCCGAAATACATTATAATGCACCGGGATGTCATTGGGATCCTCAACGGCTCCACCGTCGATCCTCCCGTCAAGGAAGAGGACGACTGAGCTTAAATACGTCAAATGCTCCCTTATCCTTGCTGAACCCAGGCACGTGGTTCAAAATGGCTCCCTTATCCCTGGGTGGTGGATTCCATTGCCATTGTGAGGCACGTGGCTCAAAATGGCTCTGTGGAATGCGGCCAAAATGCATGATGAGGCACGGGGCTCAAAATTGATTGTGCAGTTCTGGCAGAAAAACATGTTTGATCTGAGGGGTGCTCCTTTATCCCTGCCGAAGCCTGCAGAAATACATTATAATGCGTGGATGGTGGGTTCCATTGTGAGACATTTATGCACCATTGCGCTCAAACTTCGACGCGCCAAAGTGCACCAAAAAAAAAAACGCGACGGCGCAAAATCCGGGATACCGCGATAAAATCGCAATGGACAGCTTTCCGGATGATCACGTCCCCTACACCGCCATTCGGTAGAAATGTTCTGTGGACGTTTTTGGAATGATGTTTGGAAATAATTGTTCGGGCATCATAAAAGTTGCCGGCAACATTGCCATGATATGAATCGTTAAATCCCTTAAGGCTTCAAAAACGTTGTATTTTTGGGATGTTCCGAACAACATTTTTTAATATTCTCCGTTGATTTGGACAACCTCTCCACTGATTGGTCAAACTACCGTTCAAAAATAAGATAAAAAAATGGATTCAGAATTGAAAACCATCTGGGCTTGAGCCCTTTGCTCTATTTTGAAAAGCGTGACCCAATTGCCATTAGATTTTGAAAGACATGGCCTGACATCAATAGCTGGTTCGCATTTTGAAACGCATGACCCGATTGCCAGTAGATTTTGAAAGGCGCAGGAATGGATAGCCCTGATCATCGCAAACATTACCAGCTATTCAGATCCTGCTCAGAGGTTCACACTTTGAAAAGCGTGATCCGATTGCCATTGGATTTTAAAAGACCTGACAGTAGCTGGTTCATATTTTGAGAGGCGTGACCTGATTACCATTATATTTTGAAAGGCATGGCTTGACATCAATAGCTGGTTCACACATGTTGAGGAAGGCTGGTGCCCAGTATCCAGAAAGCTGGACTCTGCATGAATTCGCAATGGATCCATGTTGGAGCCAGGTCAGACTGGATTCCAGCTGATCGGCCACGTAGCATACCGATACTGTACTAGGTAAAGGAATGCGAAAAGAAACAGTATTCATCCCTTGTAAAATCCCACGAAAATTGGTAAAAGCAGAATATGCATTGAGTGAGGGGCAAACTCTACACGTTGCAATGAAAGTACCCACCCTTTTGACCTTATCAACTTCAGGCAGATCAGGACTGGCGGGGGGCAATGAAGAGAACCGGCCATACTGGACATGCGGATAAAAGGCCAACAAAGTACGCCGAATAAAACTGGAGCCGACTCGGAGCGCCAGCGCTTCGAGACATCATGCAGCGGATCATTATTATGAGGACACTATGGGTAAGTTATTTTTTTGAGGGCTTGAGACTCGAGTTGCGTGAAGGAGCCTGTAAATGGACACTCGTAAATCATTTCTTGAAAGATGTCAAATGAAGACTGACAGTCAATGTGGGGGGTGGAACGCAACAGTGGCAGAACTGTGTTGCTCCAGCTCCTTCGCCGATGTATGTGGACCTTGAGCACGGTGCAGGGCCTTGTCTATGAACACACCCCTGCACAACCAATATCCAGAGTGCAGACATCACAGAAGCGGCTGCGCATGGCAGATGGAACAGTTGTTCCATCATCGGGCTATTGGACAGGGAAGATGACATTCGGAAAAGTGACAAAGAGAGTGGCGTTTGAGGTGTTTCCGAGTGGGGGTTCGTGGTCGTTGTTATTCGCAAAACCGCTGCTGGAAACTTTCCGGGCGGTGCATGACTACGAAACCGACGTCATCACGGTACGAGAAGGAGACCGCGAGATCAGGCTGGAGAACGAGTTGCGGAGAAAGGAGTGTTGGGACAAGATGGTGAAGGATGCGTTGCTTGTGACGTTAGACCACAAGATACACATGCCGTCAATGGGAGGAAGTTGTGCGCCTCCCTCGAGGCGAGTCCCGATTCACTCTGAAAAAGAGGAAACGACACAGGTTGACCAAAAATGCCCACAAGGAAAACCTGCGCCTAGGGCCAACCCATCTTGGGGTCCAGATGGCAATTGCGGAGTACTCAACAAAACCAGCGCAATCTCAAAGGGGGGCTCGCAGCCCCCTTCGAGGGAAGTCGGAGAGATGATAAGGGAGCTGAGCAAATTGAATACTGGCGATCTTTTGAGTTACACAGGCACAGGCGCGATCAACTCGGAGAACCGCGGTGGTCCGGAGGAGACGGGTTTGGAGAGTGAAGGTGCACCATGTATCATACTTCATCCAGGCCGTTCCTGCTTCTGGCACTCCATCTGGTCCATCCCACTGCAAAAAGAATCACTCATGGGACATCCCATTTGCTTCTGGGAACTCCCAGGTTGAGTCTGGCTTGGGACATTCTCCAGGAATGACCAGACCTACCATATATGGTAGGCATGCATGGTCAGCATGGTCATTCCCAGACCTAACATATATGGCAAGATGTGCAGGGTAAGTGTGGTCATTCCCAGTTGTGACTGGGAATGCCCATACCTGCCATTTATGGTAATACTGTGGTCCTTCCCATTTTCATGACTGGGAAGGACCATACCTGCCATATATGGTAGTACCATGGTCCTTCCCAATTTCATGACTGGGAAGGACCATACCTGCCATTTATGGCAGTACTGTGGTCCTTCCAATTTGGGCTGATTTGGAATGCAAATCAAAGATTTAGAAATCAGAATCAGAATCCATTGTTATTCCTGGGGTAGCCATATACTGTAGGAACACCCCAGGGATCTCAGGCACTTCTCTTTGCCAATGGGCAATCCTGTCTTGGTGACCCAGCTATTCTTTGTGACAGTTCAGACCTGTGGTGCGTTAAAAAGTCGCATTCCACCGCATTGAACGAGATCAGCAGATCAGGGAGATCTCGATCACCGGTAACTGGACATTATCGTGATCTTTGGAGTTTACATGATTTACAATTTATTTCTGTAAATCAACACAGATAAACAAACTTAGTTCCAGCGGTGCATACAGATGTCTCCCAGATGCATTCAAGGTCATCATACAGAGACCCAATCTATTTCTTCCTCAAACTCAAATACTCGGGTCTCGCGGGAGCGCCCACTCAGGCTGTATGGGGAATTTGGTCCCGAGCCGATAGAACTGCCACTATAAAAGCTTAGGTTCCTCAACGATATTGACTATCCAACACCTCCACTCGAAATGAAATTCAAGTTCCAGCTCTCTGCTCTCTTCATCACTCTCGCTCTGGGACTCGTCTCAGCCGCCCCGGTAGCCGAGGGCGTTGTGTCAGTCTTTCAACCATCTTTTTTTCTTCCTAGTCTTCCTGACTCTGACCCACAGAGCGGAAAGATCCGTTTTCAACGACTGCTTCAATTTGGGCTTCCAGGATGGCGTCGCTGCGGGTTGCAACGCCGCCTCTGGCAACAGCAAGCGCGAGTACGATGATATCTTCTCCCTGCTCATTCCAGCAATTAACGGCCGATTGGATATCGTTAGAGAAGCACGGCAGTTGCAGTGCACTGGGGGCCTCGCCAATGCATTCAATGAAGGATTCAACAGTGGGTTCAACGACGGATTCAACAGTTGCTCATAAATGGTGGGGAAACTACGTTCCAAGTATCCGAATTTGTCGACTGACCGCTCGACAGGTCAATTGCCGCAGAATCAAGTTGGAGGGTGTCGATTGACACCGGTGGTTGAGAGACGTTGTTTAGAATTCATGTTGATGTTCTTGAAATGATTATGGTTGCCTGTGCTCTGGAAGCACGGGCTGTGTTGTGGTCATCTTGGCGTCGTAGACGGGAAAAGTCCTTGGATACCCAAGTTTGAGACATTTTTCTCCATTGAATGCAGTCAGTTCCTGGTATTTTCACCAGGTTCGGGAAAGAATGCCTGGTAAGCTGACATAGGGGCGCGAGGTGTGGGGCAGAGCAGCTTTGATCATGACATCCGGCGAACCTGCCCCCTGACGTGGGCATAGGGCTTACACCTTGTAGAATTATGCCAGGGACGGCCAGGGACGGCCGTTCGACACCGTGTTGAGAGGGCAAGACAGGTACCGGCTCAGTGGTCAAGTTGACGCTTGCGTTATTTGCAGAGAGCTTGATGTAATTGCGGACGGTCATTCAGCACCATATAGATGGAGGACAGCAGTTAGGATTGGGGATGATGGTGGGGGAAGGAAAGGGAAACAAGGACAGACAGGCGTGTCTTTCAAGGGGGCTTTGACCGCTCGAAAGTTGGCCGCGTTGCTCGGAATGGCTGGTACATCAGAAAGAAGAGTTTACCAGAGCTAAACGCTGATTGAGGTCACTATCTTAAAATAGACTTTTGAAAAGAAGACCGAATTAGGTAGGCTCGAAGCGAACACCGGAGGTTCTGCTCTCGTTCTGCCCCATGCCATACCGTCTCTTTCTCTCGTCACCGTTGTTCGTTTTTCCGTCTCCGTCCGCATCCGCAGGCCAGCGGCGCGTCGCACCACAAAAACGTGCACGTTGCTCGTCGTCCAGCCCAATCTCACTTCGCGTCTCGCTCTCTCCCACTTCCGGGACACATAGAACGAAACAGAACAGAACAGAAGAATATGGACACATAAAGCAAGGAACGGAAAGCCCACTCACAGAATCACTAATGTTCCAATTCCCCACATCCGCCAAATACCCTGCCTTATACTATCCAAAGAAGTGCAGCCTTCGGTGAACGGGATGCGCAGGAAGGGCAGGACAAGCGGGCAGGCGGGCAGGCGGGCAGGCGAGGCGTTGGCGGGCGTAGGATACTGTGTGGCGAGCGAAGCGAGATATGAGGTTCGTGGGGTGAAGATAAAGAAGAGGGAGGGGAATGGGAAGGAGCCAGATATAGGGGAAGAATAGCAAAAGAATAGTCTTGTGTTTACCGCGGGGGTCTGATCGCAGTGCTCGCTTATTATGTAATCGCGGAGTTTGAATTTAAGTCCCGTAGTGGGTTTCATAAAAGACGCGATATTTCATAGTATTTTGGCATAGGATAGGTTGTCTTGGCTGTGCCTGCCATTTTGTCTCTTCAGAATCTTGAGGGATGCTCTGGAATCGGTTGTGCAAAGAAGGCGATTTTGGTCATGTGAGTATGCCCTCTTCTCGCTCAAACAAGATAAAAAGAGCCCCAAAATCAATGAAAATATTTTGGAGGTCGCTTTTCTTGTATAGAATGTGTTCTACACCAACTCCATGTGATTTAAGCGTCGAGGAGGCTTGCATTTGACGGTTGCGCATTTGGCCGAGGAGATTCAAACTCCGCAATTACGTAATAACGGAACACTGCGATCAGACCCCCGCGGTAACAAACAGACTTCAACATGCGAGGAACGAGCATCAATTGTTGAAGCGTCTGTCTATGAGAGACTAGGGGAAGAAAGGTGTAAAAACGAAAAGAGAAACGGAGTGAAAGACGTAGGGATCCCCACCGTAACCGTACAGAAC
Source organism: Mycena leptocephala (assembly GCA_029378395.1). Classification (NCBI taxonomy): domain Eukaryota; kingdom Fungi; phylum Basidiomycota; class Agaricomycetes; order Agaricales; family Mycenaceae; genus Mycena; species Mycena leptocephala. Next base: position 396,417 of record JARJLF010000071.1, on the reverse strand, counting down.
CGTATACGGTTACGGTTATACGGGTGCCCGTAACCGTACCGTATGGTCCTCTGGCTGGCCTCATACGGTTACGGTTTGCCACCGTACGTATACCGTATGATCCCGTATTTATACGGTCCGTATACGGCGTATTACGACCGTAAATTGGAGACCCCTCCACCAAGGTATTGACAACGATGGGGGAATGGATGAACCTCCAATAAATTAGTAATAAATTTGAGACACCCGGTATACAGTTCCGAACGGACTCTGGGGTGGCGGTATAACTCTTATCGGTTGGCGCGTCCTATTATTTTGAACAGGAAACTATCAAAATTGTGATGTGGCTGAACTATTACTCTTGTTTGAAGTTCAAAAACATCTCCAGACACTGTAAAAGACACAAAAACATGTTTTTTGGAGTTGCAGCATCCTGTTAATTTTCAATTTATTTATTGCGCACATATACGACCGTATACGGTCGTATTGACCGTAAAATCCACCGTACCGTACCGTAAGAGCCTCCGGGGCCATCTTTACGGTTACGGTTACGGCCGGTTGGCACCCGTAAATCGGCGTAATGTATACGGTCGTAACCGTATACGGTACGGTGGGGATCCCTAGAAAGACGACGACATCCGCATTCGCATAAATGACAAACACCCCACCTACCGTGACTGGACTCAGCGTTCAGCCGCCAGCCGATACAACCGCCCCGCGCGACTTTTCGACCGAGGAAAAAACGCTGCGTGTCGTTGTTGTGTCCGCTACAGAACACCGCGTTCGCATCCGCCCGCGTCCGTCCGCCCCGCCAGACCTCCAACTGATGACGCGCCCCTCCTGCTCGGCCGACAAACTCGTCACACACACACAAGTCTGGCCAGCGCGCACGAACCGCCTCTCCTCGTCCGCCAGCCACCAGCTCCCAACCAACAAACTGCGCCAACAACGCCCATCCCCAGAATACCCATCCCATCTACGCAACCGCCATCCGACTTCTCCTTCTCCTTCCCCAGTGGAGCATCCATAGTTTCGGGGATCGCCGCACAATAGACAGATGCGCGGCGGCGAATAATGAGCTGTGACTGCGGCCATGTAGCAAGTAGAGTTTAACTGATGAGTCGACTTCATTTTGTAGCCATCCAAGTGCCCGGCTTCCAATATCCTTGCGATAAGCCTCAACGCTATTCGTAGTTGCAGTCGCGAAGTTCAGAGGGGGGCATGTGAATGGCAGCTTGGTTGCTGCAATTAGTACATCTCCGGCCCAAGATTTCTTCCCCGTGGCAGCGAGTTCAATGGAACTGTTTAGGCCCTCCCGGGCGAGATGAGGCAGTTCGAGCGATAGGAGATATTGCAGGAATACCAACAAGAGCATGAAGCGACGTATCCGTAGCGGCATAATCCCCGTCTCAGTGAAGAGCGGTACGAGCATGGAATGGGAATGGACATTTAGCATTTGTCGGAGGAAGTCAACTTGGACTGCGCATAGTTCCCTCACATGAACTTCTTCGCTGTCAGGACAGACCTCGCAGCCGTGGATGAGGTGACAATCCACGCGTGCCATGTATAAGATAAGGTCTTAAGTTCCTTCGGCGTGATACGGCCCGTTGAATCATCTATTCCCATGATCCTGTGCGCGCAGTACCGCGCTGTGCTTGCTTTCGCTTTATAACATGTTTCTCGTGTCTGTTCGAATATGCATGCCAACATATTTCTCTTCCTTTTTGACGGTCAAGGTGGTTTCTCCGAGTCGGAACACAAGGTCTGTAGGTGCGGGGCCGAAAATCACTACAATTGTCTTAATCATGTTAACAACAATGAAGTTCCGCGAGCACCAGGCATTGAGTGCGTTCAATCTGCGTTGCAACCCTTTGGCCGATAGTGAGATCAAAAGGATATCATCGGCCTGGGCCAGAATTGCAACTTTGATACCAGATAGAATAAGGTCGTCCACATCGTCGAGCATGATAAGTCGGCCATGAAGAGGTTCCATAGGACAGGGCATGCAGGATCGCCGGTAAGCAAGCCTATGAAGGCTTTGAAGCCGGCAGAATTACGGTCTCCATGTCTGACGTAGTATTCCATTTTCTGGTAGAGCATACGCAGCCAGTCAAATAACGTGCCTCCCATCCCCATGTGTAGGAGTTTCAATCACAATGTCGGATGATCTGTTGAAGGGAAGAATGGTCGGAGGATTGAGCCGTTTCTCGAAGACATCTTTGAGGCTGTGCAGTCACAGATATGGGATTGGGTGCAGGATCAATGAGCCGTTTGACTTCTTTCCAGAATGCGGCTATGGGCTACTTGGTGAGATTGTGAGATGATTTGTGCCTGGTATGACGTTGCAACGAAATACCGCAACCTGTCCACGGGTTCTTTTGTGTAGCGGCTGCCCCAGCTCCTCTAGAACCTGTGGGTGAGGTGGGGTGGGGTGGGGTAGGTTGGTGGGCAACACTGTGCAAGCGCAAGTTGCGTCCTGTGTAAGTTGTTTTCTGGCGTGACGGGGTTATACCAGCTGCCACACCACACCGCCCACGGGTTCTGTGTAGCGGCTGCCCCAGCTCCTCTAGACCCTGTGGGTGAAGCAGGTTCATGTCATGATGAGGTATGTAGCGCAAGAGCATTTTTAATTGTTGGTAAATCTGAATGGAATACAGATATACGTGAATGGGTGAAATAATGCGCGGTAAATATATCACGGAGGATATTGAGCAAAGTAGTAGGGGGTTTGGGCACAGGTGCGTGAACAACAGAGGATGTGGAAGGACATCCGGATTCAGAGGGGTCTCCGCAGACGCAAGAGAACGCAAGACCTGTATGGTGGCGGACGAAACTTTGTGACAAGTTTGGGTCCCGATTTGGCAATCATTACTGACAACTCAGGAGGCATGGTGGGCGTGGTAGAGAAAGGTAACGGGAGGCAGCAAGGTAGATATTCGTGCTTGCGGAGAGGATTTGTGAGTGGGAGCGAAAGCCGCTATGACGGACAGAGAAAACAGAGAAAGGGAGGAACGACTGGTGTTTGTGGTGTGTGCGGGGGGGTTCGGCCGTCCTGGCTGATCGGCACTTCCCGGGCTGCAAGGAGGGCAGCGGGGAAGGGCGGATCGGAGCAAAACGGAACGCAGGCGGGGCCGAACCCGTACACAAGGGCCACTAGCGCCGTCGCACACGAGAATGGGGCGCCGTAGCGCACGAGAATGGAGCGCCGTCGCGCACTGAGTCCATGGCGCATGGCGCACATGAAGAGAGGGGCCGTCCTCCATAAAAGGAGGGTGCTGATGCGCACGGGGGAAAAAAAAAAAAACACAACACTAAATGAGTGCAGGCGCCTCGCGCTGAAGGAGGACGCTGTCGCGTACGGAGAAAGGAGGCACTGTCGAGTGCGAGACGACGCGCTGTCGCGCATTGTCGCCATGAGAAAATTTGAGAAAGGAAGCGCCGCCGCGCGAGAGAAAAGGAAGAGTCGTCGCACAAGAGAAAGAAAATGCCATCGCACACGACAGAGAAGTGCCATCGCACGCGAAAAGAAAGAAGCGCCATCGCACACTGAGTGAGGGCGCCGTCGTGCACAATAACGGGGATGCCATTCGTGCATGAGAAAGGACTGTCACACTGGGTGATGGCGCAGAAGTGTCGCGCGATGAAAGACGCGGCGTGCGTGAAATGGGAAAGGCGCCGTCAGGCCTGGGACAGGATGCACTACATAAATGACCATGGTCCAGGACAAATGACGCGTAGACATCCAGCCAGAAGACTGCGAAATAAAAGAGAAGAAAGTGCGGTGCGCACGGGAGGAAGGCAGCGATGCGCACAATGGAAGAACGCACACAAGAGGGGAGAGAACTGCAAGGTGGTCAAGGAAGATTAGGTAGATTCTAGCAACCACACGGAAGGAGCTCGTGGTCCTCGAAAAGTGGAACGGCAAGAGCAAACATGAGCATGGGTGAATGTGGCTCCGTACTGCACGCAACGGGGTATGCATGCCAGCTTGAAGCCTCAAACGTGACAATGTGGGGTCCCCAAAGACAGAAAAATAGGGATGATGCGAGAAAAAGGACGCATGAAGCGTGGCCTTGTGGTGCCGCCAAAGGTGGGCAGAAAATATAAGTATGCGTATTTGGGAAGCGAAGATAACATGCACCGCATCAGGAATGACGACGCAGTGGACATAGTAGAGAAATGGGATGAGAAGAAAGCATGAGGAGCGCACCGAAGGTGGGAAAATCTCCACATGTCTCTGCTTCGCGCTGCTTTCCGCTGAGTTACGAGGTTTCCATCGCCGAAGGGGATACTCGTATAGATGGGCTCAGTACCAGAGACGCGTCATATTGTCCGTTTCACCGGAGAGAATACGCCTCTGCCGCGAATACGCGCAGTAGAGACCGTGTGAGGAGTGTCAGTGAGACGCGTTTTGTAGACGGTGAGGTCGAAAATCAGTCAGCAGTGGAGCCTGTACAGGATATGGAAGGCGTGTGACAATGTCTGAGCAAAACAGAAAGACTTGGGACGATAGAAAGTCGCGGAAGGGCTTTCTGAGGACGTGGCGAGAGCAGAGAGAAAAGTGGCTGTGTAGATTAGATGCATCTAATCTAAACACAGACACACCAGCACAAATCCTAGCTACGCACTCGACTACCTTGCCTTTCACTCAGGCCGGCTCGCAGGCTCACCTTGCCTGAGCTAGCAAAAAGCTAAGCCAAGCCAAGCGTGGCAATCACGGACACGGAAGAACACGGAGCGCTTACGCAGGAAATAATGACAACAGGACGCCCATTACGCAAAAACGGATGACGAAAATGTGATTTACACCAGAAGTTGAAAATAGGGCGCCCTAAAACCCTTACCTAAAGGTAGAGGGAATTGATCCAGTGATTGAGAGATGTGATCAAAATAAAATCAAAGCAAAATATGGGGATTCTGGGTATTACAGCTGTTTGCACAATTGATGACAGTCGCCATAAAAAAAAAACAAGAACAAACTTTTGATCTCTCGCCACTCGGGGGCCAGGAGCGTGGATTCCTTCGCTGCTGCGTCGGCCAGCTCGTTCCCTGCCGTACCGATGTGGGCGGGGGTCCAGAGGTTGAGGATGGCCAGGTGGGGGTTGGGTTCAAGCGCGCGGCGAACGAGGCTGTCGTATTGGATCGCCCGAAATTGAGCCGAGCGGGGCGCCGTCGATAGGATACCTCGGAGCGCCGCTTGGGAGTCAGCGATGCAGAGGATGTTCACCTGGCCCTCGCTTAGCGCTCTCTCCGTCGCCTTGACCAGACCTTCCATCTCCCCCTCGCACACTTGCCCGTTCCCCAACGGGACGAGGATGCGCTCTTTCTCCACACCCTTCTCCACCCGCACTGCTGCGCCCCCGGCTCGGCCATCCAGAAGCGACCCGTCGGTGTACCGACCTTACGGCAGGAGATTGAGAAAAGAGGAGCCGGCCACGCGGATCTCTGGAAAATGATACCATCAATAAAGCGGAGTTAGCTGAGTTTAAAAAGGCTTCGGACGGACAGACATAAGTAATTTTATAAATAGGGTGATGACTAACTTCTCAGGGTTCTATGGTTGAGTGGTTGAATGTCTGTTCACTTCATTTCATTCCGAATGCTAAGGCCAGTCGTTCGAACCGGGTGCCTCTCTAATTTACTATTTATTGTACTTACTTTTTGACCCTTAGTTCAACAGAACTCTGTCGAGCGTGAGAGCCCAGATCTTGACGATCCTGGAAGCAGTATGAAGTTTCCGAGAATGGAAGGAAATTGGGTTGGTTTCGGGGAGCGCTACTTAAAGGATCAGAAATGCTGCACCAATGGGAGGCCAGTTGTAGAAGTTTTTCCAATCCAAAAGGTGTTTAGCTATTATGGGTTGAACAGCATCTTATAACTGAAGTCCGCTGACTCCATCAAATTGAACCTAATCAGTTTCTACTTCCCTCGAGATTTGACATGTGCTAAGTTATCTGTGTTCCAACATTTTTGCACTCGAATAAAGCTACAAATTTTGCATACTTTTTTGAAAGAAACATAAAATAATTTAGATATCAACACTACATAATTCATTCTAAAGGTTACATGATTTCCCCATCTTTCATTTTCAGAGAAATCATCATCCAGCTCTTCAACGATTCCAACAGACACATCTAGCTCTGCCAGATGAGCTATGTTATTTCTGTGTTTCTCCAAAATATCCTGGCCAACACCGGCCAGTCTTTCTTCAGTGTGTTCCACATGTTTCACCTGAGATGATTGTGCAAACAGTGGTTTGACAGCTTGCCAAAGCTCTACTGCCTTGAGCATGTCATGGTGTCTCTTGGAAATGTCTCCCAGCCAGAGCATGCATTCTGCAGAGTCCTTACGCTCATGCTTTGGCTCTAATTAACAGTGCTGAGATTGATGTGTGGATTATTAGTGTGCCAGAGCAAGATGTTCAGAGAAATATGGATTCAGCCAAATCTATCTTTGAAGCTCAGGGGGATCTCAGGGTGGTGCGGTACTGCAATGTTATAGAAGCAACTCTGAACCTTCATGAAGGTAATGTGTTGGTAGCCAAGACATTGTTGCAGGAAATCCTCAGAGAAGCTTACGGGAAACACATTGATATTGTGTTCCTCTGCCTGGAGGGCCTTGGTAACATTGGTTGCTAACATTTCACGCCAATCTGGGCAACAGTTTCCTGGTACATTCACTGAAGTCAAAACGGAGGTCAGAAATCCACAAGGCCTTGCAATTCCTAGCAAATATCTTTCTTGCTCAGGGTGATGAAGATACGGCTAGCAGCCTGTTCACTGTTGCTCTTGATGGATTCACTTACATGGAAGTTCGTCGCAGTAGAGTCTCGCCTTTCTCTTTGCCGCCAGCAGAACCCGAATTCGTCCGCGAAAGTGGGCGGTGGTGGGTGGTATGGTCAATGGGCACTGAAAATATTAGATGAACACCTGGGATTGATGAAGACAAACGAGACACACCAAGATCCGAACTAGAGCGATAAGTTGCCTACGGATGTTAGAAGACTTCAAAATCTGTGAGACGCGACTAACATGAGCTCCTCATCTTTCTTCTTGTTTATAATCACGTTTTCGGCGCGAGCAATATCCTCTCGCGGCGTCAAAGCCTTCTTCTGCCTTCCACCGGCAGGACTCTTCTGGGAGCCTTTGCCGCCGGCAACTTGGAGCGTCCTATCATCTATGGTGCCAATCACTTAGTCACCGCTCCTGTTGTACACCGGATAGATCCGGCCCAGTTTTACCCCAATTTTTAATTCCTCTAGTAGAAATGCTTATTTTGATGAGAGGAACATTTTGTCCAGAGGAATTCCGTTTAAAGTCAAAACTGGGCGAGATCAATGATTTTGGTATACCCAAATTGGCCACTCCCTGCCAAATATCCCCAGGAGTGTCCAAAATGGGGTTGGAAAGTGCATAAAGCGCGTTTTCGCGCCGCGCTACGCGCGGCTGAGTGCTCAATTTCCTCTCCCCAAAAGCCCCAATTTGGACCTTCTCCAGCCAAATTTTTTCCGTGGCCAGATTGGCCGCTGTACAGAAGTAGCGGTGACTAAGTGATCGGCACCATAACGGGGCCCATTTCTCTAGAGGGGTGTCCATGTTCAAGACGTTGCATCGGGAAGACATTGTCCGGATCAATTGGATCATACGGCCCATTGGGCAGATGCAGAAACTGTTGCAGTCGGCTTCGCAGGATGCAGGCAATCAAAGTTGGATACAGAAAATGTTGCCACCCTGCAAAATAGATGTTGCCGGGAACAATTTGCCAAAAGAAATTGGTTGCAGGCACCACGGTGCATGCATCTTCTCTCACCGACACATTGTTCGACCTGGCGCCCAATTTCGTCTCGGTTAAATTTCGTGTAACCTTGTGCGGAGGCGTATTGGATGTCAAAACCTGATTCCAGCAGCTCAAAAGAATTGTGGAATTTGTCCTTCAGTCGAAGTAGTGTGGGTGGAGTTTCAATCTCAAGTTCGACCTGGCGCCCGATTTCTTCTGGGTTAAATTTTTTGTAACTTGGTGACGGAGCGTATTGAATGCCAACCCTGAATTCCAGCACCTCAAAGGAATTGTAGAATTGCTTCTTCAGTCGAAATAGCGTGGGCTGAGTTTCAACGGATCTTCTCTCAATTAAGATTAAGCTCCTCGGATGGACTTACCTGGATATATCCGCACTCAGCGGAAGGTCAGAATAAGGGCAGAATGTTTCAGCCAGTGGAAGGCTCGGATTGCAATGGAAAGAGATGCTATCTTTGCAGCTAAATTCAGCAATTCCCCGGCCAAAAATCGGAAAAACCGCAGCTCATTTTAAAATGTGAACAACAGTTTGGGCCCTCACTGCGCGGAAACATTCTGATGGCAACTGATGAAATTCCTGTTCCAGAGTACCCGCTAGATTATAGCTTCCAGCTTTTGCGGAACGTTAAGGGTGCACTTCATTTAAGGTTTGAACAAGCGGGGTTTTGCCCGTTATTCCCTGTTGGAATATCGAGATTCGGATGGTCAGGTAAGTGGAAACCTTCTTCACAATCTTTTGAGCTTTCTTGTTCTTTGAGATAAAATATTTCGTAAAGTAATAAGCATCTAAGAGTATCAAATTGTTGTCCAACTCTGACCTCTGAGCCCATCAATTCCAAGTCTCTGGAACATCACCGTTAATAAAATTAAGCATTATGTCCGAAGCCTTTTCACACTCCGGCAACTCCGTGCTCCGATCGACTTGCCGAGACCTACTCTAAAGTAAGCTTATTTATTCGGATGCCTGATCCCAATAAGTGCGTCAACCTCAAGTTCAACTTCTTGAGAAACAAAGTTGTCTCCACCGGTGAAAATTCCAGGAAATCAGCTGATGCTCGCACGGTTTCCGTCATTGAAGCTCCAACGTCCCTCAGCACGATGCCGAAGATGAACCGAACTGTCCTGCACCCGATTCGTATTTCCAGTTTGATCTAGATAGTAAAGAATTTCCCGTTACGCAGAACGTATGTGTCAGACTGAACACTATTCAGGAGATTATGAGGAGACAGTCTTGAAGGGTAGGTAGGCCCAGATTGCGCAGTGTGTCATTAAATCATCATGCTTTTTAGGACTCCTTTATCCTTCGTCCCCGCAATCTGAAAGGGTGTACGTGTTAGGGAGCTTCCGCAACCAGTATTTGAGTCACCCAATATGTGTGTTTGGATTGGACCAAAGGCGGATGTCTTGAAGCCAATTTACATGTACTAGTAATTACCTGTGCTATCTATGTATGGTACGGGAAGATCATAAATCAGGGACCTTATGAGACACTATGTTCAACATTAATGCCATGTCAATGTGCTCGGTTTTTAGTTCCTTTTGCTTAGGTAAAAGGTTTAAATGACACACAGACTTCGCTACCTTCATCTTCCACTGTTCACAAAACCAGCATTGCAACCAGAATGAACGATGGCATGGATTTCGGGTCAATGAAGGCGGCCAGCTCGAAGATCAGTCTCTCCAGATCCGTTGGAAGCGTCGGTATGGCCATTGAAGTCATGCCAGGTGTGAGTTCCAGTCAAGTCGTGGCAATGGCTGTGATATCTTGACAGTTTCCGGTTTGACCGTGACAAAGATCTCTTCATGTTTCACGGGAACAACAAGCTTTAGGACCCGTGCCTTCGGCGCGGACACTCGCTGAGCTCGGTCCGCACCTACGGCGGGTCCACAGCTTGTTGGGGCTCTGTCCCAAACCCCGGTGGATTCTGAGCTCGCTACTACTGGATTATTTCGATCAAATCGACAGTCACGGGTCACGGACCCCGGTGTCGATGTCGAAATTTTTTAAAAGAAAAGACCAACAAAAATATAGCAAGGATTGTGAAACTCGACCCAAATATTCCTGGGTCTTAAGGGAACGCTTGGCTGATGAAAGAGCATGGTTTTGGCGCCATGTCGAATTTTTTCTGCCTGTCACGCTCAGTCGAGGGTCTTGTCGAGTTGTCGAATTGGTGAAAAGGGTCACGCGTCACACCCCCGGTTGATTTGATCGAAATAATCCAGTACACGGCGGATTCCGAGTTGCCGGGGTTCGCCGACGGCCGGCTGATTCCGAGTCCCGTGGTTTTTCATGTGACTTTATCAGGTGATTTCAAAGGAAAGGGGTGAGTAAAGTAAAGTAAATACAGACAGCGGCAAAAGTATGCCTGGCCAGCCAGAGGAGAATGTGGGGCAAAAGGCAAGAAGGACGCCGTCCAGCCTCGCGTCCAACCTCGTTGTCTGTACCCTTGTAGCATTTATGAACGACTAAACATGGCTTGAGTATACTGGATTATTTCGATCAAATCAACCGGGGGTGTGACGCGTGACCCTTTTCACCAATTCGACAACTCGACAAGACCCTCGACTGAGCGTGACAGGCAGAAAAAATTCGACATGGCGCCAAAACCATGCTCTTTCATCAGCCAAGCGTTCCCTTAAGACCCAGGAATATTTGGGTCGAGTTTCACAATCCTTGCTATATTTTTGTTGGTCTTTTCTTTTGGCCTGGATTTGAGCGAGAAAATGGCCTTTTGGCGAGAAATGACAGCGGGGAGATTTTTAAATGAGAGAAACTGTTGAAATCTGGATCTCTTGAGACACTGAACCACGTAGAAATTTATTGTCGATTTTGCAACGATTTTCGTGACCCTCTGACCAATTCGACAAACGCCTCCGTGACGCGTGACCTCGACCAAATTTCGACATCGACACCGGGGTCCGTGACCCGTGACTGTCGATTTGATCGAAATAATCCAGTAGTAGCGAGCTCAGAATCCACCGGGGTTTGGGGCAGAGCCCCAACAAGCTGTGGACCCGCCGTAGGTGCGGACCGAGCTCAGCGAGTGTCCGCGCCGAAGGCACGGGTCCTAAAGCTTGTTGTTCCCGTGAAACATGAAGAGATCTTTGTCACGGTCAAACGGGAAACTGTCAAGATATCACAGCCACTGCTACGACTTGACTGGAACTCACACCTGGCATGACTTCAATGGCCATACCGACGCTTCCAACGGATCTGGAGAGACTGATCTTCGAGCTGGCCGCCTTCATTGACCCGAAATCCATGCCATCGTTCATTCTGGTTGCAAAACGTGGGAAGATTTGGTGCCCTTTCTTCGCCTATACCTTGTCTCCGAATATCGAACGAACCACAGGATCGAACCTCTACTCTATCACGTCCTCTCACTCCACATGGCTTTCCAAGAACCACACATGCTGCGGTATCCCCTCCATCATCTCTTCAGGGCGGATATCTCGCGGCTGGGTGTTCTGCGCAAACACGTCCGCCACATATGTATGGAAGGGAAGTTGGCCACACAAGGCCTCACCATGCTCCTCAAGGTCTGCGACGCCACCGTCGATCTGGCATTGTTCCCGGGCACCGCGACCCAGGAGCTCCTCCCGATCCTCGGAACGCTCCGGCTACAGCGACTCTCCGTCGACCTGCGATCCATGTTCTGGCGCACAGGGACGGACTTCACCCACATAACGCACCTCGACATCCTCGACATGCCCAAGCCCGGGTGGGACGAGGAACTGTCCGGACTGAAGCACATTCCAGGGCTCACCCATCTCTCCTTCTACCACTACGGCGCCCCCATCTCGGGCTGCCGCAGTGCGCTGGAACATTGCAAAATGCTTCAAGTTCTCGCCATCGTGTGCGAGAGTCAATTTGAACTGAATCGGCATGCTCCCCGTTGCGCCGAGCTCGCGTTTGATCGACGGTTTGTGATGCTCGTCGTCGGGGATCGTCTGGAGGACTGGGAGTCCGGTGCGCGGGGCGAGGATTACTGGATTAGGACAGAAGAACTCGTACGAAAACGTCGCTCGGGCGAGATGAAAAGTCGGTGACATTTTAGCGGTTTCAACTTGGAATTGAACTCAACACGGATTTTGTTCTCCAGCTTATTTTACTCCCGCTGATAATTAGAGTCTCCCACCCGCCGCGGGATGCTGGGACCCTTCTAAGTCGGAAGCCTCCGTGCGATGGGGTTCCCTCGCAGGAATCATAGTTCAAAAAAAAAAGATGTAAATGGATGGGCAAACGGGGATGAAAAGAAGTGTATCGCAATGGCCGATACCACAATGAGATGTACGACCCACACGAGTTGGAACCGGTCTAGAAGACGGAACATGAAAATCAACCATAAAACTGTCAACAATCATAGCGCCAGTTCAATCTCTGCCAGATCGTTTGCGGAGGACAGGATTGCGAGTGCGACGATGCGACTTGACGGCTCGGGATAAGGGTCGCGTCGATTGCGAGGCACATCGGTTGGCGTGTTTCCGTTCATTCAGAAACCTTGACCGGAGTTGTAAGCTCTGGATTTGCGCCTGAAAAATGGCAGTCCGTACATTTCATTGCGCACTCGCACATCGGCTCGTGCACGCGCATTCTTTGCGGCCAGATGAGAGTGGATATGTTCATATCCACGGCTTCATCGCGTCGAGGGACGGATGAATGCAGTCCAATACTGCGAGATCCTCGAAGAGTCCCTCCTGGGAACCCTCTCCGACTACTCCCTCAACCCCTCCGAGACGATTTTCCAGCAGGATGGCGACCCAAAGCACACATCAGGACGCTCGTCCAGGTGGTTCAACGATCACAACATCAAACTTCTTCGATGGGCGCCTTCCTCGCCGGACATGAACATCATAGAACATGCCTGGGAGGAGTTGGATCGTAGCATACGGCATCGCGCGGTCCACCCGCAGAATTGTGACCAGTTGTGGGCGGCTTTGCAGGAGGAATGGTCAAACCTGGACATGACCTACATTCATGCGCTCTATGACTCGATGCCTCATCGCGTTGAGGCCCTACACAATGCGAAGGGGAAGTATACCAAGTACTAACTAGTTTTGGGCCATTAAATTGTGTTTCTGACTTGTTATTCGGTCGAAATTGATGCAGTTTGATTTTGTTTGTTGGTGCAAACAAGCCGTTTCTGGTGAGATCACCCCGCCCCGCGCCATCAAGGCCGCCATTGAACCTAATTTTTTTTGTGTGAGTTCTATACATGTAGGCCTACAGCTCGTACTAATTGAGCTAAGTGAAATAATATACGGATCATCCCAAACCGGCTGAAATCCGCCCCGCTCATTACTTTTGGCCGCCACTGTAGGCGGTCTCCGATAGTGGGCCCGCTTGGAAATAACCGGACCGATAATCAATCTCTAGTGATTTAATCAAGTAGTCTCTTGGACTTTCGTCTACTTCATTGTGACTGAAGAAAGTTTCACTCAGCCAGGGTGTATTGCTGAAAGGTGTAACCACCTAGAGTTGTAACCACTCAATAGTAGCTCCCGCAAAAGTTGTCATTTTGCCAACTGAAGTTGCACCCATTCAAGAACAAAGTTGTCTCCACACGAATTCTCAGTTGCAGTCAGATAAGTCGTGCAAAGAAGAAGTTATGCCCAAGGAAGATGTATCTGTTCTTCCTCCGATGGACAAAGTTGCGACGAACTGAAAGTTGTCACCCAATTGTCTTCAAGTTTCCAGAGTCGTCTACGAATTGTCTCGGAAAACGTAAAGTTGTAGCATTTGACTTTTTTGACAGTATTTGTGTCATAAATACTTTTTGCACAGTATATGTGCCATAGCCATTTACCTTGATCACGGCAGATCCCCGATGAACCTAAGCCTCCGACATCACTCATACGACATCAGTTCCTACCGTGGTCGGGGTTGAACGGGAGTTTCCTTTGGACGGAAAGAATGCGCTGGAATATGTTGAAACTAAAAAGAGACCGTCGAGGACCGAATCATCGAAGCGGCCGCTCTTGAAGCTCACAGCGAGACGCTGAGTGACCAAAGACACGACCGCTCCGCGATTACGCTCGAGGAAGCTCTCAAGTCACGAGAACCGCCCCAGATCCATGTCGAGGGAGGCATGCCGCGCCGGGGGTATGTATACAATAAAAAAGCTACGAACTGTCCCGAACTTCGGGTGAACACTGGGTTCATAATGCCGAGATAAAAGAAGCACACAGCCACCAACTTCAGAAAATATTCCGCAACGTGCTTCGCCAGGGGTTAAATTTTCTGCGTGTGTGTTCTCAGATGCATTCACTTGGCCGGATTATAATTCCACCATAAAATGATCGCTCATTCCACTTCTGCGTCGGGAAGAGATAAAAGAAGTGCACAGCCACCAAGTTCAGAAAATATTCCGCCTTGAATTGAAATTATAATCACAGCCGCAATCAAACCAGTCTCTCCTAGACAGACGCTTCAACACAAAGCTCGTGTGGTCCATCGTTCTAGCACTCCTCTCCCACTTACCCTGCATCATGACGGTCTCCAAGCGCGACGCTTGGACACTTACACGGACTTCTTCTATAACCTGGCGGGACGGAGGAAAGCTCACTAGCTTCTCACTCTGTCTCGCCAGCGGTTGATTGCGTCTCCCACCAATATATTTACATATATCCCTGAACGGTGTCCTCCAGTGCAGCCGCGCACGCACACTCAGCCTGGCCCTCTGTACTTCGACTGTTGTGGACCATCCCCCCCTTTCGCGGGCTTCTGCGCATTCGGTCAATCAGAGATTTTCTTGCATGCTCTTGGGGCCTTGGTCAACGGCGCGGTAGATAGCGGTTAGGGAGCTCTTGCGTTGGTAGGAGGATCGGGTGGTGAGAGGTGTAGTGCCTTCGTGCACCAGGAGAACGGATGGATGGCGCAGTTCTGTGTATGGCAGGAAAAGATGCATTCTGCGGGGGAAGCAGGCGGTGCAAGTGGGCTCGAATGCGGTCGTCGACTCGGGACACGGGCGTACAAATGCTATGGAAATCGTCAGGTCGGGAGCGGAGAGTGTGGCCCTTCCTCGTGAATCATTTTACCGGCAGTGTTCTGACCGTGTGTCCATCGGCCACATCAACGAGTAGAGCGGTGTAGTACTGAATTGAAGTGCATTGGCATTGCATCGGGTCAGCGCGGGGAAAATACGAGTTCGACGACAGGCAGCAGAGAAGAGCCAGACTCCCACTTCCAGGTGCGCCAATTCCGAGAAAGCGCGAGCTCAATTCCACCATAGGGCCTATGGTAAGACTCAGCGCACGGATATGAGCCCGGCTTTGAAGGTTGGCACATCAGGAAGGTACAGTGACGATGCTGCCTTAGTTCGACCCAATTGAGCCAGTCTGTTGACAAGCAGGATACATTGGAAAGGTGTATTACCTTCCGCTCGAAATCTCCTTGAAGTTGAAGAATGAAATGCGCATCTGGGTTGAAAACATGGTGGGATAGGTATTACAATCCATTGGCCATTGACAGGAAAATTACATTGAAGGGAAAAGTCCAAGGAGAATTTTCACTTGCCTCTAACTCTGCAACCGCATACCAGTCCATGAGCCAACATCCAACAGGACATCCGACAAGTGCACAGTCATTTTCCTCACTGTGGCAATTTATTCCTGCGGACAGTTTCAAGCATTGGACAGTCACATTGAACGGCACACTACAGGAAGAATCAAACCATATGTACCGTGTGGTGGTACTATCCCCCCCCTAGAACTCGGACACTTAAGGAAGATTATGGAATATCTTTTCTCGCATACACATTCACATGAATCTGAGTACCTATGGTGCAGGTCACCTAGTCACTGCATGCTAGTGTTTGAAATTTTGCGGCTTCAAATTTGATCCGATTTCTTATCCCTCTTACAAATGTGCTCCGTTTCAACGTCCAAGAAGATCTGTAAGAGGGAATCTTATTTACTGTAAAACTGAGTGAGCAAAAAAAAAGTTGCCCGCTGATTTGGCCACATGCATGTATTATATTGAAAAAAGCTCTGTCAGAGCTGTAAATAGGTGCAAAATGATGCTACAGATGTCTACTCATCCACCGGCCTCTCGGGGGTGCGCCAAAGGCGAGCTCGTTGGGCTCATTGAGCCAAATTCAAGTCCATAATACATTCAAAACTACGCCTAAAATCCCTCCAGAGGTACACTTAATTCAAAATTTTTTCTCTGGCCGATTTGGCCACTAAATTTTGGTAGCGGTGACTAGGTGACCTGCACCATAGATCGCCAGTCTGGCTTAGTCGACAGTTGTTACTACTGTTGCATTTCGTTCAATTAGTATGGTCACCTGTCACACGCCCAAAAATCTACGAATTTTTTCGTAAGTCACTGCGTCACAAAGGCATTTTTGGCTTAGCCGAGATTAGCCGAGCGTAGCCGAGAGATGCCGACGGATCAAATTGCCAAATGGGGACCGCATACGAAAGGTCCAGGTCAATTGCGATGTCACACCCCAAACCGCCTTACGAATTGAACGAAATGCGACAGTACACGGGTCTGATTGCGTACTGACGTTATTACGCAATCGCGGAGTTTGAATTGACACGTGATTCATTGATGCGACGCGTCGCCGCCAATTTCGACGTGTTATCTCTTCTCCCGCAGTCCGAATGCGCACTCTATCAAGGCGTAAATATTCAATGGATACATTTGTGTCATTTGGGCATCAATTCACCTGGTTCTAGAATAGGGCGCAGTTTTTTTATTCCCCAGCCATTTATAAACGGTTTATAATTTTCGGTTTGTAAACAGGGATTTTATAAATATGCTGGATTATTTCGTTCAATTCGACAGTCACGCGTCACGCATCCCCCTGTCGATTGCGAATTTTGGTCGGGGTCACGCGTCACGCAGGCGAGTGTCGAATTGGTCAAACGTCACGAAAATGGCCGGAAAATCGGTATAAATTCAAAAATAAATTTGTACAGGGCTCAGTGTCGTCAGAATACCCAAATTCCACAGTTTCTGTCATTTTTAAGCCTCCCTGGAGCCTTTCCGTGCCAAACTGTTATGTTCTGGCCCAAATTCAGGCTAGAGGAAAACAAACAGAAAAAAATAAAGGTGAGGTGAATTGGAGCCAAATATTCTTAGAATGTACTAGGGCTCTTGGCTAATAGAATAGCATCGTTTCCGCTGAATTTCGAATTTTTTTGTCCTGGTCACGCTCAGTTGGGGGGCCTGTCGAAATGTCGAATAGGTCAAATGGGTCACGCGTCACGCCCCCTGTTGATTTGAACCCAATAATCCAGTGTTTATAAACACCGGTCAGTAAACCGGCTAAAAAATGAGCGTATCGACTTCCCCCGACCACGTAAGGTCCCCAGTTGTCTTTTTACCACCAGCAGCGTCCCCCTCGGACCTCTCCGCGCGCTCAGACCAATCCCCGATACTTCCGATTGCATCTGCGCCAGGAATAGGCCTGTCAGAGAGTATATCACGGAAGAATGGTGTGGTGATGTCCACTGCGTCGCGATGCGATCCAAGTGTGGTGTCCACGATCGATGGGAGAATGCATGTCGTCGTCTCGATCTCCGCATCGACAGATTTGAGAGCTGCCAGCCCCGCCTCGCATGCAAGCGTTCTGGTGGCTGTCGGAACGGAGCTGGGAGTACCGGTGCTCATTTGTTGAGGTACTGGCGTCGGCGCGGGCTCCTTCATGAGGCCTTGCTTTCTTCTTCGCATTTTCCTCGGTTATCTCATCGTCGTGAAGGCGCTTCGACGGCGTAGTCTTTACATCGCGTGGCACCTTTCCAGAAATTGAGCGGATTCGGCAGACACACAAGCGACAGGGTACTTACACGTTTCCCGGCCCCTTCGATTGCGACACGGGCGGCGTGGCGAAGATCATCTACCCATTGAGTAAGTAGGACGTTTGCCCCTCCGTTTCCGGTGATGAAATCACGGAGAACGGCAGTCACTTCTTCTAACGCGGGTCCGCGAGACTTGAAGGTGATTATGACATCCGCGCCAGGAGGTCCTTGATTTCATCTTGATAGTGGGAGTTTCCCCCGGACCTAGCCATGGTGTGAAATGAGAGCCCAGAGAGCAGCGGGATCGACGCGGATGTCGTTGATCGAAGATTTTTTTTGCCTCGGCTGGAAGCCGGCCCGGGTCCGGTAATAATTATAAACCGGGGGGTTTGGGCCGATGACTTATAAACCGGTGTTTATAAACATGTTTATAAACCGGATTAAATAACTGCGCCCTATTCTAGAAGCTGAATTGCTGGGGGATAGCCAGCGGAATTTCAAGTCATTTCTTAACTAAATAATTGTCGAAGCATTGGTGGCGCCGCTCGCATTGGTGTTAGATACGCTGCGTGCGTCATCTAGGGCAATAGCATCAAGAAGTCCAGGATATATATCAGAATGAGCAGTACGGGGATGAGACAGAGAAATGCATGGATGAGCAAGGGGCTTGGAAAGAAAGAAACGGAGCAAGATACTGCGAAAGGGTGTTGGCAATGCCGCGGCAGCCCAAAGACGAACAATGATCGCGGCGGGGAAACTGAGTGGAGCCAAGTTGAGCTGAAAAGGTGCGCCACTGTTCCTGACAGTGAATAGGAGCCCAGCGAGTAGTCTAGAGACAAGTGAGACGAAGAGAACGAGCACCAGGAGCCAATCAGGTTGTCTGCCCAAAGTCAACCGACGTTCGATATTATTTATTTAATCAAGATACGATAGTCAATGAATCGTTAACCGCAGAAGAAAGCCAGTGATAAAAATGGGATATTGAACATGGTGGGCCGAGACCCTAGGGTGAAGGGCCCGGCATTCGCAATCATACCGGAACTGGTCGAGATTCAGAGCAGACCGTTGACTATCAGAAACACCAACGAGTGATTGAGCCAGGGGAAGCCATCCCGAAAGCAACAGCCAATCCGAGCGCATTTTCCGGCCGAGATTCCCTCCGAGCCATTGATGGAGCGAGGATCTAGCACGGAGAAGGGTTCAGGTTAGTTCCAGGTATTTTTTGACGACCCGGAGATTAGTAATAGCCTAATGGAGAGCGGACACAGGTCAGCTTATCCCTCTTCCCCATGAAGTTAGGTGGTGCACTTTGAACAGAGTGTCTCCTACGCGGATGATGCAGTCTCCCGATTCATGGTAAAATCTGGCATCGCGCACGGGTAGCGGTGGAGAGGATCCAGCAGAAACATGGAGGATCTAAAGAGATAACCGGAGTCCAGAGCATAGAAGTGACCCAAAAGCTCAGAGAGAACCGAGAAATTCCAAACCGAGGGCTTGAGCGGGGACTCGCCTGGGCAAATAATTGTTGGCCTGCGAGACACGGAGTTCCTTTTATGATCGGAAAATACTCGGGCAGGATGTGACCAGAGCTTCAACAGATTGCTGCGAGGAACTGCGTGTAGCTGTGGAGGGAGCTGCTGTCAGGTCAGCTGCATTGACGATATGTATACGATAAATCACCTGTTGAACCACGAGAATAGCTGGCCTCGGAGAGAAACCGAAGAATTTGTTCGACTGAAAAGGGCGATTGAGGTTTGGAGCTTTGGTTGAAGTGGCTGCGCAGCCTCGTGGACGTCCTGCGGCCAAGCCTGCGTAGTCCGTAGCTGTGTCAATGGGGGTAAATTGAGCATGTGAATGGTCCACGAGCCGCGGCACGAAGAGAGAGAGATAAAATGGAGATGGTGCCAAATGTCCCAGTTCGAAGTCCTCCCTGGTTCGGAAATTGCGGACAGTGTGAGAGGAACAACAATGTAGTATAGGCATGGGTTCAAAACTTGGTAAGGCTGTGTCGGAAAAGCGTAGTTTTAGTTTGAACTGCGGGAGGTCATTTGACATCGAGGACGAAGGACGACGGGAAAAGAACCAAGAAGATGGGGATACCTAGTTCCGACGGCATCATCAGATTCATCTCTGATTGCGGTCTTCTCCGGGAACCCATTTACGCTCGTAAACGGACGGTTACGGGGGGCGTATAGCCGTCCCGTCTGAGGTTGCCCGAATCTTGCCGACGGGACGGGGGCATAACCGTTTTTACGTCCCGTAACCGCGTAATTTTACGGGACGGGTTGATGCCCTATTCCTCAGGGAACTCGTCAAACCCTAGCCTTCGTCCGAAATGAGCACAAATGGAAAACACTCTTGAAGACTGTCAGCTCTGCCCGGACAAAAAATCGGAGTAGACAGATTTGTTCCTTTCGACTTTGTGGTCCTGAAAACACCTTGTCCCATTCACGGAGGTGTTGATGTGCGGCCTACAGCTCGACGTCGCGAAATGATGGATTTTGATGTGCTTAGCCATCAATAAACGGCGTTCTCTGGCAGGCGTTAACCGGTGGGTCTCCCATTCATCAAGGGACTGCATAAAATTGGGAAAGCTATCGGTTTATGTTTAAACTATACAAAGTGGTTTCTCATGCAGCTGGTGTCTGACATTGACCGAGTACATCGCAGTTGGACTTGAACACACTTTGATGGATTGATGCCTTGCTTCTGGCCAGCCAGCATCCATTCGCTCGGGCATAGGATGCAAAGACCGGACTACCTAGGCATTGGAACAGTAAATGATAGATGAGCACCTGTCTTGCCTGAGCAGTACTTGACTCGTTAGAAGACATTCCATGATAGCCCAAATGAGTGTATACGGAATAGGGATCACCGGAAATGACAATAAATCTATATTAGCTTTGTTTAAGCAATGAGCGTCTCAACGCAAATCAGTGTTTAATTTTTGTTCAGTTGAACAGCGTAGAGGTGAGATCCTGTTGATGTCAGTGACTAAACACTGAATATGACACAGACTTTCATGGGCCTAGTTCACTCAGATTTCGATGTTTTCGAGCTAAACAACCACTTCACACCCAAACTCCCAACAAAATGGATTGGCAAAGCGATGCGACAAGCAGGAACAGTCCCTTGTTGCAACTTACAATGTTGGCCACAACTTACAAGATCATGGACACTGACCTCATGTAGACTAAAGCCAGAGGATACTGACTGCTGAGAGTCCCGCTATTTGGCGGTGAATTTCCTCCCGTTCCACAGCAGCATGGTCGACAGCAGGCGTTCCGGCAGAGAACATGATTTGGTCTCCATCGGAGTCAAAATACTGATTGTTAAACTGTCCGACACCAGCCAACAGATAATCCATGCTATTCTCCTGGGAATGAATCGGCCTCGATGGCCGTTCATCCAGCCTGTCAATGAACAACAGTTGGGCCGGCATGACCTCAGTTTCAGTCGGAGTACTCGTTGATGCAGTGGCACTATTAAAAGTCTCGAGGGCATCTAATTATGTCCGGGAGATTTTACATGGGTACTCTTGGAGGTTCGTTTGATAACTTTGTCCTTCACCGCGGTGGGCAAATTGGAACATGGTCGACAAAGGATGGATGCGCGGTCTTCCAGAATGTGGGCAATTTGGTCGCAAAATCCCAAGTCTCAAAGTGCCTCAGGAGCAGGCTATAGTTGCAAATATTCAACTTGCAGACAATGCAAGTTGGAACTTGATGAAAATGAAGCTGCAAACCGGCAACACTGAACATGTCACACCCGGGGAAGTTGCTTCTAGCGAGTTGCTGAAGTAATGTTCTTACAGAATTCTTCAAAATGTCAGGTGGAATGGGAATCTGCGAGCAGATCCAGGGTGTATGTTTTACCACCATATCCACTGGAGGAAAGAAGTCGTGTCTGAAATGCCCTCGTTCGGTCTCTTCCCAGGCGAAGACTTTCTTATGTTCCATCATGAAGTGGTCCATAAATTTCTGCTCTTCTGGCTCCAGAAGTCCATCATCATGAATCTCATTGATTCTGTCTCGACCTGTTGGCTCGAATTCCGGAGGATTCGGGTTCAAGGTGGGCATGTCCTGTAAAGGGTCACCCGTAATTTTGCGTTCTATCCTGAGCCTCTGCCTCAATAGCGACGGGAAAAAAATCGTCCGTTGCGCAGCGAGTGCCGGCTGTAAAACGACATGGACTTGGCCGCGCGCCAAAACCCGCATTCTCAAACATGCCATGGGATGTGCGTGGCTGGCTGCAGTTGACGGGGTAACTCTCCTAGAACCGGCTTTATCTTATCCGCAGCCGGTTTGTATTTCTTGCCGAGGAAAGCAGATGTGGTTTTCATCCCTCCCCGTGGCACGTTCGGTATGTTCGGAACAGATGTCGGTCATTTAGGACCAGT
This sequence comes from Mycena leptocephala, assembly GCA_029378395.1. NCBI lineage: Eukaryota > Fungi > Basidiomycota > Agaricomycetes > Agaricales > Mycenaceae > Mycena > Mycena leptocephala. Next base: position 374,495 of record JARJLF010000071.1, on the reverse strand, counting down.
CATCAGAACCGGCCCATAGGTTAACCAAATTCATCTTCATGGTCCGTTTACCGGCATGATATAGTTTCTTCGAACGGTTCGATGCTGGCGCTCCCTTGTCATAGATGATTCCACTGCATCAGGTGCATCGGACTCCTCCTGAGCGTCGTCTACGGCCGCCCAATAGTCAAAATCCACAATGGGAAGTGAGTTACAGCGCCGCCAACATGACTATAGATCACAGATTGAGCGCCGTCGAGCCAGGCCTGATGGCTGGACGCGAGGAGTTTGTTGATTGTCTTCGAGTCCGGAATAGGAAGACGCCGCACGCGAAGCATCAAGGCTGGTCGGTAATATCTGGAGGATCCATGGTCAAGAACTGTGCGGGCTGGAGGGCTGCGGCGGTCGCATTTTGAAGGGGAGAACTCGACCATTTTTGTGATCGAGAGGTAAGGAGACGGAAGAAGGTCATGTTCCAGCGGAATCAAGAAGAACTCGGTCGCCAGTTTCCTGGGCTTTGGCGGAGCGGAGGCCCACACCTTGTGTTTGCCAATCCATTCAGATTTGTTGAAGACACTGTCGTTGTCCATAGGTAGAGCGATGAGAGGGGAATAAAATTGGATTTCCTCTGTATACATGAAAGACTAAGTAGAATTCTCCCGAAGTCGAAGATGCCGACGGCACTGCCCGGTTTCAAATTTTCTCCTGCTCTATCTTGCTTCGCATCTGGATTAACCGCACCACAAGTATCCAAAGGCCGTCCAACGGGCCGCAAGGGCATAAAAATGGAGTACCTGTTCACCTCTGAATTTTTATAAATTTCTTGGCTCTTCTTGAGCCCATGCGTCTTCGGATGGCCTTTGGCGAGCTCCTGCACTCCCAGGCTGAGGCCGCGCGGCCTCGCGTGGTCATGGGCGGGCTGATTGGCGGAATGAACAATTTCCAACCCAGTGACGGCTTCGGTCGAGGTTTGAGCACCGCAACGAGTGAACAATTGAGGTGACGGGTGACACCCCGTGAACCTTTGGTCGAAACGCTACAGTAGTAAAAATACTTCTGCTGTATTTAGAATAGTATGACGACGGTACAAGCGGCAAATGCCATATGTACACACATCGTGAAACAACTCATCGCGACCCGACTCCAGGAGCGTACGCAATCCAGCGGTTGGTGATTCGCGAGACCCAGTGCATCCACCGTGGTGAATTCTCCCCTTATGGTTTTCTTCGCTCCCATCCAACCCAGAGCTCCGGTCCCTCGCCAGCCTCGAGCTCGCGATTTCTTTTCACCCACCCACCACTCCCTGATCTTCAGGAAATTTGATGGAATTCTGGGTGACATGTATGGATAATGTGTCGTTGTGCCTGCTCTGACTTGATTCGAACAGGCCTAGAGACTGCATGGACCCTCGCGTCCTCGCTCCTTCATTCCTCGCCGTGCCATAGCCTTGCAAGCGTTCCCACTCTATCGCATTGCTCCGGCTTCTTGCTGAAGCCTTGTTTAGCTGCAATTTTGCCAAAGCTTATTGCTTGAGTACATCCCGCATGGTAACTTTGATCTGACCTTCCTCAAGATCGGTTCACCATCCGAACTTTGGCTCTAAGGTATTCTTCGCATCCGTGTATTTTATCCGAACTTTACTCTGACCTGAGGTCCCAAATCTCGAATTTATCCGAACCAGAGATTCGATCCCGAAAGGGATAAACATGGCTCCTGTTGCGCAGCGGTGGCTCCTGACGTTGCTCTATGGGTCCAACTTAAATGCAGGTCTGTCTGGTTCAGCTGGCAGCCAATTTCGCTGCACAGTGAGTGGAGATGTGTGACTGGAGATCTCGACCCGAACTCTACTCGAAAATCGAAAACGTCTATCGTTTTCGACTGTAAAAGGAGCTCTGATTTGTCACCTGGTACGACTTCAGAGAAGCAACAAAATCCGGCCCGCTCTTTTGCATTCCTCGGTCACATAGTTGACGTTCTCACGGGATCGAGGCACACGGGACGAACAGGGTTTGTGCATCAAGCGGATGTCGGAGATGACGTTCTGCTGTGATCGAAGAATGAGTGATTGGCAGAACAGGTGGCCGAGTATCCGTCGACACCTATATATTCCGGTCGAGGGATCGGGACGAACAGGGTTTGTGCATCAACGGACGTCGGAGATCAGAGCTCCCTTTCTTGATCCTCCATTTTCCCTAGCAAGGCATCGATTTGCTACACCCAACGCTACGCAATTTTCTTTAGTCTCCCACCCACCCTTGATTACTAATAATTTAACTCTGACGAAGGTCATTATTATACCGTACGACATCTACTATACTTTAGTCTAGTTAAGCAAGGCCAATGCTCGGGTATCCGCATCAGGACCCCGCATTGTGCCGGAGAGCGGTAGCTCTCACCCGATTTCGAAATCTAACTGGATTCAGGGCCTCACGGCCACCATTTGGTCGGAGTACGAAGCGCAACGCACAAACTGCCTATTGATCAGTAGTGCATCCTGACTCCCCTCATCATGCCTCCCAGAAAGAAACAGGCCCGTAACATCTCTGGCTTGAAAAACCAGGGGTACCGTCAAAAATACCTGCGGGATCACTGTGATTACACTTTCGAATGCCTCAAAGCAAACATGCAGGCCACAGTTGCCTCTGTCTCACGCACAATAATTCGCAAGTGGGAACATCGTATGATTCGGTGGATGGACGCTTATCGCAGTGACCTGGGTCCGAAAGAGGCTCGGCGGTTCGTTTGGACATTCAGCTCGACTACATACAAATCTCTTCGTCGTATTTCTGACTATGGGACAGAGGCTCGACTAGTAAAACTCTGTGGCACCTTGCATGCGAATTCCTTATTGATTACCGCTCATCTTCCGATATTAATCCGGTTTTTAACTATTTATCTTCCCGCTCAGCGCTCGGCACTACCGAAAACGACCCAATTTCAAGTCGCAAGAGTTCGAAATTTTGCAGGACTTGTGGGTGCCTAGGGATTGTCTTGTGCGTCAGGTATGCTCAAATACATCCTTTTAGTCCAAACATTGCTCAATCTTAGCTCATACTTCCATTGTGTCCAACTAGACGCTCGGTCTGTGAACACCTGCCTTTCTGACTGACTACCCACCTTTTAAAATATTTTTATACCCTTCCTGTAGCTTATATCTACACATCGATCGTCCACAATCCTTCATTTAGACCTCATCTTTGAACTTGGATACAATTTGCCGGCATTCCGTGCCTCAGCAGCTTGTTCAGTGAGGTGGCCGACTACTATGTTTATCCCCTTTTTGGACATGGCGGTCGAAATAAATTCACTGCAGGACTGGGACCTCGCCTAAATTCGGCCACGTGGCCTCGAACGAATCGTAGGATATTTACCTTCGATTAGAAAGCCCCAAACCCTGCATCCCATGAAAGCATCCGACAATTACCGACAAAAGCTTAGGTGGCCGACTAACCAGTCGCATATAGTATGGTATTGATATCAATTTCGGAACTTAAAATCTCTGAGGCATTGCTCAGGAGGTGCATCCCACTTGACGAGTCTCGCGAGTTATTCGCGGGGGAGAGGGCACCTTTTCGGTGGTCGAAGGGAGCGGGTGAGCGGCAACAAAGGCTTTAGGCTGTGTTTTGACAGCCACGTAGCTCCGCTGGTTGTGATATTCACGAAACGCGACGGGGCTCTCGTCAAGGAAACATCACAAATCGTCGAACAGATCACGAAGGACTCGCCAGAAATCACTGTCGGCCGGTCTGCTAAGAAGGAAGCCCGCGGGAGGGCACAGCATCTGGTTACCAACCGCGTGAATGACCTTGAAGGGGAGCTGAGGCGGCTGAACCCAGGCGACGATGCCGTGGCGTTTCTGACAACTAGTGTATGTTTTCGCTGCGATGTTGGCCCTTTAATTGTCAGATAACACATGTCAACAACTCATTGACTCGACGTCAGCGGTGTGGGGTAGAAATCTGTCGAGGCGTGGAGTTTGGACTATCTATTGGTAAGAAGGACTTGCCTGGGCGAGACGGCACTCAGCGAGTTTAACAGGGCGTTGATGGGGAACCATCGTTCTCGTAAATGAGCTATTGCGCACCGATTGATATTACAGCTCTTTGCGAAAGTAATGACACCTCCGATCATTTTGTAAACAAAGAGCAACTCCTTCCTCTCTTCCTCCGCTCATTGCGAGCTCAATTCTGCACCAAATCGCTCAAAAATAGGCGCGTTCTACAGCGTTTTGAGCGCTCTTTGATCCTAATGTGACCTCTTCTTCTAATTAGTCCATTGAAATTTCGACCTTTCTCGGCTCGGGCACGTCAAAGCCACCGTCTTTTTCTCGTCTTTTCTCGCGCAATTCTGGGTGGATTTGGCTCAAAGTAGGCGCGCTCTGACAGTGTTTGGTGCCTCTCACTCAGAACCGTGCGCATTTGGTGTCCTACGGGATCTGAGAGGGAGATGGTTCGTCTTGAATCAATTCACAGCAGTTGATATATTGCAGAGAGGAGCTACACGGACTTTCTAGCTGTACCGAGGCTGTGATTGCATCCGATATGTTCTATGTTAATACATGGTACACGGTGAAGCAGAATCTGCCATGAGCGACGCGCACATTTTCGTGATATCTGACACAGAATGGTGAAGGGGGGAATCAATACATATAAGGCGTGGTCAGCCAAGAAGGCACGAATTCGCGGCATTTGTTGGCGCACGTCTACTTTGCGGGCCCGCTGACACCCAACTGCCCACTCTCCCCGTCTCTGCACGCGATCGCCATGACGTTGCTACCCGCTCTCACACTTGCAACGCTCCCAAGTGCCCGCTCTGTGTGCGCATCCACAGCCGGGCAACCCCCACGCCCAATGTGCGCGGGGACTTGGCACGCATTTGCATGGCGCCATCACCATCTGTTGCCACGACCGGAGCGCCAGGTGGCGCTTTGGGACTGCAATCTCGCGCAAGGGAAGCCGGAAAAGACAGACCGGAGGCGTACCTTCAGCCTTGTTGGAAGAGTTTGCTCGAGTGAGAGGTGGCCTGCTCATATTAAGGATTCAGCGCCGCTACTTTGACGTCTCGACTGTTGCCCATCTGCACGCGGGTAGGATCAAGCTGCTACAATTATCCAAGGTCAGTCAAATCCACAGTCTAAGCACTCTGTGACACACCTATAATATGTAGGACACAGAGGTTTGAGCCCGAGATGCCTGAGAAAAGAACTCGAGAACGAGCCGGTGAACGCAAAATCAGACCTGAGACCAAAAAAACTAGGACACCAAATGCGCACGGTTCTGAGTGAGAGGCACCAAACACTGTCAGAGCGCGCCTACTTTGAGCCAAATCCACCCAGAATTGCGCGAGAAAAGACGAGAAAAAGACGGTGGCTTTGACGTGCCCGAGCCGAGAAAGGTCGAAATTTCAATGGACTAATTAGAAGAAGAGGTCACATTAGGATCAAAGAGCGCTCAAAACGCTGTAGAACGCGCCTATTTTTGAGCGATTTGGTGCAGAATTGAGCTCGCAATGAGCGGAGGAAGAGAGGAAGGAGTTGCTCTTTGTTTACAAAATGATCGGAGGTGTCATTACTTTCGCAAAGAGCTGTAATACTGCGCCTTGTAACGTGTGTTAGTCGAGAATTGCTCGCTGCGCTTGCAAAACCGAGCGTGCCGAGCAGAGAAAGCCTCGACAATCTGAGAGAATTTCCGGCGAAATGACAGCCTCGAGATGACTGATTTTTCGATCCATGTAACTTCGATCAGACTCCATACAACTAAAAAAATTTCGACTATCTTCATTTTTTTGGGTTGTGGAGTCTGACTACGGGAGACTACCTGATGCCCTTGATCCCACTCAACCAACAGCAGAACACCACCACCCACAGATATCTCGACTGTTCAACCACCCGGTGATTTGCAGAACGAGAGTGGCCATGATGGCGATGGTGAAAGTGCAGCGGGCAGTGTGGCTCGGATACGTCTGATGTACAAGGTGGCGAGGGTGGTTCGGGGAAGGGAAAGGGAAAGGGAAAGGGGAAAAGAAAAATGTACTCGAAACGATGGAACAGATGGTCCACCGTGTGAAGGCTTTTGTAACGGTTTTTTTTTTTTCTTTCGTAAAATGGATATTGGAGGCTCCCATAGATTGGCCGCCTTCGAAACAAGACAGAGACCACTGAGAAACTCCGGTCTTACTTCACTGAAGCCTCGACTAAGTATCGGCACCAAAACCAAGGTAGAAAAACAGCGCACCGAGTCCGGCCTAAAAGATACATACCAACTGCACTTCCTTGAGAAGCTCTTCGAGTCAGTCCTACAAAGGTAAATGCAGGGGAGACACCGAGGAGGCGACTTTGTGCCAAAATTGCCGAACTTCCAGAAAATACAACTAGTCCTGTTTGGCGAATTAAAGGTTTGAGCATGATTCACTGATAAATAAATAACCCATTCATTCACCACAGGCCTTGATCCTCATCAAGAAACCCCTGTCAAAATTCTCCGCCTCATTCTCTTAGGATTCATCAAATATTTGTGGCGGCACTTAATCCAGCTACAGCTCACAAACAAGGACGACTAGAAAGAGCTCCTCATTACAAGGCTCTCCTCTCTAGACGTCTCTGGCCTCGGCATATCTCCCCTGGCTGGGAGAACCATAGTGCGATATTCGGGCTCACTTACAGGCCGAGACTTCAGATCAATTGCTTAGAAGAGGACAACCCCGAGCACGGCAGCCTGGACTATTCAACCACTCCAGTGACCGACGGATCAGTAAATACTCGGCTTCGAGCCACCCGGAGAATGTGCCGCCTCGCTGAGTCCAAAAATTGTGTCTCAAACCGATTCGGCCCCGAACACACTATGCTAAATACGGCAGTCGGGCAGTCAATCCCGGCCAACGGACAAAGGAGAAAGCTCTGGGAGCGAGGAGTCAAGGTTGTTGAGTGAGTTGGGGTTGATCGCGGAGTTTAAAATGGCCTGGGAAGATTCCAAACCTGTTTCGGAGTTCTGTCAAAATAGGCTAAAATTGTCTGAAAGACTGAATAAACAGGATTTCGTCATCATCGGCTCGATGGCGACACTATAGATGCGGCAACTAACGCGGTAACTAACAGACTGCATAGCGAGCGAGGCACGAGCGTTTTTCGACTACAGCGTCGATCAAGAGAGACTACGACGCGTCTCGAGCGTAAGTCATCGAAAACATAATAGCTAGGAACTAAATTAAATTGGCTTCAACGCATTGAGCGAGCCGTTTGGCAAACACATCCGCCTCCTCGGGCGAAAACTTCCATGGACCGACGATCTGGAGCCGAGAGATAACATTCCTGTGCTTGATCTCCCCTACGATAATCGCCACCTGAGAACCTATCGTACGAACTTTCTCTTGCATGAGGCCTTCATGATGTGAGTTCTGTGCCCTCTCCGTCCCGCCTCTGCGTCTGGCGTTTCCCGACCTGCGGGCAGGATCAAATCACTCGTTTTCAATCTTTGCTTTCTCCAATATTCCATACGTATGACCCGGTATTCACAATTTCCATGGTCTTGATGCCACCATGTCCTGACCATTTGCAGAGCCTCAGTGACGTGGAAACATTGACCCTTGCTGTTTGTGGGTTACACTTGTTTCACCCTGATTCATTATTCCTGCTAGGATTTTACTCCCCAGTTCCCGCAGATTCACCCACCGGCACAATCTTTTTCTTTGAAGCCCTGTGTGTTGTCTCGGCCCTCAGGTGGGTTTGTGAGCGCTTGCGTGCAGATCAGCACATCGGCGGGCGCCTCTGCGTAACAATATTCACGGACAACCAGAATACTGTGAACATTTTTAACTCCCTTTGCACAACCCCACATTACAATCTTCTCCTCCGCACCGCCGTTGATGATCTCATCAAATACAATGTAGATCTCCGCATCCTACATGTCAAAGGCGAAGATAATTTCGTTGCCGATGCCATATCACGACAACGTTTCTCTGACGCCACCGATCGTGCCGCTGGACTGACAATCCAGAACTTTATACCCCCTCGAGAACCGCTGGAGGCCCCCACATCATGATCGTCTCCACAGTTAAAGCGCAAACGCGAGGGGACTCTCGAGCAGCTCATCCACAAGCGCAATATAGCGCTCGGGGGCGCCATCGACACTTCCTCTGCTCACAGCTACGGGTCTGCCCTCAATTCCTACATTGAATTCTGCCGCCTCCATAAATTCCCCATCAAACCAACCGCTGAGACACTCAGCTTTTACACCATGTTTATGTGCTATCTCATCCGCCCCCAATCAGTCGAATCGTACCTTTCCGGCATCTGCAACCAACTCGAGCCCCACTTCCCGCAGGTGCGGGAAATCCGCAGCAATGGCAAAGTACCAACTCGGGCTTGGTTTATGAAGAACCTGCACCACCTTTTCCTGGACAACCACATCGCGGGTCAGTCCATGCGAGCCGGTGGGGCCACCGCTCTTGTGGAGGACTGCGCTCCCCCGCACATCATCCAAGCGGCTGGTCGATGGGCCTCCAATACTTTCCAGATTTACATCCGAAAACACCCGGCACTACTGCAAGTGATGCTACATCCACGCCGATAGACGTCACCATGCGCCTTCATCTATATCTCATCTCAAAACCTTCCTTTACCCTTTTAGCCAGTTTGGCACCCGCTTCCGTCTACCAATAGACTCCAAGCCTCCTCGAGGCTGTTCCTTGCTAAACTCCGAGCCCTGTGCAATCCAAACTTGACGATGACAATTAGTCGGGTTTAAAATATTGTTTACACAAGTCTAATTGTCGAGGCCAGTCCTCACGCGTGCTATCCCCACACAACTCACTTACCCGAGTATTCCCACATCTCAGGTCGCAAGCGGGATGCGGGACAATATCCACCCCTCGGGTCGGAAGCGGTATTGTCTTGCCGGGTAAGTGACGACGGTTGTCTATTCGCCGGCTGTCTATTCGACGGCAACACGGTTGACCTCGCCCCAGCGCCCGAAAGTAGGTCAACTCGGTATCCACATCCCCACCTCCCAGGAGGTCTCACGCGGGATGCGGGACAATATCCTGGCCGAACGTAGGATAATTCGGTACTCGAACGCGTCCGCAATACACATAAAAACCTGGCGAGACAGAGGTGCCCTACTACAGTCACGGCAAAAAAACTTGCCGGGCTCCAGTACGGAATAGATCGAAATTCCGGTGAGACCGATCCATTTTGAAATGTAAAGTTGTTCTAGGAACCTTTTAGCACTCACCAATGAATCAATAAAATATCACTGGAATTTCCTTCCACAATAATCTCAAATAAAAATAGCAAATCTCAGACAGAAACAAAGTAAGGTCCAGCAAGTTTTTTTGCCGTGACTGTAGCTCCACACTCTGTCTCATCAGGTACGTTCTCCTCCATTCTCTTATATTATCGCATATTTCTCATTCTGTCTCGCCAGTACTGCTGCTTTTCTTCATTCTCCCACCCAGATATTTTACATATGTCCACACCTTTCTCTACTTAATTCCTAGTTTGTACCATGTACTAGCCACTTCGGCACCCGCTTCCTTCTACCAATAGACTCCAAGCCTCCTCGAGGCTGTTTCTTGCTAAACTCCGAGCCCTGCGAGATCCAACCTTGACGATGACAATTAGCTTCTTTAACAGAAGTGCTGGGGCGCCAAGCGGCGGAGCGCGCTCTTGTATTATTACAACCATCGGCCGAAGCCTGGCATGTGGGGTAGGTAATATTATTGACCTGAGCACCTGAATGCAAGACAACTCGCGCTGTAATATTATTGTATACATCGGCTGAACCTAGGCTGCTTGGGAAGGAAATATTATAGCTCATCCAGATATCCATCAACCAAACACAGGCCGGCAGGGCAGGGAATATTATAGGCTGTCAAGATACCTATTGGCTGAACACAGGCTGGTAGGGGAGGAAATATTATTTTCATGTGCGGCCAATGCCTAGGCAGCTGGCAGATTAATATTATTGTGTCCATCGGCCGAACTGAGGCACAGGGGGTGATTAATATTATAGCTCATCAGGATAACAATTGACCGAAGCCTGGCTGGTAGGGCAACAAATATTATTTCCATGAATGGCCAAAGCCTAGGCAGCTGGCAGTCATGTCAATCGGCCGAATAGATGGAGATAGGGGGATATTATTATAGCCTGTCTGGATATCCATCAGCTGAAGGCTGGCGTGCAGGCAGAGAAATATTATTTTCATGTGTGGCCGACGCCTAGCCAGCAGGCGGATTAATATTATCATGTCCATCGGCCGAACTGAGGCACAGAGGGTGAGTAATATTATAGCTCATCAGGATACCTATTGGCTGAAGCCTGGCTGGTAGGGTAACAAATACTATTTCCATGAACGGCCAAAACCTAGGCAGCTGGCAGATTAATGTTATCATGCACATTGGCTGAACCGAGGGAGATTGGGGGATTAATATTATACTCCATCAGGATATCCGTCGGCCAAAGCCTGGTGTGCCGGCAGGGAAATATTATTTTCATGTGTGGCTGCACCCAGGGTAGCTCACACTGTAATATCATTGTGAGAACTATTAATCAGCCCCATGCTAGTATGCAGGGCAAATAATATTCTATTCGGCCCCGCCCAGTACTCTAGGCCATTATAATATTTCTGTTTTGCATGGTTTCTTATCATTGAAACTGCCCATTGGCTCCCACCTAGATACTTGGCAGAATAATATTATTTCTGGCTCACAATAATATTATTGTTGACCTAGTAGTTAGGGCTCGGCCGAGAATCCGGCGGATTTCGGGGCACCCTACACTCTAGGGATTAATCAAACGTAGGGGGCCTAGACTCTAGGCCATTATGGACTGCATATTGTGTATAGCAGTTCACCGAGTGCATAGGAAATTGGACACAGGAAATTCGTGTAATAACGCTGGAACATGTATTTCGCACGACGTCCTTGGCCAGTTACAACTATCGGATTCCTTCCCACGTCAACATTTCAAACTTGGTGGTGGTGTTACTCTTACTCTGTGCTGAGTTCGACATCGGGGACCCCGATATCGTTGACCTGGCCTCCTCCTGGCCTCGTCTTGAAACTCTATTGCTTGGAAGACCCACTACTCATGCGCGGTCTCGGGTCACGCTCCATAGCATGGGCGTCTTAGTGCTGCACTGCCCGATGTTTGAGTATTGGGTGGCTGTGCGAGCATCGGAGCTCGGTCAACCGTGGGAGTCGGGGTTATAATCACTCGGGATTGCTAATGCGCTGCCCGACGATGAATCAGCAGGTTCCGTGGGTATAAAAGCAGCTAGTATATTGTACATACCTCATCTGTTTGTAACCAACCTCTCGCCTTGGCTTCTGTGTCCTCAGGGAGTCACGCGGGAATGCACCCCTAATTTCTACACCCGACTCTCAGCCTCCTTCGGATAGCGCTGAATGGCATACCCACAGTGGGATTGGCACCGGACGCCTCCAACAACCAGGTGTGTCAGATCAGTCTTAGGGAACTCGGGGTTGGATTCTCCCCCGTAACAATGCCCGCTCCTGTTTCGGCGTTCATCTCCACCATTTCCCCTAACGTAGTCTGCTGAGTAGAAGAAGGTGATTTCCTCCCCGGCTGCGATGTCACGCAAGGTTCGGACTTTGAGCGCTGACTTGGATCCGTCTATGGGAAGGTACTAGAAAAAGGGAAACATAAAGAATTGAACCATGTCAAAATACATAGCGCACCTCCGCGTTAGGTGCAGAGGATTGCACCGTTACATTTTCAAACACGTGACTTTATTTCCCTCACTGCAAGTCATTGGGTTTCCAAAAAAAAAATCAATTTCAGCGCAGTCGCAACACCATTTGTTGAGGCCCCCACACCGGCAATTGATAGCCCTGATATTGTGGTCATTTTAGTCTACTCGAAGGCAATATTGGCCAAAAGCTTTACATTGCCAAACATGTGACTGCATTGCCCGCAATCCATTACATTCACTGCATTCAGCCGCCAACTAGCCCAAGCACCGCCTCGCCCAAGCTGGCCGACGGCGTGTGGCTAGCCGGCCGCGCCACATGCGGCTAGCGCCGGTTAGCCGAGGCTCGGTGATATCGCCATAGCTTGCCGTAGTTAGGCTTAATCAAATGACTGAACTTATTTGCTTCGGCGAAGAGGAACAAAGCCAATGAAGATATAGTTAAACACTCTTTTTTTAGCTAAAACAGAAGATGGAATTTCAGTGAATGGGAGCTAAGAACATGCAAGTGGCCGCGGGATAGCCATCTCACGGCACGCTTGGGGCAGCCGGCTGCCTTCAGCTACCCACGGTCTAGCTAAGCGAGCTGCCTCGATCAGACCGAGGCTACCAAGGCCTGGGGCTAGATCGCCGTGTCTATGGTGCAGGTCACCTAGTCACCGCATGCTAATGTTTGAAATTTTGTGGCTTCAAATTTGATCCGATTTCTTATCCCTCTTACAAATGTGCTCCGTTTCAACGTCCAAGAAGTTCTGTGAGAGGGATTTTTATTTACTGCAAAACTGAGTGAGCAAAAAAAAAGTTGCCCGCCGATTTGGCCACATGCACGTATTATATTGAAAAAAGCTCTGTCAGAGCCATAAATAGGTGCAACATGATGCTACAGATTTCTACTCATCCACCGGCCTCTCGGGGGCGCGATGGTGAGATTTATAAGTAGTAGAGCTGAGCCAAATTAAGGTCCATAATACATTCAAAAGTACGCCTAAAATCCCTACAGAGGTACACTTAATTCAAAGAAATTTCTCTGGCCGATTTGGCCACTAAATTTTGGTAGCGGTGACTAGGTGACCTGCACCATAGGCGACGAGCATGACATAGCCGATGCATAGCCACAGCTGCCATGATCTGGTCGAGGCTAGCAACTGGGTCGGCTATGTGGCCGCTGAATGCAGTGATCTTCAACTGCGTGACTGTATTGCCCTCACTGCAAGCCATTGGATTTCCAAACAATTACATTTATTAAAGGCCAGCCTTTCTGAGGCGTTGGGGCATTGAAGTTCGGAGGCTTTATAGTCGGCAATCACTGCTTCGTCGTTCTGTGTGATTACGGTCCGTCCACTGAGATTCAGCTCAAAAATCCCACTACTCTGTCTTCCCCAACCCACTAAGTGAGGCTGGGTAGGAGAATGTATCCGACCTCCCAAGGAATAATCATGGGCTCGTGACCAACCACTTCTAACACATGACTGTTGATTGCGATGTGATAGCCAGTGCGATTCAAAGCAAAACTGTCTGTTCAGATTTCTCATCGATGCCCTGGTTTGTAGCCCAGAGGGCTGGAAGCTCTCCATACTCGAGGAGGCGGTGTTGGGCTCAATTCGCGGGGTCACTTTTTGAGGTGCGCCCCGGAAATAGATAGCCCTGCTCAATACAAAACTTTCTGTCTCCAAATTTTCGTAGCGTGCTCTGAGCGTAAATTCGGGCAAGGTCCCAACACCTCATTGCGAATATTTCCCTCGCTTTAGATCCCCCCCCCCCCTCCCCCCCAGGGCCATTTTTCCGTTTTCCGCAAGGCATTCAATGTGAAGCGCGTGCTTCGATGGCCTTGCATTCAAACCATGATTGTATTTTGAAGCACGTGCTTCGATGACCTGAATTTCAGCCATTATTGTATTTTCCACAAGAAATGCCTGCGCTTCGCTTCGGCGACAGGGTATGAAATGAAAACTGTTGGCTTGACGGGCAAAGATGAGCCGAGCTGGGAACTTAAAATGCACTCGCGACGTCGGGTGAGTTGCGCAACTGAATAAGAATCCGTGGGCGGTGTGTATGTACGCGCCGATGTTGCGCGGATACCAGAGCATAAGGGCAGAATATCTCTGCAGCTTGGGCAACATTTTCCGGTACGTAAAATGGGAGTATTAGCCATGTCAGCGACGCGCTAAATGAGATACACAGAAGAAACGTAATTTCGATGTATAGGGAATCCCGAGCATCAATGAAGGAAATCAGCACGCTTGCTCCAGAGGCATCTGAGATGCTACACACCACCCGAGTCAGGTCAGAAAGAGACCAATCATGAAGGGTGGAGTGCACGGCCGACGAGTGTAAGATACTCGCGCGATAGGTCTGCGCGTCGCGTTAGCGCCCTTTTCACGGTTGCGAAGCGGCCGGGATCTCCGGTTGCCGTTTTGAGTGGACCCGCCAAATCAATGGCCGGACTTGGAAAAATTTAGGTCCTTTACCTTGAAAAAAAGGGTCAAAAGTCCTTTGGTGAATATTGAATAACTTTCAATTCCACGCCGAATGAGACCAACTTCTTTGTTGAGTTCTCTGAAAGGTGCTGATCGTCGTCTGCGCACTTTGTTTTCAAGGTTCAGAGGTCAACAATTCCAAGTCCCGACACTGGTTTAGCGGGCCCTGCAAAAATGTTTACCAGATGTTCTGCTATTGGCTGGTTGCTCAAGGGCGGCGGCCCGTGGTATCGTAAGCAAATCAGGTTCAATTGTCCGCATTCCCACGAGCAAGCCAACGCGTTTCTGGTATGAAAAAAACAAGAATCATAGAATCATCAACATGACAAGTCCAATATAGATATATCCAAAAGCAATAGAGGTTTGATGGGTGGGTTGTTGTCTCAGAGATCTCCAGGCAGGCCCTTATTTATGTACAAGATATGCTGTCGCTTCGCTCCGGCTAGTTAAATGTGGAGCTTGATCATCCATAGTCTTGAGTCGAGGAGCAAAGAAGTGGGTGAATAGAGTACAATTGCAAAATGGCTACACGAGAGGGACCCGGGCGAACGGCAGAGAAATCTAAGTTCCAGCCCATCATGTAATACAATCTCGCTCGACGACTCGGAAGCAACACATTGAACAAATTTGCGTACGTGAACTGGAGTCCGTACATGCGTTGTGTGGCCAGTGATTGCGTCCGATGTCCCTCGCTGCTCTCGGTGAGTGCCCAAGCCGGGCCTCTCAGGTCACTGAAGCCCCGTTCGCTTATTCCATCCCCACCCACCCCTACTCTAATCCTAACTGCCTAACGGCACGATGAAGACCCGGGAGTTACTAGGCGCGCGCCCTAACTCGCTCGGTAGGGGGCACAGGTGTCCTGTGAGGCACAGCTTGATCCTAGAGGTGGTTGAAGGGGCAGCGAGGCGAGAATGCGGGCGATGGGGCAGGCAGCGAGGAGCAAAGATAGTGGGGAAGGACAAGGGAAGGAAAGGCATGGTGGTGTGGCTGACAAGTTGCGGAGTTTGAAAATCTTGTGCTGCCTGCCGCACACTGCCCCCATCAAATTCCCCGATATGGACGTCACGTTGTGGCGGAAAGTCAGGAGTGGTATTTATTTGCCCCTGGTAGGAGCCCGGATTATCGTAGACTCGCTACCGGTACGTTTTCGGTAAGGGACTTTTTGATCACGAGACGAGCAGAGGGATCAAAAAGTTTCCTCAACCAACTGGAACATCTGGTAAGCATTTCGGCAGGGCCCGCTAAACCAGTGTCGGGACTTGGAATTATTGATTTCTGAACCTTGAAAAAAAAGAGTCAGATTTGATATAGAGAAAGATGATTATTTTTTTATTTCAAGTCCAATGAGCTCAACTTGTTTTTCAGCATATAGTGGAGGCCGTGCCCATCGTCACGGGGTCCGTGCAAAGACGACGATCAGCACCTTTCAGAGAACTCAAAAAAGAAGTTGGTCTCATTCGGCTTGGAATTAAAAGTTATTCGATATTCACTAAGGGACTTTTGACACGTTTTTTTTTCAAGGTAAAGGACCTAAATGTTTCCAAGTCCGGCCATTGATTTGGCGGGTCCACTCAAAACGGCAACCGGAGATCCCAGCCACTTCGCAACCGCGAAAAGGGCAGTCCCGTGTTGTTAGAAGCGGTTGGTTACGAGCCTATGATTATCCCTTGGGAGGTGGATACAGTCTCCTACCCAGCGTCACTTACGGGGTTGGGGAAGACAGAGTAGTGGGAGTTTTGAGCTAAATCTCAGGGAATTTAAACTCACGCAAGAACACAGCCACCACGCCGTCCACCCATTCTACTGCCCTTCAAGAACGACATAAGGTATACAGACTTTTGAACTCTCGTTGTTAGCACGTCAATTCTTTACTTTTGTTGTTTTGCTAAGGTCACCGTTCGAGCACTTTGGGTTATGGTAAGCTGGCAGGCTTACACCCTTCCCCTCTTTGAAGAACTGTATCCCCTCTCTGTGCTGCCAACGCTAACAGAGGACTGTTTGGTGTTTCCTCAGTGGTTGGGTTTGAATTTCCAGATAATATGTTCCCGATTGGCAAGAGCTACACATCTGGGGTCGAGCGGGAGTCAATAGCGCTCCTCTGCTCTTCCAAATCCGTACTGTGGCGGAGGATAATCGCCATTTGGTCGGTCGTTGGGATTAACGGGATCGACCTCTGCCCCTCGGGACCCGGACTCCGAGCACCAAGTTGTTATGAGAGGGAATGACTGAAAAAGGGGCGCACATATATGATTTCCGGTTCCGGGGCTTTGGGCTTTCTTCCCATGAACACTCGATTTCTCGGACGAGCGGCATTTCACATGCCCCAAACGAGCGCAAGGGTATTGCCCGGATGCTTATTCGAGTCGCAACACCAGCAGCCGGTGTAATGAAGCGCTAATAGTGAAACAACAGGATTCAGCACCCCGAAACTGGCTCCGAAAATGAAAATTTCGAGCCTACTTTCCGCTTTGTTGAAACAGTAAGCTTTAGCCGTGCTTTCAGCACTCTCCGCAACTGCGGTTGAAATGGTTGGTTTCAGCCCGGCTGAAGTTGCAGTGGCGACGAAAAATATGGGGATCATTCCTGGGTCAAATCGCCTCAAATAAAATCCTAGCATTAATGCTGAGTGATTTAAAGCCCATCCGGATCATCGAAGTAGTACCTTACCTGTCTTGGTATCTCACAATAAAATAAATGGTGATTTTTGCAAAAATCGAGTTTGTGGATTCACATGGTACTGAGAAATAGTCATTGTAACTAGGGATCCGCTGAAAGCGCGAAATGCTCGCAAAGCAGATAGAAAGCTGTCGCATAATCATGCTTAGGCATCCCTATTTCATGGCGGATTTTTTCCTCGTCTTTTGACCTGATTCCTGTATCAATCGAACCGCACCATCAAGGCGCATCGTTTGGTGCTATTCCCATCGCAAAAGACGCAGAATTAAACGTTTTTGAAGGCATTATTTCCCTCGAAAACCGTCAGCCACCGCGAGCACCGTTTGTCCTTGTTTTCTGCAAACTCCAGCCCTCCCCCTCGTCACGTGCATTAGAGTAGAATTAGTTGAAATCCATTCGAAATGTTGACAATATTACAGCTTTTTTGCCGTGACGATGGCTATTTGAAGCTGAAATCAATGACGCAGTCGGGGATTGGCTCGCCACAAGTCCGCCAGGCAAGACAAGAAAGGAGAGAAACTCAGAAGAAGACGTAGAGAGAAGGAGATTGAAGAAAGACTGCATACTTTAACATAAGTGACACAGTTGTCGTCACCGCAGCCAAGGGGCAAACAGGACTCCGCGTTTTCATTTAAAGGGAGGCCTCAAATTTTTATGCCTGCAATGGCTATAGTCTATGGATTACATCGCTTTCAGAAGGGCACCCAAGCGTCGTAGGTGGGACATCTCCTATATGATGAAACCTCATAAGAGATCCCCCAGCGGTCAAGGCACCCTGTGTCCGAGGCTTGATTTGCCAGGGGTAAATTCCGCACCTCAACTCCTCGGAATCAAAATGAAACGACGTGGAGCCAAATTAACACTGACAAGACGGTGGAGACCCAAATCCGTTACATGCCCCCACTGTGGCATCAGAATAAGTCGAAAAACGATCTGGCGCGGCACATAATCACCGTCCATGAGTGGAGGGAGGAGGTTGAAGTACGAAAGACTGTGGAGGAGAAGGAGAGGCTCTGGTGTTTAGGGTGTAGGAAAATACTGTCCCGCCGGGACTCCCGCAGAAGACACGAGGCTATTTGTGATAAATTTGGCAGTTAGAAGTTGCGTTCTTGTTACAGCTGTTCCAGAAATAATAAGACTAATCCACTTTTTTATCACTTCCCAAAATGGATGTGGGCGATTTTGGATCAGGACAATAGGCGGTGAGGAGCGAAACTACAGCACAAAGAGGCACACGAGGCCCCCGTTCGCTGGGCACAACTCTGCATGGCCATGGGGCACATTCATAATCCCCAGAGCATTCCGAAGACTTGGCCTGCCGTTGCCAGCGACATGTCATAGAACGCCCGTCAGATAGTGGTGTGTCAAAAGAACGTCATTCACATCCCCGATATATCGATACTGTATTTTTTTTTTCGTTCAAATCGACAGGGGGCGTGACGCGTGGCTCGTTGGAGGCCCCCGACTGAGCGTGACAGGGTCAAAAAAAAATCGACATTTGGCAGAAAATGCACCTTCATTAGCCATTTGTAAGACCAGAAATATTTGAATTCAATTTACGCACCTTCTATATTATTTTCATATGTATTTGCTCCTGGCCTCGAAAGACATCAGGTAGGCGCTGAAATGTCAGAAAGCAATAAATTTTCGACTTGGTAAGGCACTAAAAGGTCTACAAATTTATTACCCAATTTTTCCCGATTTTTCACGCATTTCCGTGACCATCTACATAGCCAATTCGACAGTCCGTCCACTGAGATTTGGAGATTAAACCCACGCAAGGAAGTGTGACGCGTGACTGTCACGTTCCGGGTGATGGCTCCCCCGGACCCCCTCATTCTCGCTGCGCTGCCTTCTCGCTAGCGCTGCCTTTTACGCTGGCGCGGCCTTTTCCGCTGGCGCGGGGCCTTTTACTTCGCTGCGTGGAGCTTCCGCGAGGCCGGGACTGGCATCGCGTTGTGCTTTTGCGTGCGGCAATCGAATAAATTCTCGAGACAGAAAAAAAAGACTTTTACGTCGGCGGTATGGTCGCGGTTGATTTGTGATTTTGATTTTCCGACTTCGGACACCTGTCATCGGCAACGCGGTCATGTGATAGAAAATGTATACTATTTGAACCTCGGCAGAATTGTAACTCCGCAAGTCCCTTCTCCAAATAGGTTGGGCAAATAGTTTCATTGCTCATTTTACAAGAGAAATACCAGCTTCAACTTACCAAGATTCTTTCATGCTCTGTCTCTGGACAAAGAGCATTGGAATTCTCAGTGTCCTCTTCCGCCATCGGAGACCGCCTGAGTGTGAATTCTGGGTCATTTGGCACTGATTAAATACTGCGAGACTGCAGTCATCGCTACATGACTCAGTGTACAAGATCTTTTGGGGAAAGAACTCTGAGAAGGACACACACTCATTTCCGCAAAATTTGTTTTCACTGCCGCCACAAAAGGCAACCAAGGTTGCGTGAGAGTCTGATGAAAGGGTTGCAACAAATGTCTACATTGGGCTAGGATCTCCGAAGATGGAAGCTCTCTCCGGGTGGGCCATATTTAACGCGATGGCCCCACTGATTCGCGAGCAAGTAAAAATCCACAATCTGTAGGCTTTTCTATTTCTTCTTCGTTTTTTTTCCCTTTCCGAGACTCAGTAGAATGATCGGTAAGCGTTAATAAACCCTGAGATTATTGACGTCAAGTCATGCCTTTCAAAATCCAATGACAGTCGGGTCACGCTTTTCAATATACATATTAACCAGCTATTGTTGCTGTTGCTGTTATTTCTACATTACGCTATAACTGGCCATGGTGGGCTATGCAGCAGTACTCTCGTAGGTATGGGGGTGTAAGTTATCGAAGAGGTGGTCACGCTTTTCAACATATGAACCAGCTATTGACGTCAAGTCATGCCTTTCAAAATCGAGTGGCAATCGGGTCACGCCTTTCAAAATGTGAACCCGCCATTGTCAAGTCATGCGTTTCAAATCTAATGGCCATAGGGTCACGCGTTTCAAAATGTGAACCAGTAATTGCCTTCTGGAAAGGGCAATTTCCAAAAAATCGCGAAGCCCGAAGCTGACCCCCCCTCATCCTCGTGTAGTGTAGTCTGTAGTTTACCACGCGCCGGGTGTTTGGTACCCGCCCTTATTACATAACTTTCGGAGTTTGAAATCTGGCCCTCACTCTGCGACACTTCCCCGTGTATATATTGCAAATGCTAGGAGTCCCAATGGCAAGTCGACAATAGCTGTGCTCTGCTGAAAGCGTTGCACAACTGCACAACTGCGAGGGAGAAGGCTCTGAAGCGTCCGTCAAAGGCGGAATTAATGACATCTTCCAAAGTTCGGAACACGTTGATCCATTGGCCATGGGTGGTGACTTTCGACACCACTTTAGGTTTCATGACTTGACTGTCGATTTGAACGTAATAATACAGTATAATGTATTTCGACTGGGTTCAGCAGCGATAAGGGAGCAATTGACGTATTTAAGGATTGAATGGAGGCCCTGCATTCCGGATTTGAATGCCGCGAGCAAGGGCAAATAATGTATTTCGGCTGTGCTCCGCATATTCTGAACCATGTGCCTCATAATGGCATTTTGAACTCCATGCCTCACAAAACTCCGTGCGCAAGGGCAATGAACACAATCAATTATGAACCGCATGCCTCATAATGTATTTATTTTGGTTGCATTCCACAGGGATAAGGGAGCCATTTTGAACCAGGTGCCTCACAATGGCATTTCGAACCCCGTGCCTGGATGAACTTCTGGCAGAGTCTTCGGCCGGCTAGCAGATGCCATTCTCGCCCTTTACCTCGCAAACGATATCGGCACACTTAAAAAATGGGTCGATGATTTCTTGTTTTTCCGCTACCTTAATTCGGGTAATCCTCCCTCCCGCCTTTACTTATGGTCGGAACAAGTGTGTTTCAACCGAATTTGTGTGACTACATTCCTAACATAAATCTAGCGAGCCATACCGTATAATTTCGTTCAAATCGACAGTCACGCGTCACGCTCGACTTTTTTTTTATTGCGGCAATAATTTTTTCTCGATTCCCCTGGTCTTAGCGGATCGGGCTGTGGTTAGGTTAGAAATTCCTTCGCTACCCTCCCCTGAAGGTACAGCTGCTTTTTTTGAGTGGCTCATATTGGCCGACGTCGTATAAGACGACACTGTGGAGCTACCCATCTGGAACTTGGCACGAGGGCTTTTGGAATCCAATACTTTAATTTAGGATGTACTTGGAAATTTTATCTGCTCAGCTCCTTTCTGAGTGCAATGCTTTGCCGCAAGCAACACAATTTTGATCGTGTCAACAATGGGATTTTTTTTGGTGTGCTCCAAGCACCTTGGTACGAAGTTATTAATGCAAATATGTTGTATACCTTTCCTGTATGCTGTTTGAAGCTCAATTTAAGGCCCAGCAAGATTCTATCTTCCGCTAGACACGGCATTGCTCGAGCGGCCTGAGTTAGGTCTTTTTCTCTGTCGGAGGAGCAGTTATTCACACCCCGCATATGGGCCGCATGAAGACTAATATATGTTCTAATTTTGAATATATGCCCTCGGTGCGATTCCCGATGGATCCGGTCGCCGAGTTCCAGCTTCAAAGCTTGATTTGAGAAGGTGGCCAACTACCCTGTTATTTGGCCTTGTTGAACCGCCGTCCGAAAGAAATTCACTGCCAGGGCAAATCTTCATATATTTGGGTAGGAGTAGGCTTAAACTCTCCATAAGATGTCTGCCTTTCATTTGACGTTGTCTTGCCCATGTGGAACGACGCCAGAGGTTGATACCGAGGCATGAATGCTTAGCTGGCCATGTACGGGGTCAAAAATAGTATCGGACGAGGCCAAGGGAGGCGCGGACATTGGTTGCCGATTTTGGCGTCGGCCAGTTTACTAAGCGGTCAATCTTAGATTGATCCGCCTCTATCCCGCACTGTGAGCTCACGGAGGGCTGCCGTCACTCGGCGTTGTTGTACCGCCGATCGTTCTTTAATCCTTGGGGCATTACTAGCCATTCACAGACCCAAAGGAGTATTTACAGCCGTGTATTTAATTGAGTCTGGATGCATGCGTGTCTGAAAGAAGCTGTCTGTGAAGTCCACTGTAGTCCAGATCTTTCCCTTGCCACAGTCGGCGAGGATTTCATTCAACCTTCCGCAAGGGGAAACGATCGTGGAAGGTGTTCGCATTTACTTGCCTGTAATCGTTGAGCCAGCGAGGCAGAGCAAGTTTGTCTGCTTTGGGGATGAGGAAAGCTGTAGTTTGGGGTAGCACCACTTTAGGTTTATTCAGATCATGACTATTGACGATCTCTTGGATGCTGGGCCGCGAAACGGCTCGGGAGCCGCTTGTAAGTAGGAGTCTCTGAGGAGAAGGTGCTGCGGCTCCTCAGCATCGAGGGGGAGTGAATCCATTCCATGTTACTGGACAGACTTTTCGAATGGCGTGCTTACCATCGTCGTGACAAAGATTGGTGATGAATATCATCAATCACGGCTGCTGGATCTCAACGAACACATTAGGTCAATCTCGACAGTGAGTGGCCTTATGTGGACCAACCCGCGGTTAGCTGATTGTTGTTGAAAAATTGGAGGTGGGGGGCTGGAATGGGGTGGTCGTGGTTTCTTGGCAGATAGCAGGGATGTCAAGAATGTCAAGATTGTGGAGCCGTTAAAGGTGCGGGCAGATGTCAGGAGGTACTATACGCACGAGAGCAGTACAGTCGACCGGTGTGAAAGGGTACCCTGGCGCCCTCGTCGCCAGTGCCCTTCACATGCATTCCAGACAGGAGTTACGAGTTCCAACAACATTTGATTATTTTATGTTACCTTCTGCATCTGTATTTGCTGACCATTTGACTCGTATAGTTCTATTTGCATTCAATTCCCTACAAGATTCGCTATGCAGCCATGCGGGCACACCCGCACATATTTTACCTCTGAGCCGATTCACACAAACGCCAAGAACATTTCTTCGGCCATGCAGGAAATATTTGATATTGAGCTTTCGGACTCGTTCACTCATTTTTATACTTACATATCACATTTACCACAGACATTTTACTATACGCACTACATACCGCCGACGCGACGAGTTCAACCCGAGTTCACGGCTTTCTCGGACTGCGCCGGGGATGGAGCCGACGGCAGCTTGGGCACCTGCTCGTCAACGTCTGGGGGGGCGTGCTCTCCATATTACGTCTTTGCGTAGCTCCCGGACTGTTTGTTGGACGGAGGTTTGACTTTAGCTGAGATTTTCCCCCACGGACTATTTTACATACGCGTTGTTTTCATATGTTAGGATCGGACCTCTTTACGGCATCTTCTCTTTTTGTTCTCGTACCACCACCACAATCCACCGTGTTTCTGAACATCTACACACGCATCCACGTTCCCTACGCGACGATCGAGCTGAGTTTTCGATTATATCTACTGTAGTATTTCGTTCAAATCGACAGTCACGCGTCACGCACCCCCCTATCGATATCGAAATTTGGCAAGGGTCACGCGTCACGCGGCCGTTTGTCGAACCTCCCGAGCGTCACACAGGGCTCAAAATTGCCTGTAAGACCCAAAAAAGCCAAATTTTTGTTTCAACGTCGAAAATTTCGCTGCTGTCACGCCAAATTTTGGCTGTTGTCGAAATGTCGAATTGCTTTTCTGGGTCACGCGTCACACCCAGTGTCGATTTGAACGAAATACTACAGTACCTTGCTGACCTTTCTACACTTAGGGACATTCATATTCATTCGGCATCCCCATTTTTCTGCACGACTCGGCCACCCCACAACCTTGACACACTTCGGTCCACCTCCGGACCATTCCTTTCTTCGACACCGGATGTTTGGTGAGCCAAAGAAAAAAACAGTCCACGAGTTGAAGAAAAATGTGGAGTTGGACATTGAACCGCATCTTTATGTGAATTCCGATGGTGACATTGCTTTCCGTAAGTTCGCGACTACAGTTACGCAGTTGTTGACAGCGCATGCACAGGTTAAGCGTTGTTTCTGTTCAAATAGGCCTGCCACGCGTCCACCCCGATTCGTCCCCCTCGTTACCATCTCTTGATTACTTATATATTCACCCCGCTTCGCTACGACACTCTAGCTTTTATCCCCCATCTCCTTTGTACCCCTCCCATACCGTTCTTGCGCTATATATTCCCGCTTCTGTGCTCCGCCGTGTGACACCCGACCTTCTAACATCCTCTGCCTGTAGAATTTGGAGATTGAAAAGGCTCTGGGAGCCATTGGTTAACGTTGTAAAATCACTGTACTAAGCGCTTTGATCGAAAGTGAGGATGCACGTAACAATATCTTACGAACTTGATACGAAAAATCGGTCATTCCGGGGGACGATGGTGTACAAACCTGTATTACACCGGGATACTTCCTCAAACCGGCGTTCCTAAGCGAGACCGTGCCGTGGAATCCTACCTACCTACCACCGAGGGTTTCATTCGGCCGGAAATGGCCTCAGATTGCCGAGGGTTATTGCTGTCCAGCATGTTCGATTTTAATCGGTCTACCGACCGATTTGTCATCACCCTTGGAATGACAGGTTGCCCTCTTGGCCATACAAGGTAGCCTCGGGTAGCGTGGAAATAAACACGCGTCCTAGCGGACTTATGTTTTGAAAATGCATAGACATTTAGTTTTTTTCCAGTTTCTGGTTCGGCGTGTACTTGACATGGCGTCCTGGTCGAATTGTCAGCGACCATAATCAAGCCACTACACATCATAGCCAGATACTGATGCGAGAAGTTCTCCAGATTATGTTTTCCGGTGCCATAATCATGTTCATATTGGACGAATAGATGCGAAATCTGATTTATTTCCGGCCAGTCGTGAATGGCATCCGCGTTATGTAGAGTTTGTGCCCATTCTCCCAATCCTAAACTAGTCCGCCATATGGGATCTTATCGTCGAGATTCTCCTGCTGGAATTCTATTCGGTCGAATATAACGCGCAAATACATCGTCCACGATTCATTAACCCCAGTCATTGCAGATCCGTACCATTCGTCGGTTGCATCAAGTACGCCGAATACGAGCCGGGCATAACCTTTGGAATGACCATTATGAAAACACCGTTTATTGAGCGCTTCCAAAGCCTCGGGCCTGATCTCCCAAAGGCGGAGTTTAAAGGCTTCGGACAGACAGACATGCGTAATTTTACAAGAGCGCGGTGGGCCGCGAAGCACCACTTCGGTCGAGTCATTAGTGCTTGAATTGACGCCCTTCCAAAGTATAACAGTGATGTTCCCAAAACTCGGAGCTGATTTCCCCAAAGCGGAGTTTAAAAGCTTCAGACATGCTTAATTTCAAGAGTAGGATTACGTTCTCAAAAAATCCAAGCAGGCACACTCGTACGACAATCGGACACCTGTCGATGCATCGAATCACCCGTTGGAATCGACCCATAGAATTCGCAGACCGAACGAATATCACAAAGAGCCGCACAGCCGTCTGCCCCATTAATAGTACGTAGCGCGTAGGGGATACAACGATCGTGAGATTGATACGAAGTTCTTTTTTTGATAGCGAGCCAGCAGCCACTCGAGTCCAGGCACTACGCGCAGAGCACGTCCGCACATGGGATGACGTGCTTTCCGTCGACCGTCTCGGGGCTCATCTGCCACGGCGTCGTCTTGTTCAGGAGGAGCATGGTCACAGGCGGGGGAAACTTCTTGGGCATGAGCTTCTCGCCAAAATATTAGGTCACTGGGACATGTTCTTAGCATGCTAGAATGCATCACTCTCTTTATAAAATTAAGCTTCTCTGTCTGTCTGAAGCCGTATCTCCATATGGTTAAATTGCGCAGCATGACCAAAGCACGGCAGATTAGCGCCATCCAACGGCATGCACAAATCAATCATTCACTGCGTTCCGTGGCGTTGTCAGCCGCGTTTGAGAGCGTGGGCCGACAACGGCCGATCCGGGGCCGTCAACCTGTGTCAGCACAGGTCTGGAATTAGTTGGCCGTCATTAACCGATGTCAATCTCTCTTGCCGACGGGGCCGCAGAACGCAGTGGTATTCAGCTCTCCTGGCATGCCGAGCCGCAGAGTGCTTGATGGCTGGCTCAATAGTGGAAATGCCGTCTGGAGACCAAGTCTTTTGGAACTTATTATGTACAGAGGTCGCGCAAAAGCCGCATGCGGCTTTTGGCAGCGCAACGTCTTTCCATGTGGCCTTTTGGTTCTTGGCACAAGTGGTCTGGGATGCGCTCATTAGCCATTCTGGCAATGTGGGGGAGGGATACAGGGTATCTCCACATGTGGCTTTGTGCAGCCGCATGCGACTTTGCGCAAGCTCTCTATTTACTGCTCACCTCGGCTTTGCATGTATTCACTAGAGTTCCAGTCAGACACGTCGTTTACTCCAGCTTTACCAGATTTCTGAGTCGGAACGTTTCAAAACAACCTTCTCGGAGTACTCTACAAAAAGTCACAAACAAACAAGGTAAGCAAGTGGGAGCCAGCGCGAAGCGCCGGCGACCGCTTGTTTGGCCTAAAAACGGCCTGGAAATACAAATTACCGAATACATAACATTTTTACAAATCTCTGTCACTAGTTCCGCACGGATTAGCCCAACGTATCTAGATACATTTAATCTAAATCGATGCAGAACTGGGTGAGAAATTTACAATTCTCCGAAAATGTTCCAAAACAAGAAATTTTTGTTCGCGCCTTCGGTTCCGACATCGGCTGTAAACTGTGAGGCCGCCACGTCAAATCATGCGGGTCAGAGCCTGCTCCATTCACAAGTTTACTCCCCTCATTTCATGGGACTCTCAAGTCATCCTGTTGGCGGTTTGAGCTATCAGCTCAATATTAAGGCCCCCGACAGTAGATGCTAATATAGGAAATTACGTTGGATTGAGGATTCAACAGAAAGCATAGCGGGCTTGGTTGCACTGGCATCGAGGAACTAGATTGAATATCATTCGCTGGAGGCATAACTGCCGAAGTAGAAGTCTGTGGAGTGAGTATAATAGCCTGTTTGCGCAGAAGCCATTCGAGCCATCTAATGGCTTTTTTGCGGTGCGCAGCCAATGGCTAATGGCTCATATAGATTTTAACCTAGTGCTCATGTTGAGCTCTCTTGCTTCAGTTCTGACGATATGTGAGCTCTATTAATCACCTCGGCATCGAAGTCGGTTCTAGCGGTCCCATTTTGAGGTCAATATTGTGTTTCGGCTGATTGTGAGTCAATTACGGTGCAACAGTGTTTGAAAAGCATCTCTGAATGACTCCGCAGGTATGTATTCCATTGAACACCATTTCTTTAGCAGATATCTCAAAGGAAGAGTCAGGCCATATGAGCCATCAGCCATTGGCTGCGCAATGCAAAAAAGCCATCAGATGGCTTGAATGGCTCCTGCGCAAACTCTCTAATGTCAGATCGAAGAATCAGTTGAATATGTTGCAAACATGCATAATGTGGCATACGCCGGGCAGATGGACGAGACATACAACTATTCAGGCCTCAAGCCGTGCGAGAAAACAATCCGCACCAACCGCCCTGAACAGGGTGATTATAGGTCGACAATATCATGACTGAATAATATTCATCTGACTCCATCCTGTTACAAACTGATGTAAATGGTGCATTGGTCGAAACGTGATGATTTTTTTCCATAGGGGCCTCGGACATGCAAACTATATTCATCATAGAAGTGTAAATACAACATAGTGGCCAATTGGCCGGAGAAGAAATTTGGGCCTGTACACAACCACAGTCAGCTCAAATTTTCATTATTTCCACCGCTTGTAGCCAAATCGAAGGCAAGAAAAAAATTTACCTCCTTCAGTTTTGATTTAAATGGAAATCCGTCTTCCAGATCTTCTTGTATTGTCAAAAAAAACACTTTTGGAAGAGGGATAAGAAATAAAGGTAAAACTCGGCCCGAAAACTCTCAAGCACGGGGTAGCGGCAGCTAGGTGACCCACACCAGAGTGCTGGGTCTGGATCGTTTAATACGTGGTATTATACGAGGGCGCGCAGCGGCCTCGATATCTGGAATGTAGGGCTCGTATAATACATTAAATACCGGCGCCGGGGGGAACATATTTAGAGACTTAGCGGAGCTTAAAATATATTGTATGTGCTGTCAGGCAAAAGGAGGGGGGTTTGGGGGGAACACCTCTCCCCCCAGCGCAGAATAGATTGAGTTGTGAAGACCTATGATAAGCCTCTTGTGTACTGGTGGACACTGGGGATTTTTACCTGAGAGGGGGGAACTCTTCCCGCACACCAGCGGGTTCCGCTGGTGGTCAGGTCCCACAGCCAAGCAGTTCCCGCTGCTTGGTATCGAAGATCGCGCGGACTTTGTCGTGGTTGTTGAGCCAATTGACAAAGTCAATGAGCTCGCCCATTAGTGCTGCTGCCTCCTCGTTCTCCTTGAGATAATCTCCAAGGATGAGCTGGCCCTGGTGAGCACAGCAGGGGAACGTCAAGAGGTAGAGGCGAGCGGCCGCGAGAAGAATTCGGCCTCTCTTGCTCCCACCATCATTGTCGGTGAGAAACCCGATGATATTACATCCCAGCTCCTTCTCAGCCTTGTCTATCATCTCCTCAAACTGCTGTTTGAGGGATTCGCCATCCTTGCGCAGCTGGTTTGTTCGCAGAATATCAACAAGAAGTGACTAGGTTCGTGGTGAGATCACTCTGAATCACACGGCGGTAAACTGACCTTGAATTTGTGAGTCAATGTGACACCGCCCACCGCGTCCTTTCGGTTACTGCGCCACCCATCCGTGCTGCCAACTGGACTTCAGTAGAGCTCAGCAGGAAGAGGTTCTGAAACATACCACATCAAGACATCCTGGCCGCTGACCTGCGCAGCAATCTCGGTGTCAATCTCGTCGGCTGCCTGTTTCAGCAACGGG
Organism: Mycena leptocephala; assembly: GCA_029378395.1. NCBI lineage: Eukaryota > Fungi > Basidiomycota > Agaricomycetes > Agaricales > Mycenaceae > Mycena > Mycena leptocephala. The sequence goes on along the minus strand of JARJLF010000071.1, from coordinate 345,757 downwards.
CCGCCCAGCTGCGAGCGCGAAGGAATCGCGTCCATGGCACGCAAGCGCATCATCATGAACAACTTCATCACCTCCGGATCTGTGGTCCACCTCTCCGGCAGATTTGCGGACTGTGTGGCGCGAAGCGTCTGGCGTGCGATCGCACTCTTCTGATCTTCGCTGAATGGTATGTCGTTTCCCTTGTACAGTTTGAGCTTCGACTGGGAGAACGAAGTCTCCACGGCTTGGACGAGCTTTCGCTTCTTCTTACCCCCCGAGCCCCCGACTCCCTCGTCATCGGCGTCCACATCATCTTCTCCACCATCCGACTGCTTGCGCTTCATCTTCTCCCGCTTTTCCGCTTCCTGCTTCTGCTTCTTCGTCGGTGCTTCCCGCGCTGCCAGCTCCTTTTCTGCCTTTGTGGCATATTCACACTTGCGCAAATGACCTGCCATAGCGCCCTTCTCCCCATTACAGCCTTTTTTTTTACTCAATGCTGTGGCTAATGCTGCACCAACGTTAATTCAAGGAGTATATTGTGAGTCTGTAACGCACCGGTTGCGAACCACTCCTCATTCTTCATCAGCTCCCAGTCATTCTCGAGCTCAACGTCGATTGCCGCAGTCGACGGTCTTTCCGCATCAATGCACCGCCAATGAGTTGCTCGGTAGTGACTCCCATTAGGCTTGTCGTCACTGCGATGGAACGGTCCCCAGATGTCTCCACGCTGGGCAGGCATTGTCTTCGCGCACAGCAGTGGAACGAAGTTTGAGAAGAGACGACTCGAGAGATCAGTCTATATACTACGAGGAGTATCTCAATGTAACTAAACGGATAAGTACGAGTGCCTGAACATAACCAAAAGGAAACGAGCCGGGAACATTCAAAGCTTCTAGAGTTGGCCGCCATCCCTGCAGGCAACATTTCTGTACTCGAATTACACTGCCGAGCGGCGTACCCAAGTTACCCGTTGAACCTGCATGCCGAAAATTTCTTGGCATCGGAGCTGCGGATCTAGTGGCGCTGCACACACACGGAATTATTGTTTTTGATCCCTAAACTGCCGGTTCCTGGTGTTGAGACGAAGTTAAGGGTTAATAAGGGCTTAGGACGTGTTCATCCTGATATGAAGGGGTTAGCTTAATATCCGTTAAGCCCTTATTAAGACTAAGGCCTTAAGGTCTTAACTACAACACTGTATATGAGGGTGTGGGGCCCTCTAGGACACTTGTCAGTCCGTCGTATAAAAAAACTAGCTCAATCGAACCACTGTATCTAATGTCCTGCACAAAAACTCGATATTTTCCGAATAACGCAATCTTAGTCATCCAACAAAATTTCGAACATGCAGGGCCCTCCGGAATCACAATGCAAATGTATTGGTTATATTTTCAGAGTAAGAACTAAGCTTGTAGTAGCCGTTCTGGTGAAAACGTCAAAATTTGATGAAAAAATCACCCGCGCCTTACAGCTGTTTGAGGATCTTAGGGCACGGACTGTTTTTGTTTTTTTTCTCAATGAATTTTCCGTCGGATGGCTCTCCTAAGATCAAATCTCAACCGTTTTCTTTGAGAATATGCTCATTTTGTTGGAATTGAAAATACGAAGGGCATGGTACCTTAGGATTTTCGATTAGTCGCTTGACCTAATAGCTCAGATTCGACTGTTTTTCAGTAGGATGGTTTGCAATCATTACTTCAGATCCCATTGGCGCACTCCTGCGCATGTAGTCGATGGCGCCGCTGATTGATCTTGCACTTACCCTGCAATCGCAAGCTCCTGTACGTCTCGGACCTCTCGGTCAAGATAAAGCTGGTAGTGCCGCGTCACTCTGCATCAATGTGGACTTGTATTGGATCATTGACGCGTCCATCCTAGAAAAAATGGATTTGCGACTGCACTGGAATTGAAGTTGTTTGGAAATTCAATGGCTTGCAGTGAGGGCAATACAGTCACGCAGTTGAAAATGTAATGGATTGCGGTGCGGTCAGGAGAGTCACGCGGTTGAAAATGTGATGGATTGCGTCGCGGGCAATAGGGTTAAGCAGTTGAAAATGTAATGGATTGCATTGCGGGCAATGCAGTCGCATGTTTGGCAATGTAAAGCACTTTTTGGCCTCTGGAAAGGGCAATATCGCATCTGAGGGGAATCTGAATAGACCAAAATGACCGGAATGATCAAGGCTACCGATTACTGGTACAATGGCTTGCAGTGAGGACAATACAGTCACGCGCTTGAAAATGTAATGGATTGCAGTGCGGGCAATGCGGTCACGCAGTTGAAAATGTAGCTGCAGAAAAATCAGCATCTCGACAATTTTCCGTACACCAGTTAGTGCTGGCTAAAATTGAATTACATCGGCCCAATTTTATATGTAAATTACAGGGGAAAATACGTATTTTACAGTTGCGGCAAAAAAAGATGTCCCAATGCCGTTCGGGCCCGTCTCTTGACGGAATCGCTTCAAATAAATTTCTGATATGAATTTCTATGAATTTTATGAGGTTCCGAACAGTTTGGACCATACCTCACTCGCCCCAGTGCCTCAGAAAAAATAAATGGGTGTTTTCTGAAAGATTGAGTTTCTGGATCGTCCTGGATGCAAAAATGGTCAGTACAGCATGAAAGTACTTGAAAAGCCGAGCATAGCCATATATTGGCTCACATATTTTCATTGAGAATTGGGCTCACACCGAGGCCTACAAGTTGGCTATTTTGGGCCATTCACCGCCAAAAACGCTTAAAATGCCACGGTTTGCCCCGATATTGTGAGCCGCAAACCCCATCGTTTGCAGTGAACTAAAGTCCAAAGATAGTCACCTTTACAAGTACTAGGGTCCACTTCTGTATATGAGATGATTCTAGAGACTCAATTTTTCAGAAAGCACCCATTTATTTATTTTGTGAGGCAATGATAGAGGTAGACCAAACCACCCAGAACCTCATCTAATCTATTGAAGCTCACCTCAGAATTTTATTTGAAGTGATTCGGTCAAAAAATAAGCCCGAACAGCACCTTATTTTACCGCAACTGTACATGGAGGCCCTCCGACCTGCATGTAAAAACCGGTGAAAAAGCCCACTCCAAACGGGCTCACAGGGCAGTCTTTTGTCGTCTTCTGGCCCCGGGCCGGGCACCAGCCTTCACACCGGCAAGTGAAAAATTTCAGGGAAACGTGAGATGTGTAATCTCCAAAATGCTTGGAGAAATGGGATGAGTGCCATCGATTGTCTGATGATGAAGCACAGGTTAAGCTCTGTTTGAAGTTCAGACTGGGATCACTCTACAGCTTTTTTACGTTCAATTCGTCACAGGGTGCTTGTCGACGACGAATATCGGTGCGGTGTCACGGGTCACAGCGAGGGTTGTCGAATATGTTCCATGGTTCTCAAGGGGCCAAAAAGGCGTGTTTTGGGGAGAAAAACGAAGGTCCCTGATCTTTTCGAGCCTTTGTGCATTCTTTAACCATTTGGTATTTGTGGATTTCTGTGCACCGCAGGCTCGTCATGATCGGAATGGAGATCCCACCTTCTCGGTATAGCAACGGAAGTGAAATTTGTCCTTCAGTCGAAGCAGCGTGGGCGGAGCTTCAACCGATCCTCTCTCACTGACACATTGTTCGATTTGTCGCCCAAGTTCTTTTTGGTTAAATTTTTTGTAACCTTGGGAGGGGGCGTATTGGATGCCAAAAAAACCTGATTCCAGGACAAAAAAATTGTGGAATTCGTCCTTCAGTCAGTCGAAGTAGCGTGGGCGGAGTTTCAACCAATTATCTCTCAAGTTCGACCTGGCGCCCGATTTCTTCTGGATTAAATTTCTTGTAAATTGATCAGGAGACTTATTTGGTGCCAAAACTTGATTCCAGCACCTCAAAAGAATTGTGGAATTTGTCCTTCAGTCGAAGTAGCGTGGGCGGAGTTTTAACCGATTCTCTTTGAAGTTGTTTCTTCTCGATTAAATTTCTTGTAACTTGGTGACGCGGCGTATTGGATGCCAGCCCTTGATTCCAGCACCTCAAAAATTGTGGAATTTGTCCTTCAGTCAGAGTAGCGTGGTCTGAGTTTCACCCGAGTTTCTTTGAAGTTATTTCTTCTTGGTCAAATTTCGTATTGGATGCCAACCCTTAATTCCAGCACCCCAAAATTGTGGAATTTGTCCTTCAGTCGGAGTAGCGTGGGCGGAGTTTCACCCGATGTTCTCTCACAGAAACATTCGTACTGAGTAATCCGAACTTTGAGCGCGGACATCAGTTTATACTTTCGGGTACTCCGGTCCACTAAAGTGGATGCCCTGAGTGCAAACAAAAAGGGGTTTCAAATCGGCCCGCTCATGATAGCCAGCGAAATTTCAAGGAGAACTGGTGATTAAGACTTGTCCTGGGCAGCCATGAAATTGTCCCTCGAGTCGGACGGGTGTCGAAAGTGAGGGTCGAGGGCCTCCGGGACGGTTATGCGCAGCGCCTGTACCTGTTTTTCTCCTCAGTCGTCGGATGTCCCAACGGTTTTCGGTGTTCTTCGCCATAACGTGCGTAGTGCATTGTCCATTGAGATAAATCTGCGCGCAGAATCATAATATATCCAGAAATCATGAACACCTGACAAAATGGCCAAAGAACATCACCCAGGATGTTTCCAACATGCCAGCCCCGTAGGTGGGTGAAAACGCGGTGTCGATTTAATGGCTTGCCCTACAAGGCACAGATCGCATCGACCTCCTGAATTAAGACTCAAGGGGCTCCATAGACTGTATTTGAACATAGCCAATTGCAGAGAATGCCATCCACATACCCATTACCCCTCAAAAAAATCCCTCTGTATACCCAGCTGAAATTCGGTAGTTTTGGGCAGTCATTCTGAACAATTCCATCATCTACGATTCGGAGGCGTTATTACACAGCTTACGCAAAAGCCGCACAGGCCGCACGCGGCTTTTTTGCGTTGCGCCAAGCCGCATGCGGAAATCAAATTTGAACTTGGTGAGAAACCGGGCCAGCGTAAGGGCAGCCAGGTCGAGGGACAAGAACTGGTGGGTGAAAAAAAAAATCATTGCTGCCCCAACTGCTGCGTGCAAGACGTGAAAAGTGTGTGAAGTCTGCGTGGAGCTGAAGTGATGGCCGGAGAAACCACTCCGCCCAGCTGTGCATTGACTAGATACCCATTCGGATGAATGCAATACAGATTTAGAGAGCCAGGAGAAAACATTGGACTCACCAAGACACGGAGAGAACCCCGCAATAACCCTGCAGTTTTGCGCAATGCACAAAAGCCGAGTGCGGCTCGTGCGGCTTTTGCGCAAGCTGTCTAATACCCTCACCTTCCATGGTGGATGGTAATCTCCTTACCAGGGAAGATAGTCCTCTTCGAAATGACCAGAGCTCGAGGTAGGCCGTTTGGGTCGTTCCATAACTCAACTATGGCGTTAGGGTCGTAGCTGTGGTTGATATGTTAAGATTAACTTCATTTGGCTCGCTGGCATCCACGAATTCCTTCAAATCTGCAAGTTAATTTCTAAATATACGGGAGTATCACCCTTCCTTGTTAGGCATGTTCTTGGACTTGATAAACTGTCTCAAGAATGCTCGAATCGAAGACGCCGCTCGTCCGACACCGACTCCTCAGGCCATTCTCAGTTTCAGATTCATCTTCAGTGAACTTTGGATGTCTACCTCTAGTTTGCTGTGCTCATCCATATTTGCCGATTTCTTTGCGCCCGCTACAAACACAGACTACTTCAGGGTATCAATTGTCAGTTGTCCGCCTTCATATCAGCTCAGAACTTCACACTCGCAGGTTGTGTTCACGTTGCAATTGTTCGAATTGGGCTGATTGTACATAGCTCGAACTCCGTAGATTAAATTACCACTTCACAGGGAAGAAGATCTAAGCATCGTCCATGAAATGCCACCTTTAATCATTTTTTAGCACGGTTTCTCACCCTCGCACTTCTGCGAGGTGCTACAGCTAACTTCCCCGATGGCTGTAGATAAACATTCAGAAATAAACCAATGTAAAAGATCAAATTTGGGACCTTCTCGATTGGAATAATACCCTTGGCGACAACTCTGCGAGACTTTGTTTTCGATGACCAGTCAGAAATAAATCGCTATCGAGGATAAAAGTTGGAACCTTGACCGTTGGCCCAGGTGGCTCTGAGTCTGAATGTGTTGTTGCCCGCAGACTAGGCGCCTCTTTCATGACGCTCCTTCTCTTTGGGGGGACACCCTTGGCGGCCCCTGAACGAGGCTTTGTTCTCGGCTATGACCTGTCAGAAGTAGATCGCTATCGAGGATGAAAGTTGGAACCTTGACCACTGGCTCAGGCGGCGGAACAACTTCTTCGTCCGAGTCTGAATCCGTCTTAGCCACCTCCTTCAAGACGTTCCTTCTCTGTGGGAGGACACCCTTGGTGGCCCCTGAGCGAGGCTTTGTTCTCGGCTATGACCTGTCAGAAGTAGATCGCTATCGAGGATGAAAGTTGGAACCTTGACCACCGGCTCAGGCGGCGGAACAACTTCTTCGTCCGAGTCTGAATTTGTCTTAGCCACCTCCTTCAAGACGTTCCTTCTCTGTGGGAGGACACTCTTGGCGGCCCCTGAGCGAGGCTTTGTTCTCGGCTATTATTACCAGTCAGAAGTAGATCGCTATCGAGGATGAAAGGTGGAACCTTGACCACTGGCTCAGGCGGCGAAACAACGTCATCGTCGGAGTCTGAATTTATCTTAGTAAGCACCTCCTTTGGGACCTCTGTTCCCTTTATTGCGATAGGTTTGGCTACGCCTTTGTGTGGCTGTTTTCCCTTCTGTGACCAGTCAGGCATAACCGCTATCGATGATGAAAGAAAAGGTCGAACCTTGACCACTGGCTCAGGCTGCGGAACAGCGTCATCTTCCGAGTCTGAATCTATCTTAGGCTCGATAGCTATGGAACAAGGATAGAATGAGCCTGGCCCTCGATAGCACAGGCATGGCGTTCGATGGCCATTGGAATTCGAAAAGATGGCGTGGCTCTTGATAGCCGTAGAATAACGATAGGATAAACCCTGCTTCGATGGCACGGATAAAAACCAAAGGTTGTACAGCTAAATGGTCGGAGTTGAAATTTGAGGACGAGGAACACATGCGGACAATCTAGGTGACATTGGTCGGTTAACTTATGGATGAGGCGAGGCCTATCTTAGGGTTCTCATTACATCTAGGATCGACTGTAACTTGCAAGGTATCTCCTAATCCCCCGAAGAGCTGCAGTTCCCAGACGGAACTGGTGATGCTTTTTGACGCCACCGGCCAGCTCCGGAAAGGACTTGGGAAATGGCGCCTCTTTATCTTTTCGGTGGTTCCGTCTCCTCGAGAGCCGCATTACAGGCCTCCCCCTCGTAGGAGATGCAGGTCGTGCAGGTGGAAAGTTGCACCAGGGATGGACGAGAAGCTCTTTTGGGGTGTACCGTCGCAATGGATCGACGCAGAGGAGATGCTGGATTAGATCCTGGGCTGTATAAAAGAGCTTCATACACACCACACTCAAAAATAAACCAAAAAGCTTACCAGATAAGCTGATATCGTCCCACCAAGGACTGAGGAAAGTGAAGTAACCACTTTCGACCAGCGCACTATCAGTTTCGCCGTGGAAGGGTGGAAATCCACATAAAAATGTATAAAACACGCATCCAAGTGCCCACATATCCACACCCATTCCATATGGTTCATTGTTGGCGAGTTCAGGTGCGGTGTAAGTGACTGTTCCGCATACGGTAGTTGTTTCGGCATTCCACACGACTTTACTCAGTCCGAAGTCGCCTATTTTGACACGTCCGATCCCGCCGCCGCCGACACCTGGGATGAATTCTCCTTCGTCTTCCCTCTCTTCGTAGTATTTCCGGCGAATGGGATACCTAGATGGAACGATCGGTATACGCTCGAAGAAGATATTTTCGGGCTTGATGCCCCGATGTGCCACTCCGCACTCTTCGTGAAGATACTGGAGGCCGTTGGCGACCTGCAACATAATGTGTCGTGAGAGATTCTCGCTGAAATAAAGAAGTTTGGTGATTTGGCGGAAGAGTTCGCCGCCCGTCATGACTGAAAACCGAAGATCAGATGTTGTTTGGACGAGGCCAGGGAACGATAGATAGGTTCTAGGCCCAGAAAGTAGTTTTCTTTGGACTCGAAGAATGAAATAAGTGTCACGATGGATAGGTGATTCGCCCCGCGCATGATTTCCACCTCTGGCCGGTCAATCAAGTATGTGGGATTAGTTAGATAAGGAACCAAAGTGAGACTAACCTCTGCGTATGTATGCATCCTAGGGTAACTATTTCACAGGTTGGTTCTGGACCCAAGTGCAGAAAAAAATACCTCTGTTACTCGCTGCCTCGTTTCAATCTTGGAGTGCAAGTGTAAAATGGAGGAACACAGAAGACAATTGAAAGAGAGAACTTGAACTGACCGGGGATTCTTTATGTTGGAATTTACGGACCACTTTGACTGCGGAGTGAATACAGTAATATACAAATTCAATGAACCTGGGGCCTACCTGCTATTACCGTTTTTTCGATCGGATCTCTAGCGCAGTAAACTTCGGAGAAAGCGCCTCTAATCCAAATCAACGGGAAGAACTGACCAGAAGAAAAAGAAAAGACTGACTCGCCGATATTTTCACCAATTTCCAACTTGTCGAGGCCTGCTTAAACCGGCATTTGCGATTGCAAAACAGGAATTTCTTATTCCACCAGGGAAGTTGATTACAATGAGGAGGGATTCTCTAGCTATATAAGGGAAACGGGGGGTGAATGCCCTTCTTCCCGTGGACCCGTTGCTGTCCCGAGGGAGGAGTCTCTCCTGTCAGAAGAACCTGAGACAGTACTCAGAATTTTACAGATAGCGGCACGTAGTTTGAAACGTAGATTACGTTTTCCAGGAATGGAAATGTTCAGAGCCGCAGCAACATGCAAAAGGTGCTCCGTTGTTATTTTCTTATCGTCTGCACCAAGAATTATGTCAAGAACAGCTTGCGTGATGTCTGCCAAATCACGGTAACTCTCTGCACAATGATGGGAAGTTCTGAGCCCTCGAATATGGCGGGGTGTACCGGCAGGTGAGTTCGGCGGACGCTTCTGGCCTCTGGTGTCACTGTATAGTCCATCAGAAAGGTCTAATTGTGCCGTTGTTGCCAATGTGTCGGTTTCCAGTAATCCCAAGCCACGCAGTTCGAGGTCGGTTATGGAAAATGTGGAAGAGAAGGCCTCACGATCCTCCCTGGTTTTGTTCAGCTCCCATCTTGGATGCCATTCTTCAATGTGTTTGACCATATTATAGTACTTCCAGTGAAAGTCGGATTCGTGCCAAGAAAAGTTATCTGTCGTATATGCATTGTTTTCTGGCTATGAATGTGCAGTATGTACAGGCTCAAGTCGCCATACTGATTGCAGGATTTAGTGCGTTAAATGCGCCGGTTGGGCTAGGCATCCGTGCGTTAGGCAGATGGGTAAACACGCGTAGTGGCAGACACGGTGATGGGGATGTGCTGTACTGGTCGCCGCTGTTTGCCTTGGCCAAAAAATCTCCTTATTTGGGAGACGGGTGGCCGTGGGAACGTTGGCCAAGACCCGACGATCGAGCACCTCTTGCAATGGAGCACTGGGACTCCGGGAGACCTGGTTACCTACGGAACCAGGAACGATTAATATTGTTTTTCGTGGTGGACAAGGCTTGCGATAGTCCCACAATAGAAAGTAATCAATCTCTGCGGGACAGGTGGTTTAGGCAATTAATTAAGAGTACAGTCGGTCTACCCAAATCCAATTGAACTCCGGCTTGGTGTGCCACGTTTCGCATCGAATCAGTAAATCCAGGAAAGCTTAGTGCTCTCCATTCCAGGGCAAACAAATTCAATTCAACGGCGGCCTGGTGTGCCGAGTTTTTACCGCCGCCACGACGAGTCAAAGTCGCGGCTCCCGCTGCAGGGTTAAGTTTTCCGGCCTGCTAAGCATATTCTCAAGTTTCGTAGAATTCAAATCAACAGCCTTTCAACTTGAAAGCTCGGAGTCGAATTTGTAGAAATGCGGTCCAAAATTCCTCCTCGGAGGCACCGTTCAATTGGATTTGGGTGCACAGCCCGAAACTCGGCACACCAAGCCACCGCTGAATTACATTTGTTTGCCCTGAATGGAGAGCACGAAGCTTTCCTGGAAAGGAACCAGGGCACTGGAAGGAAATCTGAGACAGTTCGAAAGGAAATTGCGCTGGCTATCACACAAACAAGGCGCCGTGAAAATCCAGGTTGAAATGGCTCCAAATGGGTCAATTTACTGATTCAATGCGAAACTCGGCACACCAGGCAGCTGTTGAATTGAATTTGTCTGCCCTGGAATGGAGAGCACTAAGCTTTGCCAAAAAGGACCTGGGGCAGCCTCAAGCACAGTCAATTTTGAACGTTTGAACCGTAAGAAATCAGCCATCTCCGCAGCCGGAAATATGAAGCTGCCGAATTTCCTTGAGTGAGCTCAACAGCCTGCGTGTACAGCTACAGGTACACGATGATGTATCTGAAGCGTGAGGCCATTCAACCGTCCTAAAGGCGGCAACCAGCGTGAGACGGAGCCTTACTCTTTGAAATTGTGAAGAACGGCATGTGGAGACAAGAGTGTGATATATGCTGGAAGAATTCGTGAGAGGGTCAAGTTTAATCTAAAGCTCTTGCATATTGTGTTGTGATTTTGAAGCCGGCCTGCCAAAGAAAGGAATGGTATGAGTGAGATTGCCATCTATGAGTGTCCAAATGCACATTTAATATCGCACGCAATACATTACCTAAATCCACATTTCCGCACTATATGAGCCGCTGTAAGCCAAATTCCGCACAAAATGGAACCACGTACATGTATTGCGGGAATTTGGTAGATCGCGCAAGCGCGCAAAGTTGGAGTTCGAAATAGCGCGCAAAGTCGGCACGTCCGGACCCGCGCAAAGTCGGCCGGCCCGAAAAAGCCGCGCAAAGTCGGCGGTCCAAAAATCCGCGCAAAGTCGGTGCAAGAAAAAACCGCACAAAGTTGCGGATCTGATACAAATTGTGGTAAAACTGAGTACCGAATACACACGAAGTAATTCGACGCAAACACAGTGAATATAATGGTATTTGGTCACTGATTCTTTGTGGCTATCTTTCGGAACTCGGCTCGAATGGGCTCGTCGGTTTGATCCTTCATCAGCTCATCAATGGCTTCCGGAATATACCTCTCTTCCTCCTGGAATTTTCCATTCTCTAGGATTGAGTCAATCGTCAAATGTAGACACCTGTCACAGACACCGTCAATTCCGCTGGATCGAACTTCCTCCAGTTTATTCGGGATATCCCCACATTCCAGAGAAGCGTCAGGGTGATGAATTAAGCGTGCAAATCCGTTCCACCATTCCTTTCCCCAGTTGTACTCGCATGCCCTTGGCGTGTCACAGAGGATGAAAGGGCAAAGCTTTGGTGTGCCAAATGCATGACGAGCACGGAGCTTCCGAATTTTGTCCTTGGTCTGTATTAAGTGGTAACATCCTGTGTCTCCAATTTGGCCGATTCTCTGGAGATCCAGAGCAGAGTCAGCAAGTTTCATGAGAGACCAGAAGGCCGGTTCGATCCACTGGTCAACCCGAAACATGCGGGCGAGTTGGAACTGCAAGGCAGGATCAAATTTGTCCTTCTTACGCTCGAATTCCATGATAGAATATTCAACCCCATCCTCCAGCTGAAAAAATGTCGAGAGCTGGAGGACAGAGATGAGAAACTCGACTGTCTTTGGATGTTCACTGCGAAATAGTTCACTTAGTTGATTTATACCAGGCAATCAGCATACTTCGGGCCTTTATACAGATATACTAAGAGATTATCAAAGTCTGGTGCAGTGGAGTGGAGTGGAAGAGGAAGTTGAATTGGGTGATAATCTGTGACCCCTTCCATGCGTGTACCAGGAGCACTATGCTGCAAGGAAAACATCGACTCGAAGAGACGGGAACGTGCCGTCAATATGCTAGAGTGAATGCGATATATAATGTCATGCTGGATGATCAACTGGAGCACATATCAGGCCGCATGTTCTATTCAATGGGGACGACAGAAACAGACCTCAAAAATGGCCGAGCCGTCGGCAATGTAAAAAGTCGCGTGGTGTCGCTTGGACTGGCTGGAGGTATCTGCTGGACCTTTCTGTGGATTCTCGGCTATGCAGGCAAGAGATGCAGGAGATGCGAGCTTGTTTAGGCTTCAATGCAGAAAGTGTTGAAGTCGAGAGTTGGGGGAAAGGAGAACGACGCGTTGGTGCAAGTTGTGGCTTGCTTATTTGTCACGTAGCAGACAAACAAATTTAAACTGCTCCGTCCCACGTCATCGCAGATTCCGTCTCCAGTCAAGAGTGCCACATCCTATGGATTTCCCAGATCTTCCTGACACTCCTAATGATTTTCAATGGGGCCAATGTCCTGGAAGCCCACAATGTCATCGCAACCACCTACAACCGAGCCGAGACACTTCTTCGGCAAGAAGAATCAGATCTTGCTAGACTCCGTGTGCATCCGGACCAGATTGCCAATCGAATTGTTCCAATACTAGAGGCATTGGAACCGGAAGTTGGGGACCAAACCTGGATCACCGAGTGTGCGGAAAGTCTAGGATCTCTGATGGTTGATCTTGTCCGTGCTGCTGCGATTGCAGATACAGTGTACGCCGTGGATTCCACTTTTCTGTATTTAAAGGTTGACTCGCGCCAACAGAGAAACTTCTAAAATCATACCTGTTGTCCCAATCCGTATTGAAAGAACAGGACTCCGCGGACGGCCACGAAAGGTTCTTGATGTTGTTTGGCTGAAAGACACCGTCTCTAGCCATCGGAAAATCGCCCTTCAGACACTGGCTGATGGCTTGGACATGCACCGAAACACCCTGCGCAATTACCTCAAAATGTACAATGTGTACAACCGATATTCGAATCTCTCCGACCATGATCTCGATATTTTGATCCGCCACTTTAAACGAACAAAGCCCAAAGCCGGGCTTCGCTACTTGATTGGGTTTCTCAAGACTCACGGAATCAAAGTGCAGAAAAGACGAGTGAGAAAATCACTGATTCGGGTCGATGGGTTGGGCCAAGTACTTCGCCGACACATTATTGAACGCCGAGAGTATAAATCTGCAAGACCTAACTCGACATGGCATATGGATGGCCACCATAAACTCATCCTGTGGGGGGTCGTGCTTCATGGCATCGTTGATGGCTATGACAGGACGGTACGAGACCACGCATACAAACTTACAACGACCTAATCAATTCAGGTTGTGGGATTGAAAGCCAGTACAAATAACAGAGCTTCCACTGTGCTTCAACTTTTCCTAGATACTATGCAGAAGTACGGGGCACCGTCGCGTGGCCGTGGTGATAGAGGTGGAGAAAATATGGAGGTTGCTGTCTGGATGATAAAGTACCGAGGACCCAATCGGGGCTCATTTCTCTGGGGAACGTGAGTCCGAATTATTTATTTCAGCTTGTTGATGACTGACTTTGTGGTAGATCAACTCATAATACCCCGATCGAGCGATTGTGGGTCGAAGTCGGAAGCCAATTTGCCCGCCAGTGGCGTGGGTTTTTTCTGAGGTTGGACGACTTCACAATTTAGACAGAGACAATCCGCACCATCTCTGGCTTCTACACCACCTATTTCTCCGCCAAATCAACGAGGACTGTACAGAATTCCAAAATCATTGGAACCACCATCCGATTTCGGGCAAAGGGAAGGACCAAACACCTTTGGTACACAGTTCAACATCTGTGATTTGCCCTGATCTAACTTCCCTTCAGGATAGACGATTGGTCCAGTTGAAGCATGGCATATACACCGACAATTTTGATAATATTCGCCCCGAGTTATTGAACGCTACAACGACTGTGGTAAGCGTCAAAATTATGTTCTGTTCTTTGACTCTGAAGTATCAAACATGACCTAGATACGGCCATAGCAGATTATCAAGGGCAAAATGTTCGCCATGAGCCTATTGATGTTCCGAAGCATAGCTCCCCCTTTTCAACGGCAGCAGCTGAAAAATATTTCAGGAAGCACTAACGGTAGTACAAGCAGAGGATGTTATCCCTACGGGATTCGGAGTAGCTGAGGCTGAGTGGGACAGTGGAATTTACCCCGAGATGGAAGAGATCAAAGTTGGCCAGAAGAATGTACAAGTTGATCTTCCGTTCGTCATTTGGTGGCCAGGGCTGTGGCTTGGACACAGGGTCTTGAACTCATGGTTAATATTCAGGCTGTGGAAAATGGTGATTTTGAGCTGTAATTTATTCTGAGCCAAAGTGTTGCTTGTTCTGTGTCGGCGTTTAAATTCACATTTACAGTCACACGTCAAAATTCTCACGCAGAAAATTTTCACTCAATCCACCATCTTCAGTCATCTACAGCCACAATAGAGAACGAATGCCTTGCAGTGGAAAGGAGGGGAAGTCGTGTCCCTGGCCGTCATTTACAAAGAAGAATACAGAAGACTCCTCTGACAACCCAAAATGTGTATGCCGCCATCGTCGGAATGCCCACACCAGCACCACAGCAGATGTTCTGGCCCGGTTCGACATTAAGGGTCTTGCGGACCAGGCCTGCCGCGAGTCTCTTGAAGGATATCGACCCAAATCTGGTGCACAATCAAAGTCAACACCGAAAGTCAATGTAACGAGACTTTGACATACCCGCAAATGAAGAGATCGGATTGCATAACTCAGTTCGCCTGTTGACGTGCCTGCCGTCCGTCTAAGCGCGAGCTGAAACCTACAACAGGTGGGCTTGCACAAGATAGGAAGGGAGGGACAATGAGCGAGTGCCCAAACAAGTCTGGTGTTGTCACAGGTCGCCGTGCGGCCGGCTGGAACGTAACAGGGATGGGATGGACGGAGACGGAGACGGAGGCGTATGCGGAGACGAAGACGAAGACGTAGACGGAGGTGGAGGCTAAAATATAAGTAACTCAGTCTTCGCGCACAGAGAAGTAGCGGAAGTCTGTATATTCACCTAAAATATAAGTAACTAGTAGTTACGAGTCAGAAAAGAGACATAAGTAAGTAGGAGATTCGCTCACCTCAGTCTTCGCGCACAGAGAAGTAGCGGAAGTCTGAGGAAAGGAATCTCAAGTACAGAGTGATTATATACGATAAATGAGTACCTGAATGTAACTAAATGGATAAACATGAGCCCCTCAATATAACTAGAAGGAAAAATACGAAATCTGTGAGAATGGCCGTCATCCCTGCAGCGAGCAAGTCCGTCTTCCCTGCAGGTACTTACACCGCCGCATGGCAAACTAAGGCACGGACGTCGGCGCGGGCCTGGATACAGTGATTTAATTGCGAGGATTGGGGATATTGGTGGCACGAGGCAATACAAGGGCCAGGGGATGCAAAGGACGCGTGAGTCGGGGATATGGAACAAGTGAGACGTGAAGGGAGAAGAAGCGTGATCGTGCCGTGTTTGGTTCGGACAAAGTGATGGTTGATCAGAGGCACTTAGGGGGTTTACGTGCTTAGCGCGAGTGCAGGCGCGACACTGTGGCTAATTTTTGTGTGCTGCCCACAGAGTACACCTTTCGAGCACACGAACCCAATTCCCGTAAAAAATCTGCACTCATTCCACTTCTGAATAAACAGGAAGCAAAATACTGCCAAATCTGGAAATATTTCATAACTCAGTTCCCCTGTCGCTAATTTTTGTGTTTAGCGCACAGAGGACACCTTTTGAGCACACGAACCCAATTCTCCCAAACAATCTGCACTCATTCCACTTCTGAATAAACAGGAAGCAAAATACTCCTAAATATGGAAATATTGCACAACTCGGTTCGCCCGTGGTTAAATTTTGTGTTCTCCACCCAGAGAACTCGTTTCAGGCACACAATCACAATTCCACAAAAAAATCCATACTCATTCTGCTTCTGAAGGAACACGACGCAAAATACTCCCAAATATGGAAATATTGCACAACTCGGTTCACCTGTGGTCAATTTTTGTGTTCTCTGCCCAGAGGACTCGTTTCAGGCACACAAACACAATCCCAGGGAAAAATCCATACTCATTCCACTTCTGAAGTAACATGACACACAAATATGGAAATATTGCACAACTCGGTTCGCCTGTGGTTAATTTTTGTGTTCTCTCCCCAGAGAACTGGTTTCAGGCACACAAACACAATCCCAGGAAAAGATTCATACTCATTCCACTTCTGAAGCAACACAAAGCAAAATACTCCCAAATATGGAAATATTGCACAACTCGGTTTGCCCGTGGTTAGTTTTTGTGTTCTCCACCCAGAGCACTCGTTTCAGGCACACAATTACAATTCCACAAAAAAATCCATACTCATTCCACTTCTGAAGGAACACGAAGCAAAATGCTCCCAAATATGGAAATATTGCACAACTCATTTCACCCATGGTTAATTTTTGTGTTCTCTGCCCAGAGAACTCGTTTCAGGCACACGATTACAATTCCACAAAAAAATCCATACTCATTCTGCTTCTGAAGGAACACGACGCAAAATACTCCCAAATATAGAAATATTGCACAACTCGGTTCGCCTGTGGTGAATTTTTGTGTTCTCTCCCCAGCAAACTGGTTTCAGGCACACAAACACAATCCCAGGAAAAGATCCATACTCATTCCACTTCCGAAGCCACACAAAGCAAAATACGACCAAATGTGGAAATATTGTGTTGAGTTGATTTCTCCTGGCGGCCGAAATTTCCTGCTCAAGGAAGGCATCCGCAGCTGTATCGTTGCTACCTGGTCTGGGGGTACCGAATGAAACCGATCCTTCTCCCTGGCATCCTGATCCTCTCCACAACGAGTGAGTTCCTTGACTGACAATGGCGCTGTGCCATACATAGGTGGCTATCGGTGCACATAATAGGTATATGTTGCATTGCTGATGACGAAGGTCCGATCCCTTCCAGGGCCATGGGGTATTTGTCCCATTCCCTTTTTATTTCTGAACAAGGCACATGCCGTTGGAAGGCTGGCAGGAATCCTAGTTTCTCTAAGACAGCTTATTTCCTTGGTTGATGGAGGTTCGAATCCTCCCGGTGGCATCTCATATCTGTCCTATTTTTATTTTCTACCCACAATCAGTTGACTCGTACCTGCCCGGCATCTGCAACCAGCTCGAAGACCATTTCCCCGAAGTATGTAAGGCCAGGAAGTCAAGACTCGTCGCAAAGACGCTGGCGGGTTGCAAGCAGATGCGTGGCATGGGAACCAACTGTATGGTGGCATGGGTTTTGCCTGCGAGTGTTTCAGCCAAAACCATCCATGAATACATGTCTGGCCACCCACTAGCACCCCGCCCAATAAGCTCGATGTAGAGAGAGACGAGCATGAGCAACGACGAGGGCTCAGGGCAGCATACGGGATCAGGGACGAAACGGGATACTAATTCATTGTTGTAAAATATGATACAGGTGGAAAACTCTGGCTGCTTTCCAACAGATCAGCGCCGTCGCAGGCATAGCTCATTGCAAGGATCTCACACATTTTCCGGTGTGACTCGTCGCTCCAACCCCCATCCTTTTTTTCTTTCTGCACGTACCTTCAGTCGCGATCGCCTCATCCCTTTGAACCGCGAACTCTGGCTGCTTTCCAACGGATCAGCGCCGTCGCGGGCATAGTTCATTGCACTACTTTCCCCATGACGTCGCCGGACAGTCTCTCCGCACCGGTGGCGTTACTTCGCTAGCGCAAGTAGGTGTTCCCCCGAACATTATTCAGGCAATGGGCATAGGCTTCTGACGCTTTTCAGATCTACATCCGGAAGAACCCCATTCTTCTCCAAGCGATGCTTTTCGGTCCCCCCGTCCACCCGCCCACAGCTATCGCACACCCATAGATATGTATCACCATCTCTTTCCATCATAGATTAAGGTTCTGGAGGGGGGGTAGTTACCTCCCCTCCAGGATTTTGGTTGCTTGAATAAATATTTTGGGACGATCGTTGCTTTTGTCAGCGGTCACAAACCCCCCAGTTTACTCTCAGACCCCTTGCAGGCCTCTGCAAAGTACAAGGGGCGCAGCGGGGATAGATAACAAGTGCAGTGAGTAGCCCGAGGGACTCATCGCACTGCGACCATTGTATGCAGGGCAAAGCGGAATCGTCGGAGTTTAAAGGCTTCGGAGGTTGAGTTTTATAAAGAGGAGAAATCAGTTTCGGTATGCAGAGGTGTACAGTTATTGAAGAAATCCGTCGCCGATGCCTCTCTGACCAGCTAGATGGGCATCTCATCCCGAATTGTCAAGCCCACCAACGACCCAGTCAAGAACTCGCAATGTCGGCCAAACCGCATAACTTTTGAAAAGAGCCTCGAACCACCTAAGATTTTCCCTACGGCAGACAAGCAGCGTCGCCAAAAGCGACAGGGGCAATACTCGGATGTATTTGGAATCCCGGCAGCGCCGTGACTAGCGTCCGATTCACGCCGTTGCATACCATCGAAGGAGCATCGCACACGACCTAGCGATGAGGTACTGACCTGGCTGTGCTTTGGGGGCGGAGGGTACCTTGCCCCAGAGGTTTCCGGTCAGGGTTCAATAGCCAATTAAGGAATGAAAAGTGTATTATTAAGCAAGATCTCGGGCACGGCGGTTCCATCCGGAGTCCATTAAATGATGTGTCCACAATCCAGTTATCTATAAAAATGGGACAGGGTGCTGCTGTCTTTTCTCCCCCCACCCTCTCAGGCCCTACTGTACTATCTTCATCCTCTCCTCCATTCCCTCCCACTCCAAAGTGCAGAGGCAGAGTCTCACACTGGCTGCACAGGTTACTGCACTCCGCCAGGATATCGATGCATACACTGTCAACGTCGACTACAAACCACTCTTCACAGTCCTAGCCAAACTCGCCGAGCTCCACAACCCAGGCTCGTTCAGATTCTTCGACAGGCTTGTCATGTTCGACAATTACCCCCAGAAGAAGAAGTACCTGGAGGACGCCGGGGACGAGGCCAAATACTACGAGGAAGAGGCCACCAATTCGAAACTTCTGCGCCACGAGACGGGCAAGCGCCTCAAGGTTGGGGTGATGTCGACATGGACGAGCAGGCCTGTCGGCCGGGACCGGAAGGAGTGGCAGCTTGCCGACATGCACTGTTGGCTTCTCGTGATATATTCCGGCTTCCACTTGTCATAAGGGGAAAACGTACCTTATCTGGGACTGCAACGTGGAGAAGTCGGATTTCGACAAGCGTCCATCGACGGCGAATGTATACCACGTCCCAACGGCCATTTTCTACTCAACTTTGGCCTCAAAAGCACCCTCCTTTGAATTGGGTATGCGGAGTACAATTCTTCCTCTATGGAGGAAATAATTTACACAGCCCTAGAACATTATGTCCCACTCCCTTGGGTTTCCCGCATAAATTTCAGGTAAATAACCCCCGCCGAGGCAAGCTGCACAATACTTTCCGTGTTTAGCCCTGTTTTCTCACAATTTTGCCTGTTTGAGCCACAGGAGTGGAATGCCCACCGATTTTTTTGCCAAATCGAATCCTAGCCCTAACATATTCATTCCGCTCTGCCTCACAACGTGACTTAATATGGAGAGCTGCTTTCGCCCAAAAATGATAGCCAGCGGAATTCGAAGCAAAACTGTCTCTTCACATTTTCCGCTAATGCCCTCGTTATTGAGAAATCGCAACCTCTCCATAATGGCGGGAAGCGGTGCTGGGAAAGCAGGCCGAATCTATAGTGTTGCAAATGCAATTGCCATAAGATCGTACTCTACCTCACAACGTGACTTATTATGGAGAGCTGCTTTCACCCAAATGATTGCGAGGTGATAGCCAGCGGAATTCTTAGCAAAACTGTCTCTTCAGATTTTTTGTTGATGCCCTCATCATTAAAAAATCGGTGTCCAACCGCTCCATATTGGCGGGAGGCGGTGCTGGGAAGAGCGGGCCGAATCTATAGCATTGCAACGGCAACTGCCATAAGATCATACTCATTCCGCTCCACCTCAAAACGTGACTTATTATGGAGAGCTACTTTCACCCAGATGATTGCTAGGTGATAGCCAGCGGAATTCTAAGCAAAACTGTTTTAGAATTCAGTTCGCCAGGGATTGTTTCGTCTTTATACGTCGTCGGGACGAGGCTGAACCGTGTGGGTCGTAGGCCGAATTCCGTGCTCGGAGGTGGTGCCCGGCGCAGTTTGAAATTGCATATGACACTGCGCGGGATTTGCCGTTTGCTTTGCATCTGTTTATTTGAAACCGGGCTTCAACTGAGCTCCTTTGATAGACTTTGATGGTCGGGTGTAAAAGAAATGGTGACTCCTATAGATAGGATAGAACTCCCTGACCCAGACAGACCCCCTCGACATGAAGGGGATGCAAGGATTGCAGACGCGTTACATGATGCGACTAATGTAGTAGTGTGTTGTAGTTGGGTTCGGCAAGCATTCAGCGCTTCAATGTCCCAGATAGCCCTGATGACTGCGAACATTTACAGCCATTAAGATCGCGCTCGGAGGCATTACTGTAGTATTTCGTTCAAATCGACACTGGGTGTGACGCGTGACCCAAAAAACCAATTCGACATTTCGACAACAGCCAAAATTTGGCGTGACACCAGCGAAATTTTCGACATCAAATCGAAATTTTTGGCTTTTTTAGGTCTTACAGGCAATTTTGAGCCCTGTGTGACGCTCGGGAGGTTCGACAAACGGCCGCGTGATGCGTGACCCTTGCCAAATTTCGATATCGACAGGGGGGTGCGTGACACGTGACTGTCGATTTGAACGAAATACTACAGTATTGCGCTTTCCAGAGCGCAATAGTGGTTTGCATTTTGAACCACGTGACCTTCTTGCTTATTCAATGGTCCACATTTTGAAACGCGTGACTTGACATCCTGCAAGCCATTCCAGTTCCAATGAAGGCCCAGGGACTTCGAATTTGGTTGTTTCCCCCGCAATAAGTGTACTCAGTGCCGATAAGCACTTATTTCCAATCAATATCAATTTACAGGATTTACGGTTCCAGCGCGTCGCGCGTTTGCTCGTCCCTGGGCCTTCCAGACTCCAGGTTAAGATCTTGTTATGCCATTAGACGCTTGGAACTGCTTAATGTAATATTTAGCGGACCCATTGCCCGGTTTACAGTCACTTTTGCGGTATAACGGCTGTCATGAGGGACGCTCATCATCTTCTGCATCTGATCGCGGTCGTTTGCGAGAGGAGTGTTTGAAGGATGGGAGACGATCGGCACGAGGTCCGGTAGGGATGGAGTTGGTGACAATGGAAAGGCCGGCTGGAAAACAGTTTCAGACAGGTGTCCAGGGCCATTACCAGTCAGTGTTATCTCGTCCTCAACTCGACAGGTCTGAAAGTCAATGATCTTAATATAGGGGCTTACCACGGTTTTAGGAGCCGCAAAACTTCAGAATCGCTGTCCCCGCTCGTCAAATTGGGCCGGCAAATATACCTTGACGACGAATAGCCGTGTAGTTACCAACCAGAACTAAATGAGATTGTTAGTCCACACTTAACCCTCCAGGTTCATCTAGATTTCACCATTGGCCACCAATTGGCACCAAATTAATCGGGTTTAAATATGATTTACTCAAGTCTAACGGGCGCGCAATGTTGGACCGTCGCGAGGACTCGCACCCTTCCCATGCCGGGGTCTTACACCCTGGGCGCTGAATGGCTGCCGTACTCCTGCTGTGCGCCCCACGGCACACGCAGCGTACCGCCCCGCGCGAGTGGAACGATCCGCCGATCATCCGAGACACCGGCGAGTAAAACGGCCAGGAGGGAGACAGGGGAGTCTCAGCTCTTCTCTCCCTCTTACCGTTCACTGCTCGCTAGATCCGTCTCTCACTTACTTACTCAGCTCTCTACTCTCTGACATTTTACTGCACGCTAGTTAACAAATCTCTCTTATCTCTGAATATACTCGGTGTCCACTCCGTATGGACAAACCGACATTATCAAAAAATGTACCGACATCCTTCAGGATTTCCGGGACGGGAAGATCACCAAAGCTGTCGCCTGCTCGAGAATTACGCAGACCATACCCACAGCCTTTGTTGAAGGGGGGGGGGTCGGAGAGCAGGCGGCCCACACTTATTTCGAGATCTTGGACCGGACAAAGAAAGAGCTCGTTGAAGCCGCGAAGCGACGCGCGGCGCCGGCGGTAGAGGATCGGGCGGTAATGGAGCGCCTAACGGCGGAGGAGACGGGGACCGTCCCGATGGAGATGAGGACCGTGCCGACACTCCTCCGAATGGCGGAGGCAGACACCGCTCCCGCTCTGCTTCTCCGAATGGCGAGTCTGGATCGAAGCGTCGCAGAGTCAACAATGCCCTCCTCCCCTGGGTCGTCGAACCTACTCTCTCGCCTGAGCTCGCCAAAACCCGCAGCCAACTCGTCGAGTTCGCCAAGGATCCCAAATATGTCCTCGGAACCAACCTCAACTCCACGCGGCACATCGCCTTCCCCGAGTCTGAGTGGCTTGCTATCATTAAAGGACAGGCTGTCGACCTCAACAAAGTCATCAGCAGCCAATTCTCCGTCTCCCACGAGAGGCAGCATGCCGAGTCCATCGGCGATGGGGTCGAGATACCTCAGGGATTTCATTTGGACCGGGTTTGATAGCAATTACAGCCCCACGGCGAGGTCGACGGAATTTGACCCACCTTTGCCTCGCCCTTCTCTCGCTGAGTACACCCCCGTCGTGATGAAGACTTTGAAGGAGAACCAGCATCTCTTCAAGCTAGTCACGCTAATCAATATCGACGTTTTTGAATCCCTTCTCCAACATCATCCCAATCAGCCGTTTGTACGTTCCGTGATAACGGGTCTCCGCGAGGGTTTCTGGCCGTGGGCGGATACTCGTCCGGGGGTCTATCCATAGATATACGAGGTGTCTGATTGTCCGTTGAAGATGGATACAGAACGCCAATTCGTCAGGGATCAGCGAGACGCCGAGATCACGTTAGGAAAGTTCTCACCTGCTTTCGGGACCAACCTCTTGCGAGGAATGTACAGCATGCCCATCCATGCCGTCCCCAAACCACAGTCGGAGAAGTTGACTAGTTGTCAATCACAAAGACGGGCAACGGGAGCAGTCTTTACCATCGCAGGATCTATTGGCTGAACGTTTGGAACACATTACGGGAGAAGCCCTCAAGGGTTATGAGGCACTACTAGCTGTTGGCGCCGAGCTTCTGAAAGGAGCACGAAAGGAACACGAATAGTCAGCCATTCCTTTGCATGTATATGAATTGAATAATGTACTCCGTACGAGGAACTTACACCGTCCAAGTGCTCAAGAACAATGTCCTTGTGACAGCCACCCACGCTGTGCCCGAGGAATTTGAACTCTTCCAGCCCAACATGGGATGGGCTCGGCTTGGAGATTGGACAAGTATTGAGCGAGATATGGCCCAAACAGTGTTCCCAGCCGAAATGGTGGCTGTGATTCTGGCACATCAATTGAAGCGCATTTAAACCTGACACTGTTTGCACCATATCTTGCTCAATACTGATCCAGTCTCCAGAATCACAGCCACCATTTCGGCTGGGAACACTGTTTGGGCCATATCTCGCTCAATACTGGTCCAATCTCCAAGCTCTCAGTGGCAAATCACATCAGAAAAATCGCGCCGTTCCAAAGCACCTGGCCAGGGCCAGATTGAGGCAAAACTGCGTGCACGATGCTCAGAAATCCAATTTGTGCGATTCAATTAGTGTGTCGGGTTTATTGCTGTTTTGAGAAAAAGTTGGCGGTGGCGGTAAATACACGTAAACTTGGCCGTTTCCAGCCAAAACTTGTGCGGCCCATATCTCAATGAATACTGCACGAAACCTAGCAAGTATATAGTCAAAAATGATCGCCTCATTGAGGGCAAGATGCCCCTGCTGTCCGTTTTGTGTTCTAAGCAATTTTCAAAAAGTTTTATTCAGCGGGCCTATTTCTATGTATTTTCAGCTTTCCTCGAGAATGGCGGCATATTTCATGAGACTCAAATGATAAAAAATGTTTGTAGACTAGTTCTGAAGCTGTCGCCACCTGAATAAAGAAACTTGCGTGTGATGAAAATCTGGTTCAACACTCCGTACAACATTCCGTCTTTGTCGCATATTCCGCAAACTTTGTCGAATGCTAGGACGACTGAGGGTCCTTCAAGGAGGTCTGTCGCCAATTTCTAAAAGATTTGACCCAGAACAAATCGAGGGCCTGAACCCGTGCTTCACAATTGAATGGCCTAGCACGTGCATTACAATGGATTTCTATCGGGTTTGACTGGGATAAGAGATCACTAGTCATATTTAAGCTTTCTACAGCCGCCTGGCCATCAAATTTTGGATTTGAATGCCCCGTGAGCAAGAATACATGAGGGCTTTTCCACGCAATTTTGAAGCCCGTGCTTCACAATTGAATGGCCTAGCACGTGCATTACAATGCATTTCTGTCGGGTTCGGCCGGGATAAGGGAGCAATTTTGAAACCCGTGCTTCACAATTGAATGGTCTAGCATGTGGATTACAATGGATTTCTGTCGAGTTTGGCTGGGATAAGAGAGCACTAGTCATATTAAGCTCTCTACAGTAGGAGTACATGTTCAATGCACATTGTGCAAAGCAACATGTAAATAATTTTTGACGATAAATACCGTCATACATCTGCCACCTTTGCCTACAGCAAAGTGCTTGCACTGAGAATTGCTGTCACCAGGTGGTCTGGTAACAAGTCTACCCAGTCCCTGCAGGTGTGCAAATCCCACAGTTGATCTGTACTGTTAAGCTGCACAGTTGAGTTGACCGTTGCCTAATTGGGAAGTGTTTAAATCCAACACCTCGCTTTGTTAAATCATCCTGGACTATGACCTACATAGATAGCTGCTCCCTTCGAACATGACGTTCCAGCAAAATTTAAGCACCGGCGAACGGAGATAATGAATACACCAGAGTCGAGAAACCTCAGTGGGTATGGATTTTTCCCCAGAATTCATTCAGTTCATCAGAGCTGTTTTCTTCGGGAAGAACACGCCAGCTGCATTGAGCCACAGAAAGGCAAAAACTTCTGAGAGCGAGCAATAAATTGAACCAATCTGTTACATGTTCGAACATCATACTGCAACTCCTCTCCTTGAGCACCACCCAATCGAACTACCACGCCTTGGTCCAGCTGCTGTAGCTGTTCCTACTTGCCCGGTCGAACTCTGGCAGCCAGCCAGTTTAGAGGGTGTCCTGCGCGCCGCAGCCTCTGTATGTATGAGGCACTCAGCCATCTGTTCCTCCGCCTCCGCGATCTCCAGATCTCGCTCCATGGGTATAGGCCAGGTGGGTGGGGGAAAAAACGGAACAGCGACGCAGTTAGCAAGTCGTGGAAGCATGCAGAGAAACTGAGTACTCACCACTGAGGAGCACTTAGCTTGTGGACAAGCCGCAAAACCCATACATACGAAACCAGAATCGAAGCTGCAAGAACGCACAGGTTCCCCTCGGAAGTACGTCCATACTTCCGGTCGAGGTTCCCCAATGTCCACATGGGACCGTGGATCGACGTCGGACCTGAAGCCCGAGTAGTCTGCGGGGGTCAACAACACCGGATTCCGTGGCACCGGCCGTGGTGGAGACGCCTCCCAGCGTCCTTTCAACCACCCACATCACCAGAGCTGGACGGCGCGAAGGGACGCCAGTCCAGTAGCCCTTTTGTAAACAAGTACATAGATGCCCATGCTAATGTAATTGCCTTTTGGTTCCTTCTCTTTTCTCGCCTGGGCCCTCGCATCTTCTGCTCTGACTCCTCTTGGTCACGGCCTGGCAATCCCGAGACCGTGCATTGAACTCGTCTGAGGCGGCTGTTTGTCGGAAATTTGACTCTTCTCTTATAAGACGATCATGTGATAAGGCCTCGTAATGTCATCGCCAGATGCCGATGTCTCTTCCGACGCCTTGTTATTGCTGCCCAAATCTTGGAGGGCCTTATCCTCCCTTGCAAGGAACTCATACTAGAGGTGGGAAGAGTGATTATGGTACTATTACGAAAAAACCTTGAAATCTTGCAAGGTTCGCTTCTCTTAGGCCGCTTATAAGAGCTGATCCTCTGATGGCCTTACAAGGCCACACAGGGCCTTACAGCGTCAAATCCAAATTTCCGACATTGCAGCGCGCGCGAGCGAGAGATGGCTGTTCTCGGACGAGTTCAAAGCGCTAGGTCAGAGATTGCGGAATTTAAAGCTCATAAATCACGTGAAGAAATGCGCGGCACGTGCCTCGGGGTTCTCGGTCGGGCTATATCGTGCGAAGGAATGAAGCAATGAGCCTTGCAACACCACAGAAAAGCTTATATTAAATGATAGAAAAAAAATAAAACAGACTTGTGTAACACGAAAAAAAAAAAGTTGCGGCAGGACGCGTTGTGCCGCAACTATTTTTGGTTAACCAAAAGGGAAAAAAAGTTGCGGCATGGTCATCAAATCTGCCAAAAAAAGTTGCGGCATACCCAAATTTGGGAAAAAAGTTGCGGCCGATTAAATGTGCATTTTGACCGCCATAGCCATAGTTCACACGTATATAAAACTTTGCGGTAGATTTTCCAACGATTTTCCCAAATTTTCTCACTTGTTTATTGCAAGTTTGCAATCTCCCTCGATCTCCCCCATTGGGCTCAGTCTGGCTCGCTCTGGCTCAAACCGCTTCCCTGGGATTTTCACTGGGGGTCAGCGCTAAGTGCTTTCAAGATTTTCGTTCATACATTGGGCGGGCTCTACCCTGAGGCATGGGGTGAAACCTGTGGGGTCTGAGAGTTCGCTTCAATTGTGTGGAGGTCCAGGGGTGAAGGCATATTTAACTAGCTTGCTTGTACTTATGCCCGGATAATCCCTGGAACCGGTGTTCGTGATTCGGACTAGGGGGGGGATATATTATACTCGCGTGGTCCAAATGCCTGAACAACGAGTTTACTGAAGTCAAATATGTAGTACTGTACGGGTGGCTATCCTTACAGATATCTACACAAAGTCAACAGAACACACAACCATTCCAAGGGTTAGAACATGCAAGACACTGGCCTTCTGGGGACTGGCTGGCCGCTTGTATGGCAGGACACTTGGTTAGAACCATGCAGGACCTGACCACCAGCGGAGTACGCTGATGTACGGGAGGAGTCCCCCCTCCCGGGTAAAAATCCCCATTGTCCACTGGTACCCAGAAGCTGTCGCATGTCGTCCCTTTGCAGGATGCATGTGAACAACCACAAATAAAACAGAAAATTATGGAACAGGGCCAGGCGGCCCGTTCACACAAAGCATCGGTGTCGCCTCAAATATCTTCAGCACATCATATGCCAGTTTGGCCAACAGCGAGATGCATTCAAATGGCTGGCATTTTGAAAAGCGTGACCTGCCGCAATAGAGGTGCATTAACAGGGCTGGCATTTTGAAAAGCATGACCTCAGGCAATAGAGGTGCATTCAAACAATTGGCCTGATGGAACCACCATGTTGTTTTCAAAAACCTTGCCAAATGGCCTTGCTCGGACACCACGCATGGGCCTATTGCTCAAATCATACAAGCAACCTATTTTCTGGCCTATTTGGATGGACATGGCCTCTGTGCAGCGAATATACAGCGAATCCAGTACTCTACCGAATTTGTACGCATCCGGCCAGACCGCTCCCATCGGATGTCTGAGTCACGATGGAACGGATCCCACTGGATCCCAGGACTCTTTGGTGCCGTACGGGGCGCCGATGGGATGTTTATACCCAGGAGGATTGGCCGACGTGGTTTTTCCACTGGCCAACAATTCCGCAACGGTGTTGCATTCCCAGGACCCCGACCTCGGCCCAGGCGTTGCATGTGGCCAATGGTACCCCCCGGCGTCCCCCTCCTTTGGTTTTGGAGCCTCCCCTGGTCCTGACTCGTCTGTCGTTGACGCCTCACCGGCACCTTTGCCAGTGATCGGAGAAGTCGGGCCCCACTCTGATACATCCCGTGCGTGGATCATTGGTAATGGCTTGGCGCTATCTATATTTATCGAACTGGCTATCTGGATCGCTTGGCAGGACGTGGGCACCGCTGGACTTCCCACAGGACACGCAACTTGGCTCCCCATGTCACAGCAATTTTTATTCCTCGCTTTGATTCCTCGGAGTCAAGACAGGTAGTGGCTATTGCATGCATCCTGAACAGGGAAAGTCATATGACAGCATCTGTGGACAAGTAGTCACTACGTTCCCTGGCCCGCTAGGCTGAGCTTATGGCTAGCCTGTTAAACATAGCTAGGCAGAGAACTCTGGCTACTCTGGCTAGGCAGGGCCTTTTTAGGTATGCGATAGGTCTTCGTAGATTCTCTTATGTCTGTTTAGCTGAATGTGTCTCTGGGCAAAAACCCGTGCGGCGCCATGTACCCCAAGATATAATGAGAACCGACACCCTTGAATCCGACGATGGTTTGTCCGACCCGTGTTCCGGCGATGGCTATATCGAAACTTCACCCACCAAATTTGCCCCAAAATTCAACCCTAAACAGACCCCCAACAAGGACTACCAAATTGAGGTCAATCACGCTGTCATCCCGCCTTCGCCTGACTCCGACAAGTCTATCCGTTGGCCTCCCCCGGTGTGGAATTTGTAGTGCCCGCATTGTGTCTCAGGGCGCTTTCACCTTGTTCATACGGGTCCAATAATCTGTCATTGTAGTTTCTCCTTCTAAGCGGTTTCTTGCAGCGGAGTTGTCACGTATCCGCATATGCCGTTTTTGCTCGAGCCCCGGCGGGTCGAGTTCTGGTTTTGTGAAGCACCACAGGCTACAAGTGTGTCCCCTCAGTTCGGTTCATATTTGAGAAAAGCTTACCGACCTCAGGAAACTTTATTCCCTTCAGTTCTCGCATTGCTGCAACAACACCGGTGCCAACAACACCCACGGGTCCTCTTCTGCCTCATGTCCATATTTCCCACCTTTCACTGCCCGGCTATGTCTGGTCCCGCGACCCGTGACCGCCGCACAAGCTTCCAAAGCATCACGGGCATTCCAGAGCATTCCGGGCTGCTGCCACCTCCGCTCACGATCCCCGCCGTCGTGGTCGCCGGTTTTTTCTGAAGAGGCAGAAAGTTGCGCAAAGGATCCTACTACATCCCCCAACACTTAAAAGACCCACAGCTTCACCGGTCGTCGAGCTACGAGCAATTTAGTGATTTTTTTGTCCGGAGGAGGGCCTCAAAAAACCACCTTTATAGCGTGGGAAATTGCCATTTTCCCACGCACAGGCGCCGATTTCGGGGACCAAATTTATATCATGTTATAGCCCCATGCTGTCGGCGTAGTTTCCGGGTGATATTAGCCCGAACGGAGTAGAAATGGGACCAAGATCATCGAAATATGTCAAAAAACGTGGCTTTTGATGGCTCATTATCCAGACCAAGGACAGACTCAATACGCAGAAAATAGAAGGACTTGATATAGGGTGGCATAGAGGTGGAGGTGCGGGTCGCCGTTGACGAGAGCGATGTCTTCAGGGTGGACGTTCTCCTCGAGACGCTTCCGGGTGACGACGAGGTGGTCGAAGCCGCCGTCGTTGGGTTGGACTGGTTTTGCGGAGTAGTTTGCACGTGATTTTTCTCCAGTTTCAACGTCTTTGGGTGCTTCCGAAGACCGAGTCTCTCATAGAGTTTTTCGACTTGCTATTTCCCTTCAGAGCTGAAGTTTCTCTGACCTCATCATTACCGGAGCTGGCAAGGCGGGAGGCCAAATAAGGGCAAATATTGATTGACAATTACTGGTCCACATTTGGAACCGCGTGATCCTATTACCTTCTCAATCGTCCATATTTTGAAACCCTGCAGACCATTTCAATGCCAAATGAAGCCCCACAGCCATTTTCTGAGCCGCACGTGTCAGGAATGGTTAGCCCTGATCACTGCGAGCATTTACAGCTATTAAGATCCCGCTCGGCACTATTGCGCTTTCCAGAGCGCAATTATTGGTTTACATTTGGAAACGCGTGATCCACATTTTGAAACACGTGATTTGACATCCTGGATGTATTGCTTTTCAACCACAACTTGTTTCGCGTATTTCTCAGTTCTTAATGGTTGGGGGTGATTGTGAGCACATTTGGAACCTAGATAATGGACACTCATAACTGAAGTGCTCAATTGTGTCACACGTCGTTGGAAGTAGAAGAAGACGAAGGGGGAATATTAGACGACGTCAAAGACGAGCCCAGGTTAATTAAAGGTAAAGTAGAGGGTAAGGTATGGGATGAAGAAATGAAAGGGTATGTCACGACGATGTCGTGGGTGGATGCGAAGGTGAGTACATATGTATATTAGAATGAAAGATGTGTGCGTTGTTGTGGAAGAAATTGGAAACATGAGCTGCCCCATCTAGTTTGGGTACGCATAAATACCGTGGTGCGGGGCGACACGGGAGGAGTTGAATACGGGAATGAACCACGCAGCCTGATTCAATTTTCGGTGTTTTCCCCTGTCTGAAGCAGAACATGTCCCATAGTAGGTATAGTGCTCCGATTGGCCTAGATTTTTTATATGATGTACTTGGAGGTATTATGGAGGGCCTGAAATACCGGGATAGTGAATGTAACGTGTACTTCAAATATACAGCTCATAGGGACATTCACTTGATATTCTTCTTGCCACAGTGTGTAATAGATTTGAAGGAGAGGTCACATTCACTATCCCGGTATTTCAGGGGCACAGCGCGCAAAAAGCAAGCACTCCAACCATTATACTGGGAATAAAACAAGGACACTACGTCATCACAAGAAGTTTGCAAAGGATCTAGCAGAGAAGAACTTCTTGTCGGTATATGATTTTATAGCCAAGAAAGGTGCAAAACTCCAGAACCCAGATGCTGACTCCTCAGCTGGAGGGTCCACTGCCCAGTCCTCAGCGGGAGGCTCTACTGCCCAGTCCCCAGCTCCCTCCGTATCTGATTCCTCAGAATCTAGTTCTGAGGATGAACCTGAACCATCTGCCCCAGAACAAAGCATTGAGGTTTGAATTTCTTTCACTTTTAAATTGCATTCTGATACACAAAATTATAGACTCCAGACTGCATGGATCCAGTCAATCTTGCACATGTCCACTTGAAAGAACTATTGGAGGCGATACAAGATGGCAACCAGATCTTGGATCCAACCCCAGAAACTGCTACTGATCGCTCTCTGAATAAGCTCAACTATAAAGATTTTCCATCTTTACGCCGTGCTGCTGCTAGCCTTAGTGTTAAAAGCAAGGATAAAAAGCTTGATGTATTTTTCCGGGCTCGGATTACATCTATGGTTGCTACTATCAACCTTTATCTTGACTCTCAGCTATCTTATGGCTGGCGAGAGGCATCTATGATTGTTGCTAGATCTCAGGGACATGGCTCTTATCGTGCACGGTGTATACGAGGCTGGATACATGCTTTTCTCAGCTCAAGAAAACTTCCCCTGCATCGCTATGGCCAGTACCACTCATCCATTCTCAATGATGAAGATTTCTCAGATGCCATAAAGCTCCATCTCCAATCTGTCTCACAGAAAGATGGCCACTTTACAGCACAAACCTTGGTTGATTTTGTTGCAACCAAGGAGATCCATGATATGCTTGAACAGGCTGATATTCAGAAACGCTCAATTTCAGTCTGGACTGCACGCCGATGGCTTAAACAACTTGACTGGCGTTTTGGACGTCGAAAGAATGCCATGTATGTGGATGGTCATGAGCGTGAAGATGTCATAGCATATAGGGCAGCATTTGTGAAGCGCTGGTTGGAGCACTATGAACCGAGAATGGTGGAGTATGACAATGATGGTGTCTTTGAGATGACCAAACATTTTGAAGGCATCGGTGCCGAATTTGACCTCAGGGAACAGGGATATACATACCCTGAACGCGATCTCCGGCAGGGTGTCGACGTCCGCCATGGGGGCGTTTGCCCGCTCCTCCAGCGCGGCAGCCGAGGGGCGAAATGCGTTATAAGACGAATGTACAGTAAAGAGTTGTTGTGAGGAGGCCGAAGAAAGATGGGCAAAATTGTGACTCACATCCTGAGCATGACGATACCTGGCGCCAGATGAACCCCGAGTGCTCCGCTACGGAAGAAACAGGGTATCGAGGGCTATCCATTCCCAATGCACGCGCCTCAGAAAACGGCTCGGGGACTGCCCTGGAATTGAAACAGTCTTGAGGATGGCTACTATCCCAAGTCGCGCGTTTCAAAATGGAAGCCGCTTCAATTGAGGATCGTTTCGGGTATGGACAAGAAACGAAAACGAAAAGGAAGCAATAGGGATGCCGACTGATGGCTGCGGCGTCCGATGCATATATATAATGTCACTTCATTGTAGACATTTCTCAGTGAGGCGGAGAGCGGGCAAGACGCATTCCGAGCCCCAACTTCGGCTACGGGCTTGGCATTTTGCAGAGTGATTGGCAGTTTGATAGGCAGCGCCGATCAGCGGCGGAAAATCGGTATAAATTCAAAAATAAATTTGTACAGTGCTCAGTGTCTTCAGAATACAGAAATTCCACAGTTTCTGTCATTTTTAAGCCTCCCTGGAGTCTTTCCGTGCCAAACTGCTATGTTCTGGCCCAAATTCAGGCTAGGGAAAACGAACAGAAAAAATAAAGAAGGTAAGGTGAATTGGAGCCAAATATTCTTAGGATGTACTAGGGCTCTTGGCTAATGGAATAGCATCGTTTCCGCTGAATTTCGAATTTTTTGTCCCGGTCACGCTCAGTTGGGGGGCCTGTCGAAATGGTGATCGGCAACTCTGCCAGAAATCCGTGACGTGGGATGTGGTATTACCGCAGTTGGGAATTCCGCCCCTATTTGTGCGCTGGGGAGCCATTCGACTAGCCATTGGGACCGGGTGGACTCAGAACTTATTCAAACTCATCTATATGCTTGTAAGCTACCATCCAGGGTCCAAAAACACTGGGAGAAACAGTACTATGTGTCAGCTTTTGGTGGTGTCCACCCAAACTCGTGCAGGAAATGCTGAGCTGAATGTGGCCACACATATTCCTAGCGATGTGTAGTAATATGTTAATATACTCCAGAAACAACGCCTTGGTTGCAGATTTTTGGTTTTCTGCTTGCTACTCTCAAGGTGTACCCTTCTTTGCTTCGGAGGCCAGGGTTTTCATACTTGGAGTGATTTTCTGAGAAAACGGGAACCAAGGCACCCTACAGACGGCATATGCCATAAGACTTTCCTATATACATGAAAGCTCAAAGTATGTGTACATAGAGCAATTGACCGAGACCATCACCAGAGCCATTGTCGGAGTTTGAATTTGGCACTGCGTTGCCGATCACCAGTCGAAATGTCGAATAGTCAAATGGGTCACGCGTCACGCCACCTGTTGATTTGAACGAAACAAGCTTTAGGACCCTTGCCTCCGGCACGGCTTACTCGCTGCGCTCGCAGCCGTCCCTCCAGCGGGTCCACAGCTTGTTGGGCTCTGCCCCAGACACGGCGGATACAGAGTCCAGGGGTTCGCCCGCACACGGCGGATTCTGAGTCGTGGGAACCGGCAGGGCGTGGGACCAAACCACGTGAATTTTCATGTGACTTTTAGTGGCTGTGTACATTGTGTTTTAAAGTATAGGATAATCCAGTACCCGGGACCCGCCAAATGTCCCCGTTAGGCAGTATATAGAAATAGATATCGCCAGTCTTGGGCTTACATACTCCGTAACGCTGCTGGACGGCCCCACTGAACGCATCGATGTTGGTGTAAAAAAATGACTATCTTCGAATTGCGCCTATGGCCTTTGTATCATGCCAAGGTCATGCGTCCTGACGTAATTCCCCACAAGTAGACACTGACTTACGAATCTGTCACAGTCTGTTCCGGTTTGTACACGATAGACAAACGATCCGGTTGACTTACCATAATCTTATGCATCTTTCAGATATTATTCCCGAGGGTGAAACCGAGTTGGTGAGGCCAGACTCAAAATCGGCGCATCCCAGATGCATCCAGAATCCGACAGAACTGGGGTCGATACTTCGAAACTCTGTGTTGAAGATCATCGAAATGTGTCGACTCTCTGATGAAGAAGCTCTATCTTTAGTATCAGATATGTTCAAGGTCGGACCGTCCAACGAACCTGGTGAAATTAGCCCACCGACAACTCCCGATTCCTTTTGCGAAGGTGTCGGAGAGGCTCCTCAATTTGCTAAATCACCCAAACCTTCCCGTGGGAGAGTGTATATTCCTCAACAAACGGAGGTACGACATCGAATATTGTTGAAGCATCTGTCTAGGAGAGACTAGTATATTCCGGTCTTGGAAACGTCCGAGGCTGATGATATCAGAGATGAAGCTGCTATTGCGCAGAACCTGATACCAATCCCGACACTCTCTGGAGACGAGGGGACAATTCTTAGGCTGGAGACGCAATTGTTCGAAGCGCAAGCAAAGATACAGGAGTTTGCAATCGGCGAGACACGGAAGTATGTGGGTCGCAGAGTTGGACTTAGCCATGGAGAGCTTAATGTAGGGCTTTTAGGCAGAAATGAGTGATGAACTCCACAGCCTTAAAACGAAAAATGGCGACATTGAAATGGAATTGCAGGGAAAGGAAGACGAACTGGGAAAGGTGAGAGGCCGTCTTTTCCGGATACTTTAAGCACCAGTTAACGTTGGGAAGTTGAAAGCTCATGTGGAGAAGCTTTGCAATGATGTTAAACTTCAACATCTGGACAACGTGAGCTTAACAAAATTGAAGCGGGTAGGCTTTCTTCGAACTCTTGGGGATCAGATTGAAGGCCGATGATTGGTGCAGCACAATACCGGTATTCGACCAAAATATTTTCAGGAGATGCTAGACGGCCTCGGTAAATTGGCCTCGCCACCTTGGCAGATTCTTGGCCAAGAACAATGGCCAGCACATCAGCATGGGTGAATTCGAGACGTTCTCCACCGTTTATGGCGGAATACTTTAACGCTTTCATTCATGTCGGCCCGTTCATGCGAAAATCTCCGAAGTTCATAAATAGCAACTCAACAGTGGGATATAAGTGAAGCGGATGAGGTATAGATCAGTCGAAATTATGTGTTGGATCCGAACTCCGACAGAAAAGAAATCCGGCCTGAGTTGGAGTTGTCACAGCTAGTCGACGCCGGCCAAGTCGTCCAACGTCCAAGGATTTATGTAATTGCCGGTTACCTTGCTCAAAATTGGTACATGGCGGGCATTGCCTCGAGTCGGCCTTAGCGGCTTTATGAGGGAACACGGCCAAGAGTAGTTGAAACAGCATTGTTAGTATTTTCAAAGGATAACTAGACTGAGAAACACAACCTCTGAATACCAGTGAAAAAGGGTTGTGCTGGGATCTGCTGGGCCCACTGGATGGAGCTTTCACTCGCCGCAGGACCCACTGCGTGGGGCTATTCTTGTCTGCCGCAGCTATATCCGAATCTTTTAATGAAGATCTTACGCGGGGGAGACACCGGCAGACCACTTGCCGTTGGGCCCACTGCGTGGGGCTTTTCCCCTACCGTCACATTTCATTAGAGCTCAATTGATAGATTTTGCGCTTCAGACACAGGGCTAGTGCATCTCCCTCTCGGAATTTGTGATTTCTTAAATTTGCGTCTGCCGAGACATATTCTTCAGAAAAACATCGAATTATTTAGCACAGCACATAGAATTTTAAAAATCCGAGATGGAGATGCCCTAGATATCCATATTTAAGGTTTCTTTAACGAAATGGCGAGATTTCATTTGCATGTCTTGGGTTTCATCGCCATATAGGTTATCTCCTTGCGTTGTTCTCTGCTCTCATCCCAATTTTTCTACGCCGCAGTACGCACAGCAATCGCAGATTTCTACCACTCAAGGCTCTGTCTGGTGTTCATATTCTCACAGTGACCGAAATTCGCTGTCTTCCGACTGCGCCACAACGGAAAGCTGTTGAATTTCTAGTCTCATGATACCACAGCTTTAACGTCGCAAGCTGCCACCACGTACCACGTCCGCCGTGTATAAATTATCAGTTCCCTTCCTTTTATTGCCCCTCATTGCCCTTCCCCCCCGCCCACTTGGGTTCCTTCCCTCGCAAGTTCCGTTTGAACAAGCAGCTATTTAGCGAATACGCAACATCCCACACGCCGTTGAACCAACACTTAAAGTACATTGAAAATCCTGGTTCGATTCAAGCCCCAACCTCAATTCGCAACCTCTTGCCTCAACACCTCAAATACTCCGAGAAATCTTTGCCTAATTTGACTGTGGCGCTCTTTGCGGTTTCTTCCGAAGCAATTAATGCGGCAACTCTCTGGTGGACTCGTCCATAATTTCTCGGCCTGATTTCTCGTCATGATCAATCACTCAAGTTGCAGCATTGAAGATGGTGCAGTGTTGGTTTTGATCTCCTTGCACTGTGGGGACCGGTAGCCCCACATTTTCGGGGTGACACATATGTCTGTTTTGATTCTCATCTCCGGAGCGAAGCGCAGGCACACCTTGTTGGCATTAATATTGGGTCAAATTACAGCCACATTGAGGCTGTGCTGCAGCGTGGGAACACAATTTCGGTAATCGGCAATTGCCCACCACCACCTGAGGGTGGAGTCTCCGACCGACTTCCACCCACTTGACGCTCCTGAGACTTAATAGATCTTAGGTTGATTCATTCGGGTGATAAGTTTAAGTAAACAAATCTACCCTCTTAACATCTCCCGACCTGCCGTGCTGCTGTGCTTCTACTGGGCTCTCCACTTTTCCTCATCCTTCAGCCATGACGAAACGAGAGGTTGCTTGATGCAGAGGTTCGGATTCGCTGTCTTTGCTTGGCTAGGTTTTGACTAAGCATAATGCCAATGCGGAATCTTGAATCTTTGAGGCAATGTCGCTTTCTCTGTCTTAATGAAAACAGGTTCTGCCGGCGCTTTTAAGCCCTTCTCAGATGTTTTGCGTTCTTCAGGCCTTGATACTGGATGATTCTCTGACAGAAATTGCCCGGTCATTGCCATGCTGTTTGTCGCAGTCGTATTCGGGCTTCTCTTTGAATTTCTGACACCCTACCAGGCTGACTGAGACGATCCAGATAACGGGGGCGTTCCTGACAACCTACAAGTGGTTGATTGGTGGATTTGGAACTCGTGACTTCTTGTTCATCCTATCAGTGCATTTTTCACCCTGCGACGACTAAAAATCGTGTGGCTAACGTCGGGCCAGACATGTTACAACTGACCAACCCCTAACATGCAACTGAGATAGAGAAAGAGTTTTGAACCAATCCCCGTAGAAACTATTCGGCGTAGGAATCAGAACTACCCAAATGCAGAAAATATTGCACAGCTCGATTTGCCGGTGGTTAAATTTTTTGTGGGTCTCCTGGAGCACTCATTCTATTCCAACGAAGCATAATCCACCAAGAGGTCCATACCCATTCAACTTCTGCACGAGGATGAAGCAAAATACTCGCAAGGAGTCAGAACTGCCCAACTCTAAAAAATATTACACAACTTGATTTGCCGGGGGTTGAATTTTTTGTTGGTCTCCCAGAGCACTCATTAGAGACTTTGCGGTGAGCCACCGGTTGCCACCCGGTGGCTCCCGAGGCATGCGGTGACGAGTGGCTCCACCCCCATTACGCAGAGCGACGTCATCCGGTGGCTGACCCGGTGGTATCCGGTGGCTCATTTCGAGTGGGATTGCGCGTCATTTCAGGCGCCACCGGCACCGCATGCCTCGGGAGCCACCGGGTGGCTACCGGTGGCTCACCGCAAAGTCTCTATTACATACCTATGAAGCTTATTCTACCGAGATATGCTAACAACCTTCGAGTCCAGCAGCCAGCCGCAGAGAAAATAAAGATTATGATCCCAGATCCTTCTAAGGTGGCCTGATTCTTCACTGGTGTCCTCCTGTGTTTAGCTTCGAACTACGTAACCTCGACCATACGCACTCGGCGTGCGAAACTCATCGACATCGCGGATTCACGCGGAATCTGACTTACGACAATTTCTACGTCCTACGGCTATCCTCTCAATCCACGTCTCTATCACTCGACCTATACCCTCGTCTCTTTATCTCCTCAACATCTTTCCTATTCTATAATCGACCGGCCACCGACCCTCTTAAAGAACCCGCCTCCCAGGCTTTCAGCCCTTCCACACCGGGCTCCGTTCCGAACGCTCGTATGTGATGTTTCACCACAGCCGTTCTACAACGGTCGTTGATGAACTCCAGAAAGTATGCAACCTTGTGCTTACAGTGGTGCTCTAAATAAATGCCGAGCCCCAGTTTGAGGTCATTTCATGGTCGAATTCCTTCAAACGAAATTTTAGTATGAACATTCAGTAGTTCTAAGCTTGTTTGCATAAAAAAAACCATACCATACCTACTTCAATGTCGTGGAATAAAAATATTTGGGGTATTCTGAAAAATCGACTTTGTAGACTGGCTTGCTATCGAAAATCGGTCATTACAGCATGAAAGTACTTGAAAAATAAAGTATACTGACATTTTAGTTGACTTGATTTGATACTGATTTGAGCTCACATGGAGGCTCCCAAGTTCGCCATTTTGGGTGAAAATGGACAAAAAATGCTCCCAAAAAAGCAAAAGTGACCCATTTGCAGTGCCCATTGTGAGCTCAAATGAGTATCAAATCAAGTCAACTAAAATGTCAGTATACTTCATTTTTCAAGTACTTTCATGCTGTAATGACCGATTTTCGATAGCAACCCAGTCTACAAAGTCGATTTTTCAGAATACCCCAAATATTTTTATTCCGCGACATTGAAGTAGGTATGGTATGGTTTTTTTGATTCAAACACGCTTAGAACCACTGAATGTTCATGCTACAATTTTATTTGAAGTAATTCGACCATGAAATGACCTCAAACCGGGGCTCGGCACTTATTTAGAGCACCACTGTAATGGTGCACTGTTTTAATTCTACAACAGAAGCAGGATCAGCCACAAGCCCTTGTCTGTCGGACCAAGAGGGTCTGAAGCGTCTTTCAAACGATTACCCACGTAAGGTGTATTTCTATTACTACCCTGGAATGTCTGGGCCGAAACTTTTGCTGCACCTACACATACCTTCAAACTGGGAAATACTGTACTATTACGACGAAGTGTTCAGGTGACGGGTGACGGCCGCCCGTGAACTGAACACTTTTAGCCTATGTGACGGTGATATTCGAATTTTTCAGCCCAAAAAGGCAAAAAAATGTCAAAAATTTCCGGTCCGGCATTCGCCGGATTTCCATATAAGGGAATTTTGACGTGATTGTCGAGGAATGAACACTTCGTTCAGTGAAAAATTGAGGTGACGGCTGACACCCCGTGAACACTTGGTTGTAATAGTACAGTATTCTCAGCACCGGAAGTCATTTTCCCGCCATCTACCCAGCCAGCAATCGGCTTCAATGTACATACTGAGTTACCCGAAATCTCTCCATCCCGGCCTAGGAAATGGCAAGCTGGCGGCGACGAAGAAGAAGAAATAGATCGTGATTCCAAACACCGTGGCAGAGCCAAAGTCTGTGAGCTCCAAATGCGACTCCGTAAGGAGCTGATGTCGTGCAAAGACGACCCAAGGTGAGTCGTCAATGGCGCGGAGTGCACGGCCAGTGGTGGAGACGCTCCATTCATCATTCCAGCGTTGCAGGATGATGACATCAATCGCCCGTTTACAAGTAGTGAGGGAGACGGGTACCGATGATAGAGGGGAGAGACGGGTAGCCGCTTTTGCCGCGTCATCTGCGAACTCGTTGCCTGTGGTGCCGATGTGAGCTGGGGTCCATAGGTTGGTGATACACAGCCCCGGGAGACGCTCCAGCGCGGCACGGTGTACAAGCTTGTCGTAGAGAATTGCACGGTATTGCCCGGCACAGGGGGCCGTGGAGACGATACCCTTCAACCCTGCTTGGGAATCAGAGACGACAAGGATGTGGTCGCTATCAGTAGCTCAGACCTACGACACCAACGAGAAGATCTCCTCCATCAGCCGGTGATACGAGCCGGTGCAGCAGAACCGTATGGCCGACGTGTGCAAACTCAACCACACGCTGGTTTCGGTTCAAGGCCTGTTTTATTTTGGGTTTCCTTACATCATTTGTTTAGCCAGTAAATACATGCCACAGGGTCTAAGGAATCCAATCTTCCCTTTACCACTCATCTGTGCGCGCCAGTGCGGCCCAGTGGGCATCTCCAGTGCCTCAATCTGGTCAACAAGTGAACTACAGAACCTCAAAGTGCCCATCTCCATGTACAAACCCCACGACTACACCCTTTCACGACCACTCTCTCACACGGCCATTTCCATGACCTACAGCTACTCTCTGGTTCTCCACTTTCTCCACCATACCCACCGGCTCATTTCCTCTGAAAATCTCCATCTTATCTCCCTCTTTATAAAATTAAGCCTGTTCGTCCGAAGCCTTTTCAAACTCCAGCGCTCTAGCACCACTCTGAGACACGTAAGCGTTCAATCAAGGCCCAAGGGCCATATGTATGTTCAACTATATGCAACCAATGTTCAACTCTCAACTTTTTAGACCAAAGTGGTGGGCCGCGAAGCGGCCCGCCACGCTCTTGTCTACTCTAAAATCGACCGGCCACCGACCCTTTACAAGAACCCGCACACGGGCTCCCTGCCCCTTGTGAAACCAGATCGGAGACCGAAAGTTGTTTACTATTTGTCCAGTACAAATACTGTATTTATTTTCGAACTGAGCGGCTCGGATTACATAAGAATTGAGTACCCTTATTGCAATAGAGGATGGGTCACGCGTTTCAAAATGTATTACATTGCCTGGGCCGTGAAAAGAAAATACTGCCTCTGGGGGAAATGAGAGTAGAGAGAAATGTTCGCATTCAACAAGCGAGGTACGAGCTTTCATTTGTTGAAGCGTCTGTCTACGAGAGACTAGCAGAGGCCAGGGCTATCGATTCCCGCTCCGCGTGCCTAAGAAAATGGCCCCGAGAGTGCGCTGAAATTTAAACGCTCAGCCAAGGGCATGCGTTTCAAAATGAAAGCCATTGCAATTGACGACAGTGATCCCAGGTCATGCGTTTCAAAATTTATTACATTGCAGTAGAGGACAGATCAGTGTTTGAATTGCAGCGCGCGTCACGCGTTTCAAAATGAAGGCCATTGCAATTGAGGACAGTGATCCCAGATCTTGCGTTTCCAAATGTATTGCATTGCAATAGACGACGGGTCAAGCGTTTCAAAAGGTATTTCATTGGAATAGAGGACGGGTCATGCGTTTCAAGCTACCTGGGCCATGGATAGGGCAGTACCGCCTCTGGGTGAAATCTGAGTAGAGGGAAATGTTCGCAGAGGCCAGTGCTAACGATTTCCCCTCCGCGCCTCGGCTCCGGGAGTGCACTGGGATTTAAACGGAGACGACTCTGATCCGGTCATGCGTTTCAAAATGAAAGCCATTGCAATGGAGAACAGGTCACGCGTTTCAAAATGTATTACATTACCTGTGTCATGGAAAAGGTAATACTACCTCTGGGGGAAATCTGAGTAGAGGGAAATTTTCGAAGGGGCTAGGGCCATCGATTCCCCCTCAGAATTTAACGAGACAGACTGAGCCAGCATCCAATCGAAACTTTTTTTTTGCAAAGGTTGTGTCTCAGCATTTGCCGGCGACAAAATGCCCCTATATCTACAACTAAAATCCACAATAGATGGGTTCAGACTATAAACAACCGCCTGGAACAGGATCGCCGTATGACGAATCCCAAATGTAAAACAAAAGCTTTCTCCCGGTCGAAGGTGATTCGAACCAAGGTATGTACACTGAAAGATGAAATGTACCTACTGCCAGACTGGTCCAGACAAAACGGGGTTTTAGTCGGTATTGAAGCGATGCAAAAGGACAAGAGGGATGATGGAGGGAGACGTGGAAGGTAAGTATGAGGGTGAGGCCACGACATTTCCTGCCGGTTTGCGTGTCTCACAATCAGTGCATAATCGCATTTCCTCGTGGTGATCAAAATCTGAGGTTTTATTACACTTTCCCTCGGAAATACTCTAGTGGGTCCCGGAAGTCGACGCGCAATGCGTTAACTATATGTCGCCTGTCTGAAGACCATTCACTTTATATGTACATAATTTACCAGCTGCCAAGCTCTATTCAGCCTTCGAAATCTTTTTTGTTGCCAATTCCCACTGGATACCGTGACTTTGAAGTTTCCTTACAATTTCATTCGCTTCCCCCAATAATTCGCCAAATCGCGATATTCCTGTCTGCGACATGTTCGTTGTCAAGTTTTCAATGATTTGTTTCCTTTCCTCCTTATTTTTTTCCATCGCCTTCAAAAGAGTGTCTGATAAAACTTCATTAGTTCTTAGTAGCCCGCCCATCCGGGGGATCCGGGTATTTTCGGCTTACCAGTTTCCAAACGCGCGCTCAACGCATTTCGCGCCTGAAGATTCGATACATGAGGGGCTCGAAGTACATAAGAGCGAACGCACGTCTGTGTACCCTGGCACCAGAACCTCTACGTACTCCTTCAATAGAGGTTGTTTTGCGCCGGCAAGGTTAACCTCAATGGCGGCCATCGTCAAATGCGTTAGGTCCTGGCTCGGGACCCATGCGCTGAATGATATCGAATAAATCACATAGTTTATCGGAAACGACCCACTAGGTATCATCGCCAAAGAATCCGAGTGGATGCCCCACCCCTTTGCTGGCTGTCAGATCTCGGGGGAGGTTGGCTGGGCCGAGGATCTGAATCGAATGAAAAGTGGACCTCTAAGTGACACGGATTGTGGAGGGAACACTGACGATGGCAGGCCATGGAGGAAAGTCCTCGAATTTTGCGAGAACGATGTCGCCTGGAGAAAACGGAAGGGCGCTGCTGATGGGCAGTCCTGGAGAGTCCATGATCAATTAAT
This sequence comes from Mycena leptocephala, assembly GCA_029378395.1. Lineage (NCBI taxonomy): Eukaryota > Fungi > Basidiomycota > Agaricomycetes > Agaricales > Mycenaceae > Mycena > Mycena leptocephala. The sequence continues at coordinate 302,862 of JARJLF010000071.1, read as the reverse complement.
GGCATGACGCAGAGACTTAAGTATCAGAATGCCCAGAACTTCCGGAGCGCCGACGAGGCCATCGGCAATTCGCTTGACCGCTCCCCTGGGAAATAATTTACCCAAATTCGTGAGTCTGATCGATGCATAATGTCATCCTGAGTCTGGGAGCCCAAATTGTGCGGATGATGTGCCTTCCAGCAGACGAAGAGGTAGGGGATAAAGCCTTCTGTAGACACACCCAGACGATCTGCGACCCGCCAGGAGTTTCACCTCCAAATTAACCTAGCGACGCTCAGTCCATATATGCGAGACGGTGATGCAGTGAAGAGAGAGAAAGAAAGATGACGGCGAAAGAGAAGAGAATAGCGGGTACTGCGTAGCCTTGTACTTGCCCTGTTCCTTCTTGCGAAGTAGATTCAAGGAGATGTTGCTGTGGGGTCGAACTGCAACTAAAGAGGGCTACACGGGATGGATTGATAGATGAAGTCGGTGTGACCACTCACTTCAGGTTGAAAGTTGTGGGCGCTGCGATTTTCGGGAGAACGCTCTTGCCGATGTATACAATCTCTTCGTGCTTCTGAATCTTGATGCCCCATCTCACGACACAACACAAGTGGATGCACTTGTGGGGGTTTTCCGTGCATGCCCGGCTTTCTTTACATGTTTGCGATGAGTGCTGTGAAAGATTGTACTTGACCAAAGTTACTGAAGCAAACCTGGAGATACATTGTAGGCCTTGTAAAGCATCTACCTACGAACAATCGCGATCGATTCGCTTTGACTCTCTTCACGGTGGACATCTATGCACGTACTTAGACTAGATGTTTGTATCAATAACCCTGTTCATTGTGGTGCTCAAAAGGCGCGGTACAGGTTTGAGAGGAAACTTATTCTTTCAAATGAGCTACACATGTACTGTCTGTCGAGTTCGAATTTGAACGCCGGTACATCCGGCTGCAGGGTTATCGCTCGTCTGACAACCTCGCACCTCAAACTGCCGTCCGCGCGTCGTCCATCTCATCGCGTTCGCGGTGCGAGCTTACACAGCGCCTCCATCTGTGTTCCCTTCGCTTCGAGTACTCGTAATCTAGGCGGCCACAGACGTCGGTTCTGATGGCGCGATGGCACGAGCGCCATCTCTGATGGGAACAGTGGCTGATATCTACTGATATCTCAGAGATCTCGTTAATTATTGCTCTTAGCACTAGGTATTTAAGAATAAGTAACCCATAAATTAGAGCTGGATAAGCACCACTTCTCCAACACTTATTGCAGGTGTATATTGGGCTTTACAGGTGGGTAGTGGAGATTGTGTGAGACGGCGAAGCCGAAACGGGCAGAAGCGGCCTCCGCTTCCACATCGCGGCCAGGCGTTCTTTTTGCCATTAGATCCACGCCGCTGTAATGATTGAAAGTTACTAAATGATTCCCTTCCATTCTCCATCATCGTTCTGTGAAGAGTCGTGAAAGAAAATACGAAAGAAGAGCGGGCTGCTGTAAGGCCGCTTTTTTTAACAGCCGGTTGCCAAGGATCCCGTTCCATGTCGTCGCGGCCGAGGTTCTTACCACGCCCCTAAGTGAACAAAAGAAATGTCACATAAATTTTCAGTCATTGCAAGACGACCAGCGCATATGACTAAAATCCCACATTAGAGAGACAGACAACGCCGACATTTCCAGGTCATTGATGAGATCAATTTTCACTGATGCGCCATCAGAACAGGCCTGCTGCTTGCCAGTACAAATTGGCCGTGGCAGACTGGTTACGAGACTCAAAATCGGCGGAGTATCATAAAAATTTGACGCAGCAGCTCGCAGCTCGTATCAGATCATCGTACCTTGGAATATTTCCAGGCTCAGAAAGATATGTCTCGCCAACAGTCCCGCTGGTCCATGTATATGGCCGACTTTGACTATGAAATCCACTGTGTCAAAGGGGAAGATAACTCTGTTGCAGATGCTCTGTCTCATCTGCCCAACCTTGAGGATGAAAGTTCAGAAATGACACCTCAGGTTGCAGCTGTACTGTTATCACAGACACACCTACCTCAGAGAGATCGAATTCCTGCTGCTGCAGGGACTCTCAATATATCTGCTGATGATGAATTTCTACGTCAGATCTCTGCCACGTATGATACAAATGAATTCACCAAGCAGCTTGAGGCTGGTATCAGAGCTGGTAGCATGGGGACTATATGAGTGGCTAGTAATGCCTCAAGGAGGATGGGGGACCTTACTTTTTCTACTAAAAAATAGCTAAAAATCAAATAATGTATCTCAGCTCTCCACTCGATAAGCCCTTAAAGCGCAAGTAAAACGATGGCGGGGAAAAGTCGGAGACAGGTGAATTCACCAACAAAACAAAAATGACACATCACATCGACAGGATTTGGAGTCTAGAAAATTAAACACTGGGTCTCAAAAGCAGGAAAATTTGGTATGTGACAGAGGGGAAAGATCTCTCACATATCAGCGCAAAATATTTGTCGAACTGTGTTCCTATGTTGTGATTTCGCATGCTGACCGATTCTATATGACAGATTTTTGTTTGTCCTTGTAGCAAAATTGGCCGAAATCCAAGTTCTCCAGAGCTCCCGGTTCAGCCAAAAATACGTCAAGGTTCCAACTTTTATCCTCGATAGCGATCTATTTCTGACTGGTTGTAAACCCGCTATGCCATTTACTTACACGTCACACGTCACACACGTTACTTTTCTTCTCGTTCTCTTGTTGGCTTCCAAGCGTCAGTTATCACTTCACCCCCAACAGGATCAGAAATCACTCGGGCCGTTTTTGTGCAGGCCTACCCATTACACCGCAAACTGGGAGAGATACCAGTGGCAGGTTAGAAAGAGGATAGCAGTAGAGCCTTAGGTGTGCTTGTCTATTTGGGATAATTTACGAGCTCCGTCGAAGGTCAGTTGTGTGAAGGTCCAATCGACACGAAGAGCATAAACCAAACATTCATGATCTGATGCCAATTTGTCGTCATTTTGCAGCTATCCTCTAGATATTTCCATGCACATCGCAAGCTTGTTCCTCTCCCAATATCCTGCAAATGTATATTCTGTCCCTGCCACATGCACCCGACCTGCTTTTAACCTGCACCAATGTCTGCCAACACTACCCCAAAGCCTGCCACCGAGTGTAATGGAACGCACTCAAGTACATCCGGAGTTACCTTCGTTTTTAATACTCAAGGCCCGGGTCCCTTCGTGAATTTCCATCCATTCTATCTGAATATATTCGATTTAACTCAGTGGCAACAAGACATTCAATATAAATCTGTCTGGGATTCCATCGACATTGGACTCAGTCAACATCACTGTGAATAATACGAAGGCCAGCACTGTGAAAAATGTGCGCGGTGGACCAGGTCCCTCTCAGCGTCAATCTTTCCAAGGAAAATCACCAAGAAAATTCTTGTTGCCGCGCCGACAGCAATCCGAGCGTCGAGATATTCCCGAAACTCCGCAAAGCCAGCTTGGGGGATCATCACCGCTCGTGAAGGCCGAAAGTCAGAGTGTACAGACACCTGACAGTCCGCAATATTCCATAGATCCTTCGGAAACCGAACATTCTGATGCGCAAACAAAGTTTTCTTGCTCATTTTTCAAGTCCTAATCTATTTTATAGCTTGTAACCCCATCTCGAAAGCGGCCGTTAGATCGTATGGAGCGGGATATGGCCACCTCAGAGACACCCAGCTTGAAACGCCAGCATACTTAGATCTTCCATACTGTTTCCGCAATGACATACGTATATTTTCTACTTTTCTTTTGACAATATTCATTAAATTGAAAAATTGAATGGGATTCGCTAATGCTAACTCCACTCAAGAGGGATCAACAACACCGCCACAGCTGTCATCCTCGTCACTCAATGCCGGCAACCCATATTTGGCAATTGTCTCAAAACATGGAGAATAATAGTCTCCAGATATTTGTACAAGCCCCCGTAGAATATAGAGCTTCAAGATTTACCCAGAGTTTTCCATATTTTTTCAGCGAAAAAAATGGGACCCCCCATGTTTGGTGCGACATTGTGAACATTTATTGTGGCTGTGACATGTCACACCCCAGCGAAGTAAATCTTCCAGACACAGCAAATACAGTGTTGTTTTCTTGGCCCAATCACTACTACAAACATCTTATTTAATTATTCATGTCGCCTCTTTTTCCCCCGCACTATATCTCGCTTTGCACTTCGCCATCTAACATTTCCTCCGCGTCCGAGTCATTTTCCTCGTCCTCTTCGTCAGAACCATCAGTCCCAGTCCCAGCTTTGGCAAGTTGCTTTGCCTTCATTGTTGCTCGTCGTTTTTCTTGTGTCCGCGCCCTTTTCAAGGTTTGTGCTACCCGTAAGCCGACTGCAACTTGATGATGGTGGGCTTCTCGATCAAGATAGAGAGGCCGAGGCACGGTTAGAGCAACCGGAAGATTGCGCCGGACTAATGTTGCATTGTGAATGCCGGCCATGTTGATCACAAAATGGTTGTCATCTCCGTGCGCCAAGAGCTTGATGCTCTGTGATGTTTCCTGGCGTTCCTGCATTACACGCCGCAATGCAGTTGGAGCACACTTGACGAGCCGGCAATCGTGTTCAGCAGAGAACCGGAACATGATCGCCTGTAGCATTGGAAATAATCAAGATCAATTCAACACATCTTATATTGCACTCACTGTTGCGACCACAGTGATTCTGTGGAGATTTATATCAGCGGGCCGCTGAAGAGCAGGCATTCCAAACTCTGGATGGAGCATCTCGGACACGAGGAACCTGTCCAAAGTAACAAGACCGCTCAGAACCCCCTCAGGACACTTCTCCGGCACCAGCAGTTCCCGGATACGTCCCACAATCACTTTATTCTGGCAGGCATAAGTTTGATAACCAATAACATTGTTGAATATTTACCTCGCTGTCGCGCGCAAAAACTCAAGAACCCTTTTGGCAAAAATCGCCAGACTGCGCTGTGACCCCAATTGTCGAACACCAGCGTACAAACGCAAGTATTGGTTCATATTTCATGAATGAACATGCATGCGTGTCTTTCCATCCGATAAATGAAGCCTTTGCCTTTGCAACGAGGCGCATATGCCCTGCCGTTCAAAAAAAGATCATTAATGGTTCAATAATTAATTCAAGTATCGCACTTACCTCCAACAAGAGTGCGAGGTGGTACCCAGCCCAAATGACGCTGGATGATTGGCTTGTTCTTCAATACCGAAAGGACATTGGGACCAGCACAAATCCAGTCATCGTCGACTTTCCAGTATCCACCACTTAATATATGCTTCATGCGATCCATCGACGCGAATTTCAGGGCTATGTCGCGACTAGGGGCTTGATGGTTGCTGAGAATCGAGCATAAACGGAAGATTGCGTTGAAACATTCAAAAACCTCAGTCGCATTTCGAATAGGTGGGCCGAAACGGGCTGCATCCTCAACGATGTGCGGGAGGAGATGAAGTTTGATCTTCAAAAGGATTTTTGCGGGATCCTGGTCGCCAAAGGCATCGAGCACATTGCCGATGAGAGTTGAAAGGTCGCTCTGGAATTCCTTCGAGTTAAATGGGATAAAATAATCTGAATCTATACGTACCACATATTGAGCCATATCGTCAATTTCATGCACCCACAACATTGCGCCCAAGTGTGAAACAGCCTTCACAAGTTCAAACAACTCCGGTGAGACAAGGTCATGCACATGGAACACTATGGTCTGCATCAGGGTCTTGAAATGTTTTCCAATAAGGCCGTTGCGGTACTGCATCATATACAGTGGTGCTCTAAATAAATGCCGAGCCCCAGTTTGAGGTCATTTTATGGTCGAATTCCTTCAAACAAAATTGTAGTATGAACATTCAGTAGTTCTAAGCTTGTTTGCATCAAAAAAACCATACCATACCTACTTCAATGTCGCGGAATAAAAATATTTGGGGTATTCTGAAAAATCGACTTTGTAGACTGGGTTGCTATCGAAAATCGGTCATTACAGCATGAAAGTACTTGAAAAATGAAGTATACTGACATTTTAGTTGACTTGATTTGATACTGATTTGAGCTCACAGGGAGGCTCCCAAGTTCGCCATTTTGGGTGAAAATGGACAAAAAATGCTCAGCAAAAGTGACCATTTGCAGTGCCCATTGTGAGCTCAAATGAGTATCAAATCAAGTCAACTAAAATGTCAGTATACTTCATTTTTCAAGTACTTTCATGCTGTAATGACCGATTTTCGATAGCAACCCAGTCTACAAAGTCGATTTTTCAGAATACCCCAAATATTTTTATTCCGCGACATTGAAGTAGGTATGGTATGGTTTTTTTGATTCAAACACGCTTAGAACCACTGAATGTTCATGCTACAATTTTATTTGAAGTAATTCGACCATGAAATGACCTCAAACCGGGGCTCGGCACTTATTTAGAGCACCACTGTAAGCGGCACGGATCGGTGGTATAGTCAGACCGTCAATATCCGTTGATTGAAGTCGGATTACGAAAAGGTCTCGCTGAGCATCTGTCCACCCAGAGTGAAGCATATACCAGACATATTTGATAATCCCAAGCAGGATTGTGTGTAGAATTTCAACTGGAGTATCACGGTTGGGATCTAAACCTGTGTTTTTGACTGTCAAAAAGTGGTCGAGAGTTTCAACGCAATAGACAGACCTGAAATATCCAAAAGCGGGTTGACTTTATCGCCTGGTTGCTGTGATAGCCATAGCGTGAGTTCTTCTTTAATTGATTCCGCGGTGCGCCCGGGATTATTTGCCTTGATTTCGCGAGATTTCTTCAGCAATATTTCAATCCAATACTGCGCAACCTTGTCCTTGACACCTGTGGCAGTCTGCAGTCGAGAAATCGGAGCCTCGACCCCATACATGGCCAAATCGATCTGCTCCTCGAGCGTCCTTTTGGTTTCAGCAGCCAAACGAGGTATGCCAGCCTGTGCAATAAGTAAAATAGTGGTCAAAGTCCATTGGATGGGTCCAGCTCACATAATGCATTGCATGATATCCAGCATCGGACTCGGTGACTTCATGTGGGCCACCGGCCTTGCAGCACCGGCAGCCACAATTTGCATTACCTCCCATATGCGACGCCTCTTCCGACTGCTGAGGGTTATCTGCTGGGAGACTTGGTAGGCGTAGAATCACCCGACAATTGCGGTGTGTTTCCGCATTATAGCATGGAATTGGAGTGGTATGGGTGGCCCTTTTGCATACTAATGAGTTTACGGTTCTCAGTGGTAAAAGACTGACTTACTGGATCTGTTCCTTCAGAGCGGAAAATTGCTCCGCAGCCGTGGCATGTGGGGAGGTGGAAACGACGCGAACAAAGTACTCTTGCTGAAGGAGCTGACCCGGCAAATTCGAGTTTGCCAAGTACATGTTGATGTGCTTGTTATACTGCTTCGATTTGTTCCCCGAAACATCGTCTGCCCAAATTGGAACCATCACAACGTACAGGTCATCTCCTTGCGCAAGTTCACGAAGCTTATTAGGCATCTTTGGTATCTCAACACTGTCTTGACTCGAATTAGAGCAAAGGTTTTATGGAAATAGATGTGCAACCTACCTGCCCATGGTATCGGGTTGCCAAGGCTCTCAATTACATCGTGATAGTTGTAACAAAAGCGGGACGCAGGGACCTGGTAGATGCTAGTTCCAATCACCCATCCATTCTGTTCAGAATCTCAGCGTTGCATAAATATCAAATAAAAAGATTTCCGTACCACGCCACAAGTGACTTGAAAACAATCAGCAGACAGACCACCAGTGCGTTTTATCCACGCAGTTGGTATCACAAAGGAATTGTCGTCGAGGACAGCAACCTCATCAATATAAAACTGACGTAACCCGCTCGCATACATTGGCGTCAATTCGGATGGCTTGAACTCCTTCCAGCGCTCGGCCTGCCAGACCTCGGAAATGGGACCCGTTGTTTCCTCGGGATAAAATTGCAGATGCTTTGCTACTTCAGGATTGGAAAAATCCTATAGAGCGTGGTCACACCTTGAAGGCGACCGAAAAATTCATAATAAATGCTTACCCTTGCTATTGTATCCCGAATATCGTTCACATAAAACCGATTGCCAACACTAGATCTGTACAATTTTGGTTCGCTACCGCAAAGCTTGCGAAGGGTTCTTGCATTTTGCGAAAGGCATCATACGACGGGACATTGGATACGTTGCACTCCTTCAGGATCCATAAATTCATCTTGAACTGGTTGCTGGACATTCTTAGTCGAGGTAGATTATCGAGGATGTCCAACAACATGATCTAATATTCCAAACAGCTGTTAATTGCGTGGAATGGGCTATTAAAATTTGAATCCATACAATTTTGTTCGCGTACGGGAAGTAGGCATTATCAATAGGGCCTTGGGTATAAGCCAAGTCGTCATCAAGTTCTTCTTCCCCATTATCGATGTCTGAATGCGACTGAGTTAGAGCACAAATATAAAATGAGCAAACAGGCAACACAGACCTTCTCTAGTAACACCCTGCGGAAGTGTTATATCATCGTCATCTTCATGTTGGTCTGATTGCGAGAGCATTCTTTCCACTTCTGCTCTCAATCTATTACGCTCCTCGTCAGGATCATGAACCGTCATGGATGTAGGAATTATTGGGGGAGCAAGCCCGGCAGATGCATAATCGGCATAGGTTGGGCTGTGGGGTCGGCTATATTCATCATCAAACATCGCAGGAAGTGGGGCATAAGGCCCAGAATCCACAGGTTCAGAGAGAGAAGCTTCGGGGCCAGAATAGACATCATGTAGTTTGCGAGTATTTTCTTCAAGTTCCTGTTGGCGGCGCTCCTTGTTCTGAACCTGGGCAGAGTGGATATCACTAGCAAGATGGCCAGACAGCGAGCTCTTCAGAATCCATGACCCGAAGTTTTCTGGATCTTCCTCCTTGCATATTAAACAGCGAACCTTGTTTGTGAGCGAGTCTTGCTCAAAAACTGACCGAAGTTATTCAGAATTTTTGGCTCTCGTATCGAGGAACCGTAATGCTCACAATCTGGGAGGTCTCTTGGCTTTCGTGGCATGGAGATGGGAGAGGAAGAGAATGGAGTCAAAGCGCACAATGGTCCAAGCGATCACAGCCTCACTCCATCGTCGCCAAAAAGAAAAAACCCCTGAAAGCCACGCAGGATTGTTTCCAAGAGCTTAGCTCACTGCGAGAACAGTAGTATTCAAAAGCGAATGATATTTTAAATGTTGAGACCAACGAACGGTCCAACGGATCGCGAACTTGAGGTTGGCCGGTTCTGGCCAAAATCGCCGCGTCGAGTCACATCAGCGATTTATATCTTGAAAACGGACCAAAAACGGAAAAAGAAACCGCCGCGCCCTAAGTTCCGCAAATGGCTGTAATATTTGAGCCTTTTTTCAATGAAAAATGAGCTAAAATAATCTGCGATGACACCAATTGAGCTACAAGTAGCCGGAAAAGCCAACTGGATTTCCCGTGAGGCATGGGGAGCCTGTGGGACTTGCGTTATGGAGCTTAGACGATGGGGAAGGGGTCCAGGAACGATGATGTAATTTACTTGCTTTGTACACCGGGATAATTACTGGAAACCGGCGTAGATACCTACCTACCTACCTGCCAAGCCATTTCTCAAATCGGGCAATCCTGGGAGCTTGCCGTGGAGCTCTTTGTGTGCATTACAGCACTTTGCGATACATAAGGCACGAACCGATTTTTTCTTTTCCCTTTTGGGCATTTTTTGATCCCCGCGACGAGGACAGTCGCGGCGGCCTCAATTCTCGTCCGTTTTCCTTGCCCATATGCTCATCCGCTGCGCATTTCAAATACGCAGCTGATGGCATCCTCAGAATCCTTTATACGGGGTTTCACATCGTTATAGAAGCGTCCTAGCGAGAATTTCATGTTTTTCCTGTCGCTTTTTCAATAGGACACTTGTTCTGAGCTCAATTGTTCACTTTTTCGCCTGCTTATAGGCTCATTTTCTCCGCGCTTCAAATACACAGGGAATGGGCTCCTCAAAATTTCAATGTGGGCCTGCAGAGGAGTATCTGAGCGAACAATATTGATGATACATCATCATCTTTAATACGAAAAAATACAGTACCCTATCTGGCAGCTGTGCCACGATAAAATAAATTGCGGATTTCTGAGAAATCAGGTTCATGGATTCACTTGGTATGGAAGAATGGTGAACACAACATAAAACTAGAGGTAAAGGCAATCAGAATTGTATCTGACTTTGTTCGAATGGATACCAACTTGCTCAACATTGCGAGCCCAAAACCCCCCGCAATGAAAATGCGGAGGGCTCTACCAACTCCAATTGTGGGCTCAGTTCTCAGCGTTTTTTCTGGGGAGTAGGCTCAACGATTGGGAAAGGTAAAGCGGAGGGCAGAGCGGTGGTATTTTGCCTGAGCCCTCGGGATCATTTCCTGGGTCAAATTCGTCTCTGGGACTGCTGTGTAATTATCACATATTTACGAAAACAGCCTGAAAACATAAAATACCTAATACATAATATTTTGACAAATTCCTTTCTATCACTAATTGCGCATTAATTAACTGAGTAGATATATCTAGTTTTCACGTGAACCGGTGCTATCCAAAGGTCGAAATGCCCACGGTATTTTGTGCCCGTACGATTATGAAAGCCGACCTAATGAAGATTAAAATGGCGAGCAATTTATATGACAAGTCATACCTTTTTATTTCGCCGCAAGATCCAGTTGATTACAGCTAATGTCGGAACCGAAGGTGCGAACAAAAATTTCTTCATTTGGGACATTTTCGGAGAATCGTAAATATCTCAACCAGTTCTCAGCCGATTTAAATGAAATGTATCTAGGTATATTGGGCTAATTCATGCGGAATTAGTGACAGAACGGAATTTGTGAAAATATTATGTATTAGGTAATTTGTGTTTCCAGGCCGTTTTTGCGCCGAATGCCATCTAGCATGCCCACAACATGTCCCAGTGACCTAACATTTTGTGAGTGACAACGCGAATACCTCAGTAAACTAGGTCACTGGGACATGTTGTGGGCATGCTACAATGCATTCGGCGCAAAAACGGCCTGAAAACACAAATTACCTAATACATAATATTTTCACAAATTCCTCTCTGTCACTAATTCAGAATGAATTAGCCCAACATATCTAGATAGATTTCATTCAAATCGGTGGAGAGCTGGTTGAGATATTTACAATTCTCCGAAAACGTCCCAAACGAAGAAATTTTCGTTTGCGCCTTCGATTCCAACATTAGCTGTAACGGGAAAGGACCGAGATAGGCTCAACATATACCGCACCGTCCGCGGTACTAACTCTGTTGAGGTGGGTTTTATATGGCTGTCCGACGCATCTTTGGCTCGTTACGCAGTCGATTGAGAGCCGAGGCCATTGCACGCTTTGCATACTCCCAACTAACCCATGTTTCTCCAGGACAGCGCGAACAGCAAGTTCATCTGATTTTTTGGGGCTAAAGGTAGTTTCGCTCAAGTCATGGGCAAAGGCTTTGAATGCAGAATGTTTCTGCCAATTGCTGTAAGCCAGAAAGCTCTCCATACTTGAGGGTGTGACGACCGGGCCAAATCAATAGCAACCTGTTAAGAAACCGCGCCGGGCGTGTTATTTGCTGTTGTGCCGTCCAAACGTGACTTGGTATGGAGACCTAATTTTTCGCGCTTGATTGCGAGATGATAGCCAGCGCGGCAACACTGCCTCTTCAGAATCCTCGTTGCTGCCCTCACACCACTAATCAAATCACAACCAACTCTCAAATACTTTTTGTGTGTGTTCGGGGACGTAGGGTACGGATCACCCTTCAAGAGGAATCAATATCAAGTTCAGTTCGTTCTGAGTGTGACACTATGTTCAGGATAGTGGTCTGATTCTAGGGATCTTCGAGAACAGAAAGACAGTGGTGATGGATGCAGCGTGAAGTCAAATCCGAGCCATCAGCTTCAAGGAAGAAAACCAGCGCAAGTTCGATTTGTGAGAAGCTAGCTAAAACCAAGCCCCGCGCTTACAGCTTCTAGGGTTTAAGGTGTGCAAATCTGACTTAGATAGGAGGGAACAGGAGGTCACAGAGGCCCTTAGGCACGAATGTGAAGGCGCAGAAGAGAGGGAGCCTGGGAGGCTGAACAATGAAGCATGGTAGGCTCGGATATAAATCTGTGGCACGGGAGGCTCAAGAATAGGGCATAAGAGGCTCTAATATGGGGCACGGGAGGTTCGAATATGAAGGTGGAGCACGGGAGGCTCGATAACGGAGCACAGGAGGCTCGAGAATTGAGCACAGGAGGCTCGAATGTGATGTGGAGCACGGGAGGCTCGAATATGGGGCATGGGCGGTTCTAATATGAAGGTGGAGCACGAGAGGCTCGAGAGTAGAGCACAGGAGGCTCGAATGTGATTGGGGCACGGGAGGCCCGAAAAACGGAGCACGGGAGGCTCGAGAATAGAGCACCGGAGGCTCGCATGTGATGTGGGGCACGGGAGGCCCGAAAACGGAGCACGGGAGGCCCGAGAATGGAGCACGGGAGGCTCAAAAATGGAGCACTGGAGGCTCGAAGATGATGTGGAGCACGGGAGGCTCGAATATGGGAAACGGGAGGCCCGATGGTGGAGCACGTGAGGCTCGAGTGTGAAAGTGGGGCACGGGAGGCCCGAAGATGGAGCGTATGAGGCTCGAAGAATGGGGGCATGAACCCGACTTGAAGTGGATGTCGGCCCATGCAAACTCGGGTTTCCATAGTACGAGATGGAGCACGCCGAGAAAACGGGGAATGAACCCGACTCGAAGGTGATGGGGGATCCCTTCATTGGAACCATGAGATGACAGAATTCGAGAGTTCGAAAGGATGGAATGAGGGCGAAGATCAGCTCGTTAGGCCAGAGATACGAATGTGAAGTTGTCCGTGAACTTGGTGGATTGAAAGTGGGGCAACTTGGCGTTCGAAACAATGCATCAAGAGTTAGTAAACGTGTTCAGCTATGAATTTGGATAAAATTTTAGCAATGCCAAGCAAAAGAATCGCTCAAGAGTGAGTTAGGGGTATTTAGCGGCGGACTCGTAAGTTGTGGACGATATATGGGAGGAGGTGGGGAACGAGGAGGACCTATATAGTGACCAGAGGTGACGTTGTCCATGGGAGTGACAGATTGTGAAGATTATGTTAGGTGTTGATGCTGAAAGCAAGTAGAAAGTGGCGACCGCAATTGAAGGTGAATGTGAGGGTTAACAGGAGGAGGGACTCGGATGGATGTTGTGAAAAGAAACGAAAATTCTGTGTGCGCTTGGCTGCTAATGAATTTAGTGGGCATTTAAGTTAGCTACACTTTTCTAAGTATAGTAAAACATAGAATATTAGATTTTGTTAACTCCTAAATCAGATATATTAAATTGAGTTTCGGGCCGTATTAGGTGTTTTACAGCCGATGTCAGTACCGAGGGCGCGGATCGAAAATTTTCTGTTTTGGGATGTTTACAAAGAATCCCCTATATCTCTGTGAGTTCTTCACCGATTTACATAAAAACCAAATAAATCTACTCAGCTAATTCATGCACAATTAGTGATAGTGAGCAACTTGCGAAAATATTATGTATTAGGTAATTTCTGTTTTGGGGCTGTTTTTGCACTGAATACCGTCTAGCATGGCCAGAACATGTCCCAGTGACCTAGAATTTTGGGAGAGACAACATGCATACCTGAAAAAACATTTGATAGAGCCAGAAGTGAGGATAATTTAGTTACAGTCCTTCTGGCTCCAGTGAAAACATTTGGCAGTTTTTGGCTTTCAGAGATATTGCCAAGATCACATTCATCTGGGCATTTCATATAGTTCTGGCTCTATCACTTGTTTTATAACATATACATGTTGTCCCTCCCAAAATTCTAGGTCACTGGGAAATGTTCTCACCATGCTAGATGGTATTCAGTGCAAAAACAGCCCCAAAACAGAAATTCCCTAATACATAATATTTTCGCAAGTTCCTCTCTATCACTAATTGTGCATGAATTAGCTGAGTAGATCCATTTAGTTTTTATGTAAATCGGTGAAGAACTGACAGAGATATAGGCAATTCTTTGTAAACATCCCAAAACAGAAAATTTTCGATCCGCGCCCTCAGTACTGACATCGGCTGTAATATACTTAACGAAGCGTAGCTAACTTAAATGCCTATTAAATTGACGAACCGGCGCTGTGATGGCTGTTTGAGGTGATTCCTGGCTAAATAATTCGGGGTAATTCGTGCGCAATTAGTGATAGAAAAAAAGTTGCAAAAATATTTTATCGTTGGTGAACTGGGTCTGGGGGTCATTTTGGGGTTATTTCAATCTACCGGCATCTAGGCATGTTCAAATGACCTGGATTTTGTGACGAAATCTTTTTATGCATTCTTAAACTTGGGATAGAGTCACAAATTTCAATATCCTAGTTTATCGTGCTTGTAATGACACCGAGACAATGGCAATAGACTGCAATCAGGAAATAACCGGAGGCGCGACGAAAATTTCTTCTTTTGGGACGTTTTCGGAGAATTGTAAATATCTCAACGAGGTCTCTACCGATTTGAATGAAATATATCTAGATATGTTGGGCTAATTCATGCGGAATTAGTGACAGAGAGGAATTTGTGAAAATATCATGTATTAGGTAATTTGTGTTTCAGGCTGTTTTCGCGCCGAATGCCGTCTACATGCCCACAACATGTCCCAGTGACCTAGCATCTTGTGAGGAACAACATGAATACCTTAGTAAACATGTGACAGAGCCAGAATTCGATAAAATCCCTCGATGAATGTAATCCTTACAATATCTCTGAGTGTCAAAACCACCAAATGTATCCAATGGTGCTGGAGGGAATGCAACTGAATTATGCCTATTTCTGGCTCTGTCACATGCTTCCGCAGGTATACATATTGTCCCTCCCCAAATACTAGGTCACTGGGACATGTTGTGGGTATGCTAAAATGCATTCGGCCCACAAACAGCCTGAAAACACAAATTACCTAATACATAATATTTTCACAAATCCCTCTCTGTCACTAATTCCGCATGAATTAGCCCAACACATCTAGATACACTTCATTCAAATCGGTAGAGAACCCGTTGAGATATTTACAATTCTCCGAAAATGTCCCAAAGGAAGAAATTTTCGTTCGCGCCTTCGGTTCCGACATTAGCTGTAAAGCCTTTCCTGACAAAAATCTACATCCTTTGGATGTGTCTAGATGCCTGTAAACTGTTCATCCACAAAATGTCCCCTTAAACCGGTGTCACTGAATATATAATATTTTCTCAACTTTCTTTCTATCACCAATTCCGCACGGATTAGCCGAGTATTTCTATATAGGTTTCACGTGAATCGGTGAAGAACTCACTGAGATACCGGGAATTCTTTGAAAACATCCCAAAACAGAAGATTTCCGATCCGCGCCTTCGGCTGTGGTCTTTATGACTGAAGATAGTTTAGGGACATATAGTTTCGAGCTCTAGACATTTTGCTAGTCCCATGTTCTGAACTAAATGCATCCTGCACTTTGGAAACCTCAGAGTTAACTAAAGCTATGGAAATGCCACTGCTGCCCAATATGTGTTGGATTTAGAACATCTCAACCTCCATCTCATTGTGTCACACCAGGTGATCTGTGTCATTTCTTACCTACGTTGGGCTCACTTGGCTCCCACTGGAAAAGTTTAGGAACGAAGAAAACTTGTCGTCTATAATTGACTGATTACATCAAAAACACCTTTCTGTTTTGTCTTCGGCCTACAAAGCTCATCTTTGGATTTCTGACCTGAGATAAAGATGTTTCATCATCTAAAATGCTAACAGAATCGAACTGCCGATTCAGATTTTTATTTAAACTAAGAGGACATTCGAATAGACAAGATTTTATTTCTTATTATTTGCAAAAAAGCACGCCTTTTGCATAGTTTCCTAGGGCAACCAGGGCTCCTATCGGAATTCTGAGTATGCCAAATGATTTTAGCACTTCCAATATACAAGCCATCAGCTTATATCGAAGGAATCGGTGAAGTCTCTAGGGCCGGAGAACGCGTAGAACACATTGCTCTTTTTTACATCTTGGCCTAAGCCCCTTCTGAAAATCCCCGCGAAGCACGTGAATGTCATGTGAGTTCAGAAGCGGCTTGATCCGAACCTACCTTATCTCTGCGGAATACAGCCGAAAGGAATACATGGGGAGGCACGGGGTTCATAATTGATTCCTTATCCCTGCTGAACCCGGCCAAAGTACATTATAATGCACTGGATGGTGGGTTCCATTGTGAGGCACAGGGTTCAAAATGCCATTGTGAGGCACGTGGTTCAAAATATGGGACTGGTCTAAGTCCGGACGAAGTTTGAGTCGGACGCAAGTCGCCGGAATTCGAACACGATTCTGGCGGCCTCACAGATGAAAGTGGGGATAAAATTTTGAAAACAGCTAAAAAATCGGATGTAACCTTAGGTATAATCATCGGTCCTGGTTGTGAGTGATACCCGTATTGAATGGAGGGAAAAGGTGTTGGACGGGCGGGTGATGATGGGGGGAGGAGCGAATGAAGATCCGACAGGCCTCCCTTTTGAGCGGGGCTTGAGCGTTTGATGGTGAATTGCAGGCGGAGTAATCCGTGCGCCAGGAAAAATATTAGGGCCCCAGCGCGACCATGCTTTCTCAAGGAAATCTTTCTGTTGAGGATGAAGACTCCATATCGGGAGGAGTGCGCGAGGTTGTTGGAATGTGGAACGCGGAAAAAGGACTTGCCTAAGAAGCCAAAACGCCCCGAAGCCCCAAATCCCAACGGAGGACGAAAGCGATAATCCAAGCTGTTCTGAGGGGGTTTCCGATAGCGAGTAGAGGTCGTAGAGATGTGTATAAACGACGGCAGATGTCGTGGAGATAGAGATGACACGCATGTCACGCCGTGTCGCAAGGACCGATTTTTGTGTGACATTTGACTTGTCTTCGTATTTTAAATTTACTTCACAGATGCACAATTAACATAGTGCTTCGTTAGGACACTCCCAATAGCCTCCTTTGTATGTATTCCAGCTTCAGTATTGATTAAATAATACACAAATTTCATCCACTGTCGCAAGGAGTGGGGCTACACTGTAGGTCTTCCAGGAAATAGCAGCAGAAACTAGCGAAGGACGTAGGTGGTATATCTCAACACCCGCTGGAGGACAAATCGGCACACGCAGAATGGGAGCGGCGGCCATAACGTGCAAACTCGGCGTGTGGATGAAATCATTCAATCTTCAACTATCCGCTGTCCTATTGCTATAGGATCAAAATTATTGCCCACAGCACTGCCTCACTCCAATATGGAGAGCTTTTGGGCCTCTAGCTTAATGACCAAGGCAGCAACGGGAAATCGGAAGAGACAGTTCTGCTTAGAATCCTGCTGACTATCCCCTGGTAATCACCCGTGGAAAAGTAGGTCTCCATACCAAGTCACATACTGGTCGCAGCTTGTCTCGGGTCGATAGAAACAATCCCGGCTATATTCGGCAGGGGTAAGGAAACACTTGGCTCATTTAAGCTTTGTGTGACGGCATGCCATCAAAATAGTTCCAAATTTATTGCTGTGAACTCCCCGCGAACGAGGGTTTGACAGCCAGGATCAAAATTATTGCCCACAGCACTGCCTCATTCGAATATGGAGAGCCTTTGGGCCTTTGGCTCAATGACCAAGGCCGCAACAGAAAATCGGAAGAGACAGCTCTCCGTTTGTCGAACCTGGCCTGTGCGCAATGTGCCGCCCGGTTGAGCCTGAAAATAAGGCCCTGAGCACTTCATTTTTGCACGTAAGTCAGTGAGGGCACCCTAGAGTATCTGTTCAATGTATCTGTGGTACCCTTGCTTGGCAAATACGATCCGAACTGTGCTTTCAATGATGCATGTTGTGATTTCGCTGCCAGTGTTGCAGAACGTTTTGCGGCGGCGCTCCATCGCATAATCAACAATCTGGGCTTTCTTAAAGGCACGGAAGATGCTGGTGTATCTACTCAGAGATTCCCCGCTTTTGATCCAGTCTTCTAGTATTTTTTTCCGGAGGTTGTTTCTTGTGGCTGATGAGATGTCGTAATTGCTCTGGACAGCAACAATAGAGAGATTGCGCAAAGCCGCATGCGGCTTTTTTGCTGCGCAAACGATTTGGCCACATGCACTAAATATATTGAAAAATAGGCCGGCAGGGTCGTAAGTGGGCTTAAAATGACGCTAAATTACTGTCCAATGGAGTATTGAGCTGTTGTGAACAATTGCGATCATTTATTGGTTCATAAACCGACTGAAAACCGGCCTCAAAACCGGCCGAGAGGTACACTTAATTGAAAAAATATTCTCCAGCCGATTTGGCCACTAAATTTTGGTGGCGGTGACTAGGCGTAATTTGGATGAAAACAGGTAAAAATATGTCCAGCGGTAAATCATTCTTGCGCAATTCTTCCAAGTGACCCCCCATGTTTAAATCATGCGAAACTGTCTATCTCTAATTAATTAAATGGATCGCAATGTTTCAAAGTGTCCATCATTCAAATGAAGAAGCACGGCATCTGTCACCAAGCCGCCCAGCAGAATAATCTGGCCTACCAGAGGCGTGCCTAGGAACAGCTCTTTGCAGTCAACGGGGAGGGGGGGGGGGGGGGGGGGGGGGGTGGTGGTGGTGGCGGTCAACATCGGTTTGCAATAACGCTTTAATTAGCATGAAATCTTTACATATTACTTTATGCAGATGATATTTCGACTGATGCCTGATCCGGATTCGTGAATTACGGGCGGATGGATCATTTGCTGATGAAATATTTTGGGGAGTGAAGACGGACAGACAGCCATCATATATGTATGTGCTGGAGCGGGTAGAGATAAAGTAAATAGACGGGTTGCGCAGCAGCCACCAGATGGCTGGTGACTGCCATCTTTGGCAGTTTTCGCTATCATCTGCGCAAGTGTTTCCGACTTTAATAGTACCAAATTGACACTCAAGTGGGCGTCTAGGCGCAGGAAAAATGCCAGTGCTGAGTTGGCTGCACGGAGCAAAAACGGAAGCCACCTGGTGGCTCAGGTGGATGCTGCGCAACCCGTATAATTTAAGAGGCAAAGGTGGTAAAGTAAAGGTTTGTTCAAATCCAAATATGGGGCACCAGGAGTAATCTGGGTTCAAAGCCAACCAACTTGTGCTTTCCTGAAATTTTGCCGTTAGTTGCTCTGTGAGCAATGTGAGGACTCCGACCAAACTACTTATACCTACAGTTGGTAACGAGGTACTGACTTGACGATAGGTATACCCAGAGAACAACTATTCAGTGCGAATTCCACGAGACGCATGTTGGGCCGGGATACAGCCCTTACGTTGTTCTTAGATTTCAGTCAGTAATTCAATTCAACACTCTCTTTCCTGAATTTCACTTCACAGTCCAAACACAATTCCAACCCATTCCACTTCGGAACGAGGACAAACCAAAATATTCTGGAGGGTTTAAATTGTAGTCTTGTTGTTACCGCGGGGGTCAGACCGTGTAGTGGCGTTATTATGTAATCTCACGTAAGCAAACTCCGAGTCGCGAAATTACGCCCATAGCGACGCAACTTTTCATTGAGTTACGTCTTAGAATGCATGAAAAAAGCCGTATCTATGTGGAGAAAAATTGGGAGCTCTCAAAAAAATATTTAGAGTATGTTCTAGCTTCATTCCTGGCCAACCGGATGGAAAAACTGGTCCAAGCCCAAAGTTTCAAAAGTGTTTACAGCGGGATTCGAACGACGGCTTACACATATTACCTAATAGCGCCACTACACGGTTGGACACCCGCGGTAACCAACAGACTCTATACAGCGAGGTACGAGCTTCCAATGTATAGAGCGTCTGTCTGAGAGAGACTATTTAAATTGCCCAAATACGGAAATATAACACACTCGGTTCGCGGGGGATCAATTTTTTTCTGAGTCCCCCAGAGCACTCATTCCATGCCTACGAAATGTATTCCGCTCAAAAAATTGTACCCATTCTACTTCTGAACGACAACGAGCCAAAATATTTCAAGGGAGAACTGCCCAATGCGGAAATACCTATTATACAACTCGGTTCGCCGGCGGTTGATTTTTTTCTCAGTCCCCCAGAGCACTCATTCCATGCCTACGAACCGTATTCCGTTCAAAAATCCATACCCATTCCACTTCTGAACGAGGAAAAACCAAAATATTCCGGAGGGTTTAAATTGCCCAAATACGGAAATATTACAGAACTCGGTTCGCCGGGGTCAAAACCCGATCTCGAAAGATATTTATGGAAGTCTTGGGTGTGTAGGCTGCAGGGTAAAAACAAAAGAATGTCATCTGTTGATGGACATAAATGGGTAGGTAACTAAATCGTGGTTATCTGAAGAATTTCATCGCTCCTTCGTGCAGGATACGCGTAATGTTGGCGTTTTATACAGTTTGATGCCTTCAAATTCTGTATCTGTTTCAAAGATGACGTCCGAAATATCGGTGCTGCTGCTGGAGGATGGGATGGGGACTGCATGTTCATTGTCATGCGCGAGACCTTGGACTATGCAATCGGCATCGTACTCCGAAGGCTCACCGCAATACAGGGAATGACTGATGTTGGCCTGGATCTAAGGTTCAATTTACAAAATCAAAGCAGAAACCCAGGGACATACCCCAGGAGGATGAAATAGTCTGTTACTAATCTGAGCTCATTTATGGTGACGTTTGCAAGGGTAAATGCTAATAGCAATGTTAGTGGCATTGTATACCATGAATTGACTAGGCAGACAGAAAATGAACACGAAATAAATGAGGGAATCGCGTCCGAGAGTCTCGAATCTATACATGTTATGCTCACAACAACAAACTCCCGATGCACACGTAGTATTGCGTCCCGTGTGAAACGACCGTGCCTCCATGTCCCAGAGCCATTTTCTGAGAAATTGATAGCCCTGGTCACTCCGGTCATTTTGAGCCATTCAGATCCTGCTCGGAGGCAATATTGACCTCTCTGGCGGCCATTCAGTGCTTTAAATTTTGAAATGCTTGACCTGATTGAATTCCTTTACATTTTGAAAGGTGTGACCTTATTGAATTCCTTGACATTTTGAAACGCGTGACGTCAGGAAAGAAATTGTGTATTTAGATAGAAAGAAATATAATGAGCGCGAGAGCGCACCGTTACAATTTTTAACCGGTCATTTTGAGCTATTCAGATCCTGCTCGGAGGCAATATTAACCTCTCCAGCCGACATCGACCAAGTCGGCCGAGGGCCCATCAAAATGTAGTGATCATGTTCCCAAATGCTGTCATCCTTCTGGGATGGATGACCAACCCCTCCTTGCCCCAGCAACTTGGGGATCACCGCGATATTCCCCGCCACTGTTGACTGTTTAATGTCTATGGATTTTGCAGGTGTCCAAGGTATTTTCACGAACGGTATTTGCTCGATCATTTCCGGCTTCCCGTGCCCGGCAAGGAATTGGAGGAATAAGGGGGACTGCACGTGAAAAGATCCAAAGAAATCACGCATTAAATCGCTCTCGACGAGTGAGAGTGGATGGATGGTCGGTTTCGAGATGCAAGTCTTCCAGATCTTTGATGGTACGTGGCGCAGGAGCTTTGGTTGGATTGAATAGGGGATTCAGAGGGGTATTTTTCCACGATTCCTTGGAACACCGTAAATCCTCCGCCTTGACCCCATGCTCCATATAAATCAAGCCTCCGGAAGTCATATGTGCAAGGGTATCGGTCAAGTTTTCCACAGTAGGGACGGCATGAGGGAAATCAAGAGTTTGGCCCATGGCGCGAAGCCTGTCATATGTCTGGCGGGACAGCGAATGGACGGCGTTGTGGATGCTGTCAAGCGAAATGGAGATTCCCATTCGTGCGAGTGTTTCGATAACCTTCGAAGGGGTATTTGAAGCATGCAGAAATATTCCGATTACGCTCTGGAGCATATTGGATTGCTGATTTGTACTCTGCATCATCATACTGATAATGACACCGTTTTCTATGACATTTGTTAGAATAGTTTTCCCTAGTTTTAGTGAGAAGAAAATTACAATTGTGACCAATGCTTCACGTCGCTCTGCCTTTTTCTCGGCCTTGGACTTGGGATCTTTCAGCAGATCATCGTCGTCAATCTCAATCTCCATCTCCGCAACATCCTTCTCAGGCTCGCCCGACTGCTTTCCGTGCCAGCTCCTTTCGGGCAAGCATTCTGATGGCCTCAGCATATCTCCCCTTGATTGAAGAGTTGACCCAATACAGAATAGGCTGAGATTATTTCGGATGGGCAAGGAAAGCATTGAGAATGACGTCTGTATGGGCTACGAGATGATGGACTGCGGGATCATCTTGAAATCCCGCATGGGCGAGAAGTGATACCAAGAAGTCAGTTATATTAAGCCGTTGATAGCTGAATGCTCCCAGGAGCTCCGAGAGCTGAGTGTAGGAAAGGTTCATCCAGCCCATCACACGTCAAAAGTCACTCCGAATAATTTCCGATTGCTTCAATTCTCAGAATCCGACTTGTCTACCGTACTCAGTCTATGAACCTCGTAACCGTGGCTGGGTAAGAGACTGTTGCGGACCCCGATCTTCGGAGACCCGCAGAGATCGGAGAGGAAGGTCAGGATACCTGAAGGGATGGGTCTCAGAGTGACCTACACTCTTCTTTAGGATTTTCTGGCCAATATCTGTAGCTTGAAAACCTGGATGAACCAGTATAGCGTAGACCACAAATTATTTCCTTTGGCATGCTAGCTCGGCCCACCCAGAATGAGCGGTGTGTTAAACCTGGATTAAAATACTTTGTAGACCTCCCTTATCCCTGCAGAATAGGGCTGGGTATTATTGGAATTCTGACTGTAATTTACAGTCTGTGAAGGTGGGGCTCTCGTATCATATATTGGGCCCGTAACTTACGGCGCCGCAGGCCCGAAAAAAAAACGGTATTTTACGGTAAGAAAAGGTTGTAAAGTTTGCAAAACACATGTAAAGTTTACTACCCACCGTCATCATTGCCCCACTCAATCTAACAGTTGGCGAAACTGCCCTCCGATGATAAGCCTGGAAAATGGCCAGCCGTGTAATTGTTCAAATATTACATTTCTGTGCTACTTTAAAGGTTCTACATCGTATGTGGGCTAGTGGGAGGCCCGAACAGCTAGCTGAGGAGTTAATCATGCATTGAAGAGTCTGAGAGCTAAGTTAGACAATGATTCCGGCAAGGTCTCAACGTTAACATGGCGATTGAACTTATCTCTAAAACAGATTACTCAACCATCTTGGAAAGATTGGGGTTTTTCTGCATGTTCCTATCAAGGGCGGACGAATATCATCCATCTAGACTGTAGACGAGTCAATGTGGGCACCTGTTGCAAGTTAAATCGAGTCAGCAGAGTAGCTGTAGCCGTTGCAAGAGCAATGTCTTCATTTGTGACTTTATTGTCACGTTGTCACGCGTTTTCGGTCTCTCGGGTTCTTTGGGAGGTCTATCGGACTTGCGGGAACCTTAGGAACGATGCTGTGTTGAGGAATAACACATGGATCAGTGGGATCAATTCCCGTTTACCGTTGACTCACAAATTGGAGTCACAATTGCTTCCATGCCCTACGCCCTAGATTATTCAGCGGCAACAATCAAGTCATGTGGTCGGGCAAGGGGCCTGGCAAATGCACAAGGGGTGCATTGTTTCTACCATTTCCGGGTTTATTCTGTTCTGTTTTATTTGATTGATCATTATTTCGATGTTTCGTCTATTTAATTGTCTGTAACCACGCTAACACCTGTAAATACGGCTCAGAGTATAAATAGGGTAGCTATATTCGTTGTAAAGCACTGGATCCTGGTCCCCTTTCGTGTGAGCCTCAGGTCAAGCTGTTAGGAACCAGTTTCTAAGTCAGTAGCTCAAAGAGGAGCTTGTGGAGTTGAATATATTTGTTGGTTGTTGGATTACTATTTTCTTAAGTTGAACTTGGCCTTAGGTCAATTGAGTCTTGAGAACATCTTCATCCACTCATCAGACATCTGTTACACATCGCCCGTTGCATTGGATGGACTACAGAAAAGTTATAAGTCTTGTTGGAACTTTAGAGATTGATACACGGAACGGGTGACATCGGATTTTAGGATTTACACGGAACGGGTGGTTGTGAAAGCGGTGGATAGCGCCACTGTATAGCTCAGAGCTATTAGGAAACGGAATTTGTTACCTCTGAGGTTTCATCTTCAACCTGTGAAGCAGTGGATAGAGCCATTGTATAGCTTGGAGCTATTAGGACAACGTATTCATTACCTCCAAGGTTTTGTCTTATCACCAAATCACCTTGTAACGCAATTAAACTTACAACTCTTTTGTGTGAACTTCGTTCCAATTGTCTCTCGACCTCTCTGAGTGCCTAGAAGACCAGTTGATTGAGTTGGCCACTTCTAGAGATAGCCTCGTTTTTACTATTAAGTCAACATTGCAGTTGGTTCAGGTTGCCACAACGTATACTGCGTTGGAATCCCCGAACTTGCACGTCGTCTGTGGGAGTTGCTGAGGTTGTTTTGTGGTGTTTTATAGCATCGCACACACCTACTCATTTCCGTTGTATTTCATTTTACACGGGCAGCCACACAGCCAGCGGATCACCGAGTTAACATCCCGGAATGCTAGTGAGCGATTGGTTGCCGTTTCAATACATTCACATTCGGTTTTGCTAAAATCCACTCTTCACACTACGTGAAAGGTTCAAGGCAAATTATCTGGTTGACCTCAGTCAACTACCGATACCTTAGCGAGGACTAGCGACGCTTGAAGGAAACTTGCCGATGTTCTTCAGCTCATACTCCGGGATATTTGAAGACGTGACGTACCCGGTCATTCTATTCGTAGATGGTCTTCCGGACTTCGAAATCACTCGCGTCGACCAGGTTTCCGTTTTGGACTCCGATTTCTACATCGACCAGGTGGGAATGCCCCGGGAGTTGGCCGACCACTTCGTCGAGGAGTCGAATTGATGGGTACGGCTGATAGAGTGCCCACTTCATTCGGAGACGCACATAGATGAACCCCTCGTGTGGACCGCAAAGGTCGGATCGCAATTAATGATCGAGTGCGCCGAGGGCTCAGGGCCTGTCTCCCTCCGCGTGTTCAAGGAGAGTCTGAGAATAATCGGCGACTGGGCATGAGCGACGAAGGCTCCGCGCGGCGGCATACGAGATGTGGACGGAAAACGATGATATAAAACGTGTGGTATGATTAAATTGACCAGCCATTTGAATGGGATTTTCCGAGGAGCGGTGCCGACAAAGCGCTGCTCTTGCATCGGATCAGCGGTAGCGAAGAGTGATCTACTAGCTAATGGTTACTGTCATATGAAGGTTTTGATTCGAGTACGAGAGCAGGGGAGGAAATCGTGATTCCGGTAACATCTTTATTGCATGCATCTCATGCAGATCAGATATCCCTTTCGCCAACCTTCAGCCAGTCACCACCATTCCGAATTGAATCTATCCATCAGTTTCTGCCTGTTTCTGAATGTTTATCTACATCACTCCGAGTCTGTCTACATCCGTCTACATCCGTCTACATCCGCCTACGTTGGTCTATGCATGTAGACTCACGTAGACCAACATGGACATACGTAGACCAACTGCATCTAGACGACATAGACACAGGTAGACAATGGGGTCTGTCTACCCTCCGTCTACGGTCATTGACAGACCCTCCGTGTACAAGGGGTCGGAACGCAGTGTTTGCCCCGGCATAGCCTGGTGTATTGTATTGTTTAGATCGAGGTCATGCTTTTCAAATGGCAGCCCGGTGTATTGTATTGCTTGGATCGAGGTCATGCTTTTCAAATGGTATCCCGGCACACTATGGGGAGCCTCCGCTCGCCATGGGGCTGTAATTTTTTTTAATTTTAGGGGGGTGTGCCTGTCTATTTCTTGAAGTTTATTCCGTGATTTGAAGTTATCTAACACGGGGAAGACCTCCGCAGACCCACCTTCATATGTCGCCGCCGGGTCCACCACGCTCGCCTTACTGCGTGAAGCAATGAAAAATGAGAGGAAAAGAAAAGAAATAACTGCGCTGATCGGGATCGAACACACGACAAGACAAAACAATCCAAATCTCTGACTCGTAGGGTAACCACTAAGCTAAGCAACAAATGTGAAGGGTCACAAGCCGTCCAGATGTCGCGGGCAGCATAAATGTCACGTGACTGCGAAAATGTGCTGGGTCAATTGCACAGACTTCCCACTCAGCCTCTTTTGTTACCTTCAATTTCCCCGCTGTTTTCCCACACCCTCAAGGAATTTCCGATCCCACCCAAAATGGAGGCGCTACTTATCGAAGCAGATTTGGACGAGGTCACCTTCGGAGAAAATCACTTGGACTGTGGTGAGATTCGATCCTTGATTTCATTGCCAAGTAATCAAAGCGCACAATATAACTCACCTTCCTGGGTGTATTTTACCTGGAAACCGGCTTTCGTTATCCGGACCGTGCCGTCTACCTGTCTTCCATTCTCTGAAATACCGTCGATCAAGCGCGGGAGCAACGTGGGAGGATTCGAATGTCAAGCACCACCTCGTTGGGGAAAAATCCGCAGGGCCGCCGACTCCGATTTGAAGACGGAAGTAGGTTATCTTGGAACTATCCGCTAAATATACCTTCTCCCTGCCCGAACGGCATTCAATGTGGCGTAAAAGCGTTAAAAGGCTCCATGGTATTTCCTTGCCGGGCGGTCTTGATACATCCGTCAAAGCGCTGGAATCTTTCAGCATAGAAAATGATGCTGTCTCCACTACGCGAAAGGTCTGTGTGGATGCATTCCTCTGCTTAGTTTTAGAACTAACAAGAGCGCGGCGGGCCGCTTTGCGGCCCACCACTTCGCTTGAATTGGCGCCGTTCCAATGTTAAACAGCGATATTCCAAGGAATCGGAGTTGATTTGCCATAAGCGGAGTTTGAAATGGCTTCGGATGCATAATTTTATACGCTTGTTGGAAGGTACCACGGAAAACACCGATTGACAGATTAACGCCCCGGGCTATGCCATGAAATGGTGAGAAAATGACCGCGGAAAATGCCGATTGACAGATTAACGCCCAGCAACTGACCCAACTGAATGAGCGGAGTTCGAAAAGGCTTCGGACAGGCCTAATTTTATAAAGAGGGAGAAAAGAGGGAGATGAGCAGGTTTACATGTTCTGGTCGGACGCGAATTTCGGTCGACATGGAGACGCCGAGATTCTGGACCATCATCAGTGGCTTCTCAACCCCTTCTCCATTTTATCACTTTGTTACGACCTCGCTCCGTCAGCAGCGGTACGCAGTGCTGGATTTCCTCGAACCTCAGCTTTCAGCGCAGGCGACGTCTAGCCATGCTTCTTCTATCATTATTCACGTAGATATGTTCCCGCAATCCCGAAGTATGTAGGGCATGACGGCGGGACCACATACATGGCCGACGCCCTCAATAAAACCGCGGGATGTGAGGCTTTGGCGCCAGCTGAGGCTTCCTTGGCGGAGCTTCAACGTCCGCCGCTCGGCATTAGTTTCCGGCAATTGTTGCCTCTCACACTTGTACACAGTAACCAATGGCCAAAATAACGGGTTCTGACGACCTAACTGTATGGGAAGGGTCGGAGTCATAACGGTGGGAACCGCGATGATCGAATTCTGTATGTAAACGCAATCAATTGTTTCACCAGGATAGGGAAGAGATACATAAATACGCGCACATTAGAAAAAGAACACAACTCCTTGCCCTCAGGATGACAGTGCCCACATTGTGATCCTGAGCTACTGTACTCGACACTGTGTTTCGTGGCATAGTCGACGACCCATCGCACTCTCACCATACGTCCTGGTACAAATCCTCCAGATCATCAAATATAGCAGTCTCCCGGAAGCCATGGTTCTCCCAAATCACCAAGTGAGTGTCGAAGACTTGGAATTTGGACGCCTATGCCATCCATTTTTAGACTGTTGAAGATTCTCCAGAGGCCCGCACGATTGACGGGCGGTTAGTTGTGAATGCGGGAGAGACGGTGAGCCACTCTGTGGTCATTTTCGACCACACGCCTTACTGTACAGGTCACGGAACTCTCGATCGTGATGTAGGGATGTTTGGTGAATGTCAACGGTGTGAAGTGTGCCCCCGGACAGAAAATGTTCGGCCTACTTTATTTTGTATCTCCGCATTTTGACTTTCTACACAGGACGCAGCGATACATATATACGGTCTGCCCCCGGATATACAACTGGCCGAGTTGAAATACTGCTTTCACGAAATGGGGAATATAACTGACATTCAGTCGTCCGGTGACGGACACGCTTTAGTGGTAACAATCCCCTGGCTCGTTCGTAGAAAATTACCTGAATTCTCTCAAAGACATTCACCTGCCTCTCAGCCGCACAAGCCAGTGTCGCCAAATACCATGAAGGCTCCTTCGACGGGAGGAAAATTGGGGTGGAACTTCGCCTTGCTGCGGCTAATACGCCGGCGCTCAACTACGTCCCTCGAGGGGAGTCAACCGGGCGATATCGGAAGAGTAAAAAGGCACACCGCCCCCATCAGGCCCCGCCGCTGAGTGGGGCGAACAAGCTACCTCTGGGATATGGGTCCGGATCTCTTCTAAGCCGTCCCGTGCGCTCTCGGTCTGGCCCTTCAAATAAAAGACGCTCTCGCCACGTAGGTTTAAAATATATGGATATTGCCTTTACGCGACTGAAGACCTCTAGTATTGCGGCATCTCTCACCCAAATCCCACTGCTGAGTTGGGATTGGTTCGACAAGAGAACACCTCGTGGCTTAACAAAATGCGATCCGACTCGCTCCTCGCCTATCCTCGTGCGCAAGTACTAGTTGCGCCACCTGGTACAGACCCAGCAGACCAGGGAACTCCTTCTAATCGTCACTCCTGAATTCACCTGTAAAATATTGCCTTCATTACATACTCCCCGTAACCTTGACCTTACCTCGACCGTCATCTTGCAAAATTTTCCCTTCATCTTCCTCTCTCATGGGATCTTTAGCCGTTTATTTTGCAAGCTGCTGCCATTTGCTCAGAGTCTCGCTTGACTTAGTCATTACTAAGTTTGATGGGCTGATGGCTCGCCGTCAAAACGTGATTTATTCTGAAGAGTTACTTTTGCTCGCTTGATTGCGAGGCTGTACCCAGTGCAATCCTAAGCAACACTGTCGCTTCAGATTTCCCGTTGGTCCCTTCATCATTGCGCCTGGGTCTTTTGCAGCTCCATAATTTCGGAGGCGGTGCTGTTATATGTGATTCAATAGCGTCGGCAGTGCCCGTTCTCCGAACACGGCTCGGACGCCAACAGCGCCCTGCCCGCCATCAAAACGTGATTTATTATGGAGAGTTACTTTGGCACACTTGATTGCGAGGCCGTAGCCAGTGAAATCCTAGGCAACACTGTCGCTTCAGATTTTCCGTTGGTCCCTTCGCCATTGCGCCTGGGGTCTTGCAGCTCTCCATACTCACGGAGGCGGTGCAGGCATATGTGCGATTAAAAATAGCCTATTTAGGCTTGAATACACCGTGGCCGAGAGGCTGAAGTCTTCCGACAATGTTGTTGCCTGCCTGTACAGACACAACCTCTTGTCTGCAAGACAGTGAAGGAGGAAGTACCACTAGGGATCTCAAGCGGCGGCAGAGGCTTGGTGTACTTACCCGCGAACAAGTTTAACGGGTGGTTATGGCTAATTTCCATCCATATAAGCAGTTCAGTCGATGTCTGTTGTGGTCAGACGTGTCGTATGGGGTGAGTTATGCTCCGAGGGATGGCGGAAACTCGAGAAGACGCGTCCCTGTTGCTTGTTCTGAGCCTGGGAATGTTTTCAAACTCTGATGATTTGTAATTAACGTGGCGAGCGATCGTGGCATCAACCTTATCAATAGACTACAACATGCGAGGTACGAGCACAGATATGTTGTAGCGTCTGTTTATAAGAGTCTACTGGAAATTTGATTTTGAGGGCTTCTGTTTCAAACTTTTTGCATTCTTATGGCCAAATTCTCAATCTACTGTAGTATCACAATCAATTCGCCAAGGGGTGTGACGCGTGACCGGAAATACCATTTCGTCAATTCGTCAAGAGGTCCCAGGCCGCGTGACAGACCCGAAAAATTCGTTAAGTCTTGCAAGACTTGCCGGGGGTGGAGGGCATGTAGATTTAGTTTTTCAGAAGTGAACAGAATTAAACAAACACCTGCACAGATGCTAAAGCATCAAATGCTGAAGAAACCATGATTTTCAGTGCTGGAATCACTTTTTTTCATGTACAGAGCATGGAATTTTGGCCTTACAACAGCTTAGCTGTTGAGAATAGACCTAGGATGGTTGAATTGCACCTGCGGCGCCGAAAAATCTGGATTTTATGTAATTTCAACCAAATTTTGAACTTGGCGTGACGAAAAATGTATTGGTCAAGACCCTTCGTGATGCGTGACCAAGTGCGAAAATTCGTCACGTCAAGGGCCTGCGTGATGCGTGACTGATGAATTGATTGTAATACTACAGTATGGTTAATTTGGCATGGGTTAGTACACTTGACTGAGGTGCAATCTTTCAGACCTAATCTTCCTCTTTATAAAATTACGTCTGTCTGTCCGTCCGAAGCTTTTTAAGCTCCGCTCAGTCTTCGCTGATGCTGTACACCGTGGCAGCTGCCCGCCGGGTTCCGGAGTGCTCTTTCCCGCTGGCCCATGGGCAATCAATCATTCGGCATTGTCGGCACGTGATGTCACCCTTCCAACAAACTTTGACAGACACTGCCCTTGCGCTAACATTGACAGATGGCTCCCACCGCATCGAAACAAAGGCGGCCGCGGCGAACATGTAGGCAGGCGGAAATTTCCCGAGTGTGCTTAGGTGGAATTTCCTGGAGAGTTTTGTATTCAGTGGAGTTGACAGCAGATGGCAGTACCGAGGGTGCGAATCCGTTTGGGGCATTTTCTGATCCCCACGACGGATTTGCCCATATCTCAATGAGTTCTGCACAGATTGAGATGAGACATAGCTAGATAATTCGAGGTAATTCGCGCGCAATTACAGCTAATGTCAGTACCGAAGGCGCAGACGGAAATTTTCCGTTTCGGCATGTTTTGAAAGAATTCCCGATATCTCGGTGAGTTCTGCACCGATTCACATTTAAACTGGATATATATACTCGGCTAATTCATGCCAAATTAGTAATAGAAAGGAATTTGTCAAAATATTATGTATTAGGTATTTTGTGTTTTCAGGCTGTTTTTGTGCTGAATGCCGTCTAGCATGCTGAGAACATGTCCCAGTCGCCTAAGATTTTGGGAGGGACAACATTTATAGCTGAGTACATATGTGATGGAGCCAGAACCGTATCAAATCCGCGGCTAAATGTAATCCTTGCAATATCTTCGAAAGCCAAAACTGCCAAATGTATCCAATGCAGCTAGAGGGACTGTAATTAAATTATCCGTACTTCTAGCTGTATCACATGTTTTGCAAGGTATACATGTTTCCCCTCCCAAAATATTAGGCTACTGGGACATGTTCTCGGTATGCTAGACGGCATTCGGCGCGAAAACAGCCTGAAAACACAAAGTGCCCAATAGGCACATCGCAGAACGTCGCAAGAGACGACATGGAGGGCAAAAGCAAAAGGCAGCGGATCGAAGCAATGCCCTTGGATACCCGAGAGCAACGCAGGATCAAAGGCCGGTGGAAATGTCTGACCGAAGGACAGTCTTTTGAACATGGATCTCGTTCCATGTCAGGGAGGAAACCATGAACCGGTAACTGAAAGTAAACGAGCTCTAGAATTGTGCGGGAATTTTTTTCTTTGTCTTTTCGACAATCGTCTTCAGTTTTAGAACATGACAAATTCCATCTGAGTAACATGTATTTGGTTGTATGGTGAAAGTGGGATCAAACGATGTTCTCCTGGGTAGCCAAACCTAAAGGTTCAGCAATAAGGCTACGTAAGTTAGATGAAATGTTCGGCCCAGTTTTGTGGACAACCGGAGCCCGGAAACCCTCTCCAAAGATACAAGGCCACCGAGTATTTGCATAACTCCCACCTCGTCCCTCATAAGTATACGGGCACGTTCCCTTGGTTCAACAAGCCATTGGTAACACAGCCATTGGTAACAAACACATTGATCCGTCAACGCTTGTCGCCTGCTTTTGGGAAGGAGGCGTTTGGTACGCAAGTGGATGCCAAAATCAGCCTGGTCGTCCATTATTGATAGAAAAATTAATTACCAACGAGGAGTAGAGATCCCGCGAAGTCAGAGCGTTTCCTTCCCAAAAGCAGGCCACAAGCGTCGACGGATCGATGTGCGTCATCGAGAGCCGGGGTTCATGTGGCAGACTTCTAGACAGGGCGGCGCTCGCATCGGGGACTGGTGGGACATGGAACAGGTGTTGACTGTCCTGTCAGTTTCCGATGCGAGGGCCGCCTTGCCCAGAATCATGTCACATGAACCCCAGCTCTCGATGACGCACATCGATCCGTCGACGCTTGTGGCTTGCCTTTGGGACAGAGGTGCTCTGACCTCGCGGGATCTCTGCTCCTCGTTGGTAATGAATTTTCCTATCAATAATGGGCGCCCAGGCTGATTTTGTCACGCAAGTGTTTTGTAGCGGCCCTGGTTGAATATTGTACAAAATGCACGCATCCCAGCCCAGTCATAGAGACCTCTGATACGCAAGAATATTTGGGGAATTTGGTCCAATTTTTCGAGTTTAGGTGCCATCTTTCCGGACCGCAATTGCGGCAATCACTGGTCCATGCGACACGGCGCAAAACATTGTCTGAAAGCGTCGATTGCTGGAAGCTCTGCACAATATAGTGTGTATCACTCATCCTACCACTAATATACCTACTTGCAATCCCACCGTGCCTACATACAACTGTTCCTCAGACTCAAAATCGTCAGGGTCCGGTCCGGATCCGGACTCGGAACTGTTGCTAGCATTTCAGATTCTCTTGAAGTCGGTCAACGTTGGCATCAAGTTGTCGCCAGCTGATAGTGTGCTTTTCAAAAAGCTCAATAGCCATCTTGAAGGACTGTACACGAGAAAAACGCGCATCAGTGCTTGTAGGCAGCCGTGCAAGTACTTTCATGCTGTATAGTCCACGTCTGTATATGGGATGATTCCAGAGACTCAATTTTTCAGAAAACACCCATTTTTGTTTCCCTTGTGAGGCAATGATACAGGTAAGGTATGACCAAGCCATCCAGGACCTCATCAATTATAGAAGTTCAGTACTCTGTATTATTTCGACCAAGTGACTAAAGGACGTGCCAGCTGTTTTCACACATATTGAGCCAGTACTTTGCCTGCATTGGAAAATCATGTATGCTAATATCTAGCTTGAGTGATGCCTTCATGATGCATGAAAAATGCAGCTTCCAATGGTTGTACATCCAACACATAAATAGACCTGGTTCAGTGCCAAACAATTTCTGCAAGCAAGACATCCAAAACCACAATTTGGGCACTGGGCACTTGTTCAAACCTTGAATTTGCCTCGCACTTGGCTGCCGAGCACCAGCATTTGCAGGGACAAGGCAAATTCAGGGTTGGAACAAGCACCCAGGGATCAAATTGTGATTTTGGAAATGTCAGAACTAAATGGCTGTTGCCGGGATCGAACCGGGGACCTTCGCATTACATAAGCTTGAGAGTATTCCAATTGAGCCACTACGCCGATGTTTACGACGGGGAGAGGTAAGGTAGGCGTTAGTCACTTTCAACGAGCACTCTCGTGTAATGTTGTCAAGACTTGCGACTCAGCCTTCCCAAGTCGACTTGAACCGAGCCGAAGTCGAGTCACGAGCGTGACTTGATGTGACTTGTTAGTCGAAGGAAGTCGACTCGAGTCAACTTGAGTGACTCGAGTTGGTACCACCTCTATAACTCACTCAGTTTTCCTCTGAATAAAAATCCTCTCCCCATTTGGTACATTCTGCCTGCCTTGGCGCAGCGCTTGCGTGATACAGCACATTCTTCGAACTGTGGCCACGTAGGCGTTCAATCAGATATAAAATCGGTGCACTCTGGTGCGAGATCCCCGTCAAATCCCCGGCCTCTCTCTCTTTTTAAAATTATCCCTCTCCATCCGAGGCTTTTTAAACTCCGCTTTTGGGAGATCAGGCCCGAAGCTTTGGCATATCAGCTTCAAACTCTGGAGACGGCGCCTACTCAAGCGCCCACGATTCGCCTAGCAAAATGGCTGTGGGTTCTGCTCAGTTGGTATCCACGTTTCTTATCCGTTCGCCCGCGCAGGTTCGACTCCCACCGCTGTCTAATTTTTCCTCGCTTATAAGCCCGTTTAAAGCGGATTTCAGATTGTTTAACCAGATTGAGTCCATTCGGGAATTCGAGAAACCGGGATCAAAAGAGGCCGCCGGTCAACCGCCGGCTATGCTTATTCAGGTCGGAGTTCAATCGATCAAGACTTAGCCCTTGAAACCAAACAACTGTTGACTCATCATGGCGGTATTCAACCGCTTGAAGGACCCAGTCCTTCAGCTGCTCCCTCTCACTCAAATGATCGCTTTCATACGGCTTCTTTCTCTCCTCAAAGACGACATAATTCTTGCACAGTCCTATTAGTATTACATCACGGCT
The DNA here is from genome assembly GCA_029378395.1 of Mycena leptocephala. Taxonomy (NCBI): domain Eukaryota; kingdom Fungi; phylum Basidiomycota; class Agaricomycetes; order Agaricales; family Mycenaceae; genus Mycena; species Mycena leptocephala. The sequence goes on along the minus strand of JARJLF010000071.1, from coordinate 268,221 downwards.
CCAGAAGCACCGCTCGTCCTCCCTACATTTTTTTAGAAGCTCGAACGAATATGAGACAGAAAACAATAGAATGTTAGCTACTACATGAGAGCTTTTATACTCTAATGTAAGTACTAGAATGTTATAACTATGTGTAAAGTATGAGTAAGCTACTGAGTAAGAAAGTAAGGGGAGAATAAACTAGAACAAGTTGCGCCCGAGGCGCTGACTGTAATAGAAACGGGCTTCGCGCGCTGCCGAAGCGTGAGATAAAATATGCTGTCTAGCAGCAAACGAAGGTTAGGTTCAGAGAATCCCTATAAAGCAGCTAACGTTCACCGCGAACTATACCAAACAGCCGAATAGTAAGTGCGAGGCTTTACTAGACGCGAACAACGGAATATCACGTAGTTCTTAGGACTGCTTTGCTAAGAAATATACCTGCTATGCGAGGCAAAAACTGTAGCTCAGTGGTACGATTCACAGTGGAAGGCTGGCGCTTCAAGGCGGTGATGGTATTGCAAAGGTAAGATAGATTGTGTTCACATGAGGGGAAACACTCCCTTATATACGTAGGTCTATTCTAAATATGGGAAATGACTCAAATGGAGTCAGAGGACAATGACTCCGCAGCCCGAAGCAAGGCCGAGACCATGCCCGAGGCAACGCACTGCAAGATGCGACGTGTCGGACGTTGGACGTGGCTGTGCTTCAAACCGTGAGAGTTCATGGATCGAGAAAAGCCGATATCCATCACACTGACTGATCCGGCCCATCAATGATGCGCCTTCGGCTTGCTTCGGCATCAATTCCACCACAATTATCACCGCCTTTGTAGCTGAGTCTACAGGCATTTTCTGTGCTGCGCCCGCGTCGTCCTTGTCCTCTTCATACAGCGCCTTCCCCCTTCCTCCTTTCGCTCCTCGCCACATGCTGACTGTACCCTCTGGTTGTTGCCAGTATCGTCGCGCGCTCAGTGATTAATGATGAAGCAGAGGGAGGGAAGGGATGCTTGGACGGTATGTATTTCCTCTCTTCTTGGGTGTGCCCCCTTTTTTTTCTGTGGTAGCCGCCACCTATAATGTGGATGATGTGCGCGAGACGAGACGTGCGAGGGGCGCGCAGGTGTACCACAAACTCTTCCGCACGGGTTCTGCGCAAGCAGGCCTGCTCAGTTACGCTTGTGGGTGCCCCATTCTACACGAGAGGTGCTCACTTTGTGCACCTGTCCCGCACTGGTGCTATACGGCACTGCTATACATGCGATAAGATGTGGTATCCGTACGCGCGCTGGACGGGTGCAGATATGATTTTGCGCGGGCGTGGTGCACCGGGAGATAGCGGTGAGGAATCAGAAGGTGATTACCAAGAGGCGCCACATCCGCACTGCACCTGCATCTACATGTAGGCTTAGCGCATATATGTGGCGTCACATTGGTGTTTATTGGCAGGAGGTGTAGTTCGCGCTCGGATGCGGCACGATGCGGAACGATACATGTCCGGCGAGTCTCAATGAACGATACATACGCACGCGCCAGCCGTACGACGACACAGTGGGACTGATGAGGCGCAGAGGCCAGCGACGGACGTGCACAGACGCAGAGTGGATGCGAGTACAATGTTGCTTTCTTTCTTTCGTTTGCGCGACTGCGGGTACCAGTGCTAGCCCTCTGTGTGCGCTTCATCCTCGTCGGCCGTCTGTCTTTCCTATATTCCCTCCATTCCACTTCGGCATGCGTTAATACGTCTCTCCAGTACCTAATTCCGTACGCGCGCAATTCGGGAAGGGAGATAGGAAGGCAAGTTGAGCACGCCATGTACGTTGGGTGCGTCTCTGGTCTTGTGTTCTTTTCGTTCCTTTTTTCCCTCTTTCCTTTCGCCCCTTCTGCGATTTGACCCCGGAAGGGGAGGGTGCCTCCTTCCGCGGATGAAGGGGTGTGGATGCGTATGCGAATGGCGCACAGCACGAGACGTGGGCAGACGATCCGAAAGATGCCCTGCAGATGTACGCCCGCTGCGAACGAGGGCCATGCGCGATTGCGGTCAAGATACCAGGGACGGCTGTACGCTTCACGCGAGGCTTTGCCCCGAACCTATGACGATCGGATGCGTGCCGCACGAGATGCGCGGACGGTTGCCTCGTGCTGCATGTGGTGAATATATAGCATGTGCGCGTGGGGTCTTGGTGAATGCGAATACAAGTAACTCTTGTCGAGTTTTCTCCGCTCTCCTCGTCCTTCCTCTCCCCTGTGCGATCCCTGCCGAGCATTATTACATGTTTATTAGCAGCCCGTGCTGATGTTCCGTGTGATACGACGTCTCTCCTGACAAAATTAATATCGTGTTTCACCATTTCATATCTGTGCCAGATTGTTCTAAAGAGTGGATTGCGTACCTTGCCTGCAGATGAAGAGAGTGGATAATCGTATATTGAACCAGGTATGAGTTTGAACTGATAATACAGCGCAAGACTGCGTCCGCTTCCATCCTGCAATGCACGCAGATTCCACACGCATCGAGGTGAGTTGCTATTCCCGCAAATGCGACCCAAGTAACTAAATCTGTGTCATGCTGCTGAGAACCCGACGTTTAGACTTTGATACGACAAATATTAGGCACTTCCGGTGTCTGCCACGGCCTGAGTGATGTATTAAGAAGCTAAAATTGTGAAAAACATTTTGAAGTTGAAGGCTTACATGTAGGTATAAAGCTCGACAATGGCTGGATATGGATGGTCAAAGGGTCACTTGGTATTTGGGTTGATTGGTTGCAGTCCTCACACTTGAAGGGCAGACAATTTCGCGATTTTGCCAGTAAAGAATGAAATATATGGAGCCAGGCTCATGCCTAGATGGATTCCTGCAGTCAGGGGAGCAGAATGAGCCCCAGACAAAGCAAATCGGTTGAGAATTGGTGGAGAACGGAGCGAAGTGGTGATTTGGGAATAAGACATTGATCTTCCCACCCTCCGATCCGACATCATTCGCGCCACTGCTCCGCATCAGCTCATCACTTTTGGCTGAAAATTGGTAGGGACAGGCGGCATGGGATGTACTCCACCCCCCAACCACAAAAATGACATATGACCAAGTATCTACACCTAAAATTGGCAAGTGGCCAGGTTCCTAGTCCGGCCAGGTTGGCAGTCAGATATAGTACCCACAATCGTTCTTGAACAGGCAGATGTTGTCCCCGTGGGTCATCGAGAGTTCTGCAGTATAGAACGTCGAGTTGAGGACTAGGATAATGTGGGTTAGATTCCGAAGTCAAAGGGGGCAAAGATTTACAATGGGAATATGTGGGGCAATCGAACGGATCAGCTCCGAGGAGAAATGCGATCTACTCGTGCGCAATAGCCTCTTGGAGTCCCAGCTCATAGATGATCCACTCCCCCTGGTACTTGATGTCGAAAGGGCACACTGTTTCACCGAAGTTCAAAATCACAACGATTATCTTGTAGAATTAAAGGGGAATATTTAATGCAGAGTGAAGAATCCATCCATGCCACATATCTGAAATGTCAGTCGGTCATTGACGTAGAGATGGACGATGATCCTACTTTTGTTCTTCATGCGCTCAGAAACGCTGGCCTGTTCTAGTCTCAGAGCAAATCCATGAACTCTGTGGAACTACATACCGTTGGGTTGGGCGGCGACAGGTAGAGCGATATCATGCGCAAGGAAGTGAGGCTCAGTCTGTGGGAGGATGAGAGTGCGAGAGAGAGTCAGCCTAAGTGCGACACCTCAATACAACTCAGTCTTCACACAGCCATCCAGGAACCTCTCATTTGCTCGAATCTCGGTTCGTGATGTCGTTCTTGAAGAACAGACCCTGGGGTGGGAGCGTTTCGCCCACATAGGAAAGTTATAAATGTACCAGACGCACAATTAAAAATTACCATCAAAGACGGCGTCTTCATCTCCGACAGTGTCAATAGATGTTCCAGAGAACAACCCGCTGTTCACCACCATCCAAAGATGGTCAATACCTCACTGAAGCCCAGAGCCAGGTAAAGTTCGAATAATCGAAGCGCACCTCAAATATCGAAATCATCGTCTCTGCGGGAAGGAAAGCCGTCAGTTCTTTCTCCTGCAAATGATGAAAATGTTACTCCGCTAAGCAGACCAAGGACTATGTCAGCGACAGTTTAAAATTATAGTCAGCGCCAATATGCTCGGGCCCCGTGGAAGAAACTGTCGGCAGTGGCATCGAAATCTTGCTGTGTTAACAAGTCGTCGTCTGAGCAAAGACCCTTTAACGTCGGACACCAATAATGATGAAAAAGCAGACGTACCAGCCAGCGCTACCGCTTGTATCTACAAAGGCGACCAATCAATCTGCTACTTTGCACCCCACACTCGTCAACGTATTGGGTCATTTTCGTGTAATAGCATCACACGACTCGTAGTTACGAAAATGTCTGGTAGTCTGAATGGGATATTTATCAATTGAGAAGTACTTGGTTCCGCAGTATCATAGTCGCTGCCTGAATTGATTCGGGTCACCGGCAGACTGAGCGAACAGTGGGAAATTGGGAATGGGATAGCACAGTAGTCAGGCCCTGCTGGTATTAAAGACTGAGGGGAGCCTGAAGCCTAGATGAAACCTTTTGCGGATTATTCGAGCATCTCAAACTTCGAAGGCGCTATGAATAGGGCTCGTCGCGTGCGCGGCGGACGTTGTAGATGAGCAGAGATGAGCCGCAGAGGAACATGATACAAATAGACCTTGGCGTCTGGGATGTTATAGATAAGTTACGGCGCAATGAGACATGCGATAGCTGGACGACATTACCCAGCGTGAAACGCCAAACACTGGTGGGAGAAAGCGAGAGAGACAGGCGGTATCAGCGGTGGCTGTGCGATGCCATCAGCAGTCTTGCCAAACAGCCACAATGCGGCTCACTGCGATCGTAGAAGCCCTCTCATCTCAACAGTAATGTGCCCGCTTGAAAAAAATGACAAGTTGCCGCAGGTTGCTAATTGTTCAGCGACCCCGGAGTAACGCCGCTAGAGAACAAAAGCGGAAATGCCGCAAGGCACCGCCACATGCCCCATTTGACATTCGCGCGTCAATACGCGTCGGCCCAAATAACGCGCTTTTGGTCAGACTCGCTCCTCTGAATAAAAATGCAACTATACGAAGATGGACTGTGAAAAATGGACCACATATCGGTGCGGAACCCGCTGGGACGGACAAAACCTCGGCTGGGCTGCAGCTCATCTGCGGCTCATCTGTGATTGAGTCACAGATGATCTGCAGTTGAGCTGCAGATGAGCTGCAGATTAATTTCAGCTGGGCTGAAACCAACACTTTCAGCTACAGTTTCGGCACGCACCGAAACAATAAGATTCGGGTGTAACTTCGGCGACACGAGAATGGTGGCCAAAACTATTGTTTTCGCTTGCCGTTCCGTCGTTGCCGAAGCCACTAGTTTCAGCCCAGCTGAATTCACAAGTTTCGGAGGGACTTTCAGTGGGGGAAAAAATGTAACTGAAACAGTACATTCGGAAGCGATGAAACTACCACCTAATGTAACAGTTTCGATAACGTATTCAGCTTTGCCAAATCCATTAGTTTCAGTCACCTGTTCGGCTGAGTTTTAGTTGCAGCCTAAACTAACACTTTCAGCAACGTTGTCAGCCGGGGTGAAAATTCAGATTTTCCGGTGTGACGCAGAGTATTTGCATGTGAAAATTTGACCTTGTGAGAATTTCGACTGTCAAAGGTGACGTCAACTACCGGCAATGCCGAATGATTGATTGCCTGTGGGCCGACGGGCAAGCGACAAGGGGCTACCGATACCCGAAAAATCTACCGGGACCCTATATATTTTTTTCAGCTGGGTGGGAGGCCCCCTCCCCCCATACGTAATGACAGATTTCCTTATTGGGAAAGACCCATTTGGAACTAATTCCACGTCTGCAGCCGTTTTCCCCCTCCACATGGCTGACATACCCGGCCTTTCTTCCAAGCATTTAGTTTCACACAACTGAGATGATGCTGGATGAAAATCAGGCTCAAGTGAATTATATTGAATGTTTTGACATAAGTACCCAAACAGATTGAGTCGTTGAGCTTGGTCAGCCGCAGTGCCGTATTCTCGTCGTCCTTCCGTCGCAGCTTTTCGACAAGACTCCCAATTGGAAAAAGGCATATGGAGAGTGCTAATTATCATAGTTCTGCACTTCTGAGACATCAAGTGAGCTCCCCAGCACTCGCAAACCCAGTTGCGTAAAAAGGTACAAAGTTTTTTTTTTCACGGTCTGAGGGGACCCCCTCCCCCCCCTATATATGGAAATTTTTTATCTTGGTAGCCCCTTGGCAAGCGAGCACTCGGGAATCCGACAACCAGGGGCGGCGAGCTGTAGTGAAAGGCTAGAGGTGCACAGAATAGGTAAGACCAAAGGCCAGGATGATATATGCACAGATGATCAGAGGCCCACTGATGGAGCGACGGTGAAAGGAAGTGAAAGGACCAAAACAGGAAGATCACGACATTTGGCGGAAATTAAAAACTGACAGCGGAGATTGAAAAGGCTTCGAACTGACGGACAGACGGACAGACAGAAGCAATTTTATAAATAGGGTGATGACTACTGACTTGATTTCCCCACTTCTCAACCGTGCAATTTCCGTTTTCGGATGCCCGGAGACTGTATATTTGGCAAGTGGTCAACTACCCTGGGTGGTCAACTACCTAGTCCCTTACACTGTGGGATCGTTATAGGACCTAATTGAGGTTTCCGCCTCATGTTGTTATTTTGAGATACATAGTTCTCCGCATCTTCTAATTCTTTATCCCCGCAACATGTGTACGATGCACCACCGTCGTTTTCTAGCCGGAGTTTCCTGATTCCCTAGCTCCTTCTTTTCCTCCCTCTGACTCCCTTTCTCTTGGTCTTCATTTAAAATGGTGGCTCTGTTCGCCTTAACACTCTGCTCATTCTTTGGCTTCCTCCCACCGCCTTGCTGGTCTTTTTTTATTTTATTTTATAAAAACAATTCTGTCAGCATTAGCATCCAACCCCAACCGGTCACTCACCGATGCCAACACCTCTGGAAGTCAAAATGTCTTTGAACTTTCTCCACATTATAAACCCAGCCCAAGGACCACAACACCAACCCAGAATGCGACGAATATTTCATACATCAACTGCTCCTTCTTCAAAGATTCTCCATAAGAATCCACGAGTGTTCCTACTAATCCTGCTGGGTTTATCGCGGTTCCCCCGACTGCGGCTTCGGCAATTGCCTGTACTACCTCACTCATGGCATCGTCTGAAGTAGTAGGGCGCTGCTGTTCAACCGAGGTACATTGATTACCAGATTGGTTTGCAGGAATGTTAACGCTGTCTCGATCTCATCAACCTTATTGCCCAAGACGCACTGGATGAAGTTTTGAATTGGCGAGCGAGCACGGTTCCTCCGAATGCGCTGTTCATTGCATTTTGAACATCTGAGTACGCTCCAGCAATGGTGGCGTTTAATAAGGTCGTGGTAGTATTAACCCATCCAAAGACGCCACTATTGATGGTGGTTTGGATTTCGTCCATTCGTGAATTCAGCGTCGTCGCATAGCCGGCAGATTGGTTGGTGATACTCTCGTTGAGGGAGGAGTATATCAATCTGAAAGTGTGGTCACTGCGATGGAAATCTTTCCGGCGTAGTCGGAGTGCAGTCGTTCAGCCCCCAGATCTGCAGCTGTGTGACAATCATGCCACACACTCCAATCAGGAGGCACGAGAGAGAGGGCGGGTGGAACACGTAAAAGAGAAGCCATTCCAGGGATGGCCCGAGACGGAGCTTTTTTGATATCAGGCACAGAGTCGGATGGGATATTTCGGAATGCATTGAGAGAAGCTCCGTTCAGCAATGGTTCCATCCGGCGCCCATCAATGTTCCATTTCCCGCGGATTGTCCGCAGATGTTTGGTGAGCCGCTGGTTCTGATACCACAGCCATGTACATTTGCCATGATCATGAGAGGGCAACCACTATCAGTGTCACGGTACACCATGTAGCAAACTTCTTTAGGTCAAGACTGAGGTCATCGATCATGGAGGTATCGAGCCGGTCGCAGAACGTCAGAGATGCAGGATCCGGGATCGGAAAATGGATGGGTCGGTGGAAAGAGATGCAAACGTTGTATTTATATCGGCCTTCAGGTCAGAGAATGGTGTGTTGATGCTAGGTATACCGGTATATATGAGGTTATGTAAAAACTAGTGATAAATCAGGGCCCACATATTATCCACAATTTGTCTCAATTCATTCAGTGTAGGCAGCTGGCTGTTCAAATTATTGAGCTGGTCCTCAAATGTGGTAGGCAATGTGAGACTCTGAAGAGAGCTCATATCGGGTGGAGACAAAGTTGGAGTAGGGATGTTGATTCCTGGAACCTTGTTCGCGGCAGATATCGCACTCTGAATTCCTGATATTGCCGCGGAAAAACTTTGCTGGATGGCGTTTGCAACGCTATTTGCCGCAGATTCAACGATGTTGTTGCCTTGACCCTTTCATTAGAGTCTGAGGATTGTACACATTGTAAATGCGAACCTCAGCTACAGCAGCTGCGAGAACCGCGAGCCCAGCTTGTACGACGAGCTCTAGGAAGCATAGAAAGGTGGAGCGATAAGTGTCCACAAAAAAATCGATAACCGCCTCAACAACAGTGATAGAAAGATCCAAAGCGGCTTGGGCAGCGTTAAGCGAGTCATTTATCGCTGTCGAATAACTTCTGTTGAGAGATATTGCGATGTAACGGGGAAGGCTGGCAGAGGCACTGGACGCCGCTTGGGCCGCATAGCAGCTAGATAGAAGGGCCGATTTTGCGTTCTGTGCATTCGCTTCCACAGCCGAAAGGGCAAGCTGAAGATTAAAAATAACGAACCCAAGTGACAATATTGGATATGCTAGCCACGTCAATGAGATCAGATGGGCGAATGCGAGATAAGGGTGGTGTTCCGACATTTAGGACCAGCCTAGATGTATTCGCGGGATGCTCTTCACATATATACCTTGTCGGGCACGCGGGCGTGCACGTTCATCGCCCTGTACGGAACGGGTCGGTGGGATAATTCTAATGGGAAACCCATCCCAAATCTTTGAAAAGTCTAATGGGAAACCCCTCCAAGATTTACTTACAGTTGCGGCGCAATCATTTGCGGTTTCCTCTTTAGGAAATTCCCATCAATTCCACCTCTTTTCCACCTCTAACTAGTTCTGGTGAGCGCCAAAGTTGAAAAAACAATTATTCAGTGCTCTTAGGCGCTCCCAGAAATCAAATTCCGCTTCAATTTCTACAGAACATTGCTACTTTATGTGAATAGGTGGCTGAATTTATGATGTCTCAATCATGGAAAATCACGGGAAATTTAGGTGTTGCTGTCAGAGACAAGTACATATGCCTAATTTAGATACATGTCCCATGCCCCCAATCCATTTTTCTCAGATTCTTAGCTCAAAATGCTCAGCACAGAGCGGGAATTGATGGGAATTTCCTAAAAAGGAAACCGCAAATGATTGCGCCGCAACTGTACACCAATTAATGCCAGGTCTATGGAGCTGTACCTCAGATCCTAGGATTGAATTGTGCTTGTTGTCAACCCCTATCCCAATTTCTGGGTGAGCACTCAGTGTATTTTTTGAATGGCCGAGGACACTCACTAGGTCTTCCCCAAAATTGGATGCTTCCGTGAGATCACTATACACATGCATGGAAATGCATATCCAAAATTCAAACCGAGAGAACAAGATTTGTGTTTGATCGCGTGAATTATCACTTGACCTCTAACTTTTTGCTCGCCATTATAAACTCACTCAATGGGTGACTTCCCATAAGCATTAAAATATTGCTGGGGAATATCTTAGTGCTTTGCCGAGGCAGCTGTCGGGACCCCATCAATCGGACACCCATAAGCAGACACAATTTAATGAGAATCTATTATAATCTGGAAGGGGGTAGGGACCCCTCCTCTAGATTATCATTAAATGAATAAACTGTTTTGGGTGGTGGCGGTAACTCTCCGCCCATCTTCTTCGACACTGTGGAAAGTAAAGGTACTATTTCTGAGTACCGAAGCAGTAATTATGCTAAAAAAGCACTGCCGATGATGTCGTCAATCCGCAGTGCTTTCGAGGGTACGCGGCAATCACCGTGATCGGCGCGCCGTTTTTGGACCCGATCACGTCTCGGCACTCACTGCATTTTGACGGCTTCTGGAGCCACGTGTGTCCAGATTTGGCGAGCCTTAGCCGAGATCGGTCGAGACGTCTCGGCAGGGCCAGGCAGACCTTGCCGAGACGTCTCGACCGATCTCGGCTAAGGCTCGCCACATGGCTCCAGAAGCCGTCAAAATGCAGTGACTGCCCGAGCCCAACTTAACCTTTACCTGCGCGCCATGCGCCCAGTCGCCTCATCAGTGCGTGTCTGAAGCCAACCCCGTGGAACCGCTGGAACGGCATCTCAGTCACGCTCTAGTCCCTCAACCAGCCTCACCAATTGCCCTGATCAGTGATTGCTTTGTGCCGGCCTCCCCTTAGCCTTTTTTCTTGACCCCAATTGTTCTTCCTTGACAAAATATCCCACCACTCCTTTGTGCCTGAATCGTCTTGGATCTTCTTGCTGACGTACCGGATCATTGATGTCCGTCTGGCCAACATACCTCCTCACATAATCGCCAATCTATTCAGGCGCAATCACGATTTTCTTGCCTTGAAGAGAGGAAACTACCGTTGGAGGTTCGAAACTCACCCGCCAGATATGGTTCGAGCTCAGAAAACAGGCGCCGACATTCTGTCGAGATGACCACGTTTTGTGTCATTCACTTCCGCATGTCAGCCCCGAAGCTTCGCGGCACTCATTGCGTTGCCTACGTTGCTTTGTCTTTTGCTCCCTCCCCGCCCTACTCATTTCCCTTCCTTTCTCTCCTTTCTCCCCGTCCGCTGAAGTCCCCGTCGCATGTGGGCGTTTTACGCCCACATTTGTCGCGGCAACGGAGGTGCGCCTGCCGTTCGGTTGTCACCCCGCTCCGTCGTGTCCCGTGGGAGTTTCGCTCGCACCCTTTCACGAGTCAGGGGATGCAGGAGGCTCCACGCCCACACCCTCGCTGCTTGAGAAGTCCACGCGTGCGCCTGTGGCCTCTTGTTTTCGTACCAATTTACTCTCGCAGGCGACTTTGCTCGTGGGCCTTCGCCGCTCGCACCTGTTCGGGTTCGGACTGCACGGTTCGTCGCGCATCTGTTCCTCACGCTGGCTACCGCACTCGTTTTGAGTTGAGCACACATTGTGTGATGCTACCCTCCCTTCACGCTTGTTCCGAGTCGCGCACGCACAGATCGTGCCATGCTTCTTCTCTTCTCTGTCGCCCCGCTGTTATGAGGCCAGACTGCACAGTTTTTGCACGTCATTCTCTCACGTTCGCTTTGAGTTGAGCACGCACGGATTGTGCGATGCATCTTCTCTTTTCCGTTGCCATCGTCGCCCTCGCTTGCTTGCCTGCAGTGCTCATTTTCATCGTCTTTCTCTCACGTTCCCTTTGAGTTGAGCACGCACAGAGCGTGCGATGCATCTTCTCTTTTCCGTTGCCGTTGTCGCCCTCGCTTGCTAGCCTACAGTGCTCATTTTCATCACGCCCTGGTTTTCGTCAACGGCACCTCCTCGTCTCGTCCCGTCAGCGCGCGTGCGCTCGTCTCCGAACTGCGTCCTTACTTCGAATCGATTTTATTTTGGGACTCCTAACACAATATGTGATTTGTTTTCCGCTCGCTCGTTGGCATCCTGCTTTGGCTTTCGTCAAACGGCACCTCCTCGTCTCGTCCCGTCAGCACGCGTGTGCTCGTCTCCGAACTGCGTCCTTATTCCGAATCGATTTTATCTTGGGACTCTTAACACAATATGTGATGTGTTTTCCGCCCGCTTGCTTGTTGGCATCCCGCTTGCCCTTCGTATACCTCGTCTTCGGCAAGCACAGGATGTGCGCTCCTCACCGTTCGCCCGTTTGATCCGGCTTCAGCCCGATCGTGACCATCGGTCCACACTTAATGATAGTGTGCCCTTGCATTTGCTCTCGTCGCTTGCACGCTTGTTATATGCCGTGCATCGTTTGCTCACTCTAATTTTGGGACAGTCTGGAAGCAGTCATGCTCCCCGCGCGTCACTCATGTGCTCGTCAAAGTTTGCTTCTAGCAACATGGCAGCTCGATTCGATTTTAACCGCTCGCTCCGGCTCGTCCTTCGCTTAAACACATTGGAGGATCATTGTCTGTCTGCATCCTCCTAGGTGCACAGTCAGCATATCCGTGCTTCAAGCTCCGCTGGCACCGTACGCGTTCCCCTCACCGGCCAATTTGTCCCAGATCATGTATGTCTATTGACAAATATGAATGTGTGCCGTCGCCCTCGTACAATTCGCTCGCCCGTCCTGGTTCGTCCTGGCACTATTCCTGCAACGATGCAGTGTGTGGTGTTCAGTATTTATTTTGACTTTCTCCTTTGCACCGCTCCGCTGGTGTTCGCTCTTGCAGGTGCTGCCCTGCTCAGCGCAACTACACGCTCTCTTTGCCTGCATGTACATCTGCCGGTCTCCCCGTTATATGTGATTGTGCACGACGCTTCTCGCCACACGGGTATCCTACCCCCGAACATCACCATATCTCAAGACACTGTCCAATATGGTCATGTCACACTCGCCGTCTTATATCGAACGATATCCTTCTTTGCCGCTAAAATGCTCTGGTCCTCATCCTGACCAACATGGTACCTACATCCGCCCGCACCCGCGCTGTGCAACCGTGCGCATATCCGTGTTTGCATTCTCTCGCCTCTTTCATTCGACATACTTTACCGGCCTGAATGGCTATAAATTCTTGAACACTTTTCTCTCATGCACGCTGCTGCATGTCCTGCCCGACAATCGATCGTGATCGCAGAAGATTGTTCTTCTATCGCGCACCTGTCGTCTCGACGAGCCCGAATGGTCCATTCGTTTCTCCATACCGCTTCGCGGTAAACTGGTTCACTTCACCAACTGAATCGTTGGATATTGCCCGCTGCAAATCAGCTTGTTCGCTCGCCTAAATGTGTCTGCGCGAGAGTCCTACCTCGTGCACACACTGTTATCTCCGTTCGCCCCCGCTCCAAACCGACTCGACTATAGGCCGGAGAATTTATTTCTCATGCTGCGTAAGCAAGCTTCTGAGGCCGGTGGAGCCACTCTGCATATTCTCTGAGGCGGCGGCAGAGGATAAAATTAAGCCTATACTTCAACCTGGATCTTGTTGAACTCGCACAATTTCTAGATTGATTTCACCGGACGTATGCTGAATAATACCTGGGCATAGGATGTTTTTTTCAGGTTGAATCGCAACCCATTGGGAACAAAATTAGCAATGCCCGAATGAGACGTTCCGGAGGATTTCCACCTATGGTCGTGTGATTCTGGTAGACTCGTGAACCAGTCGGTCGCAGGCTCATAATACAGACAGCGCAACAACCGGAGCTGGGATTCGCGCATCCTCCGGAAGCTACCCCGTGCCCTTGCCGTTCCCAGCCATGCTCATTTACCGGAGCGCGATCTCGGCTCCCCCAATCTCCATTCAAATTGCTCAGAACTCCTCCCCGAGATTGGATCTGAGGGTTGGCGGGAAGTATAGACTTAGTAAAAAGATCGGGTCGGGCTCTTTTGGTGCGCGGCGCAATTTTCTTCTAGTCTTGTGTTTACCGCGGGGGTCGGATCGTAGTGTTCCGTTATTATGTAATTGCGGAGTTTGAACTTAAGCCGCGTAGTGGGTTTCACAAAGAACGCGAGATTTCATGGGAATTCAACATAGAATATAGACTCGTAACCAGTCTGCCTACGCCGTTCTAACAAGGCGGGCTTGTTGCCGTAGGCAGACTGGTACTTCTCGGATATCCCAATTGGGCTGGGGCGGAGTTTGAAATTTTAAGTGTTTAATTTCTCGAGGTATTCTCGCGCACCACAATTTTCAAGCTTTCTTCTCCGTTCAAGCTGGAATAATCAATGATAATTCCACCCTTTCACATCTGTCTCCTCAAACTCCTGCTTTTTGACTCGGAGGATCCATAAAATTGAGTCGAGTTTAGAGAAGAAGCTAAATCCAAAGGAGCTAAATGCGGATGTGCGTCATCGGTTGGTCATCGCTTCTGACCGGCCCCACTCAAGTCAAGAGTTAATTTTAAACTCCGCCCCAGCCCAATTGACAGCTCCGAGAAGTACCAGTCTGCCTACGGCAACAAGCCCGCCTTGTTAGAACAGCGTAGGCAGACTGGTTACGAGTCTACATAGAATAGGTTGCCTTCCCTGTGCCTGACTTTCTGTCTCCTCAGAATCTCGAAATATGGTCTGGAATCCGTTGTGCAGGAAAGCTATTTTGATCATGTGATTATGGCCTCGTTTACAGCAGTCTTACTCAAACAAGGTCCTGAGGCCTCCAAAATCGCTGGAAATATTTATAGGTGCTCTTGGATTGTATTTGACCTAGTATCTTCCGATCTGAGAACCTGTGACCTTTGTGGAGGCTTGCATTTGAGAGTTGCGGATTTAGCCGACGAGATTCAAACTCCGCAATTACATAATAACGGAACACTACGATCCGACCCCCGCGGTAACTAACAGACTTCAACAAGCGAGGTACGAGCTTTCTTTTGTTGAAGCGTCTGTCTATGAGAGACTAATTTTCTTCTTCCATTCTCTCACTAGTCTCTTGTAGACAGACACTCTGTACAATCTTGCTCGTACCTCGCTGTATAGAGTCTGTTAGCTACCGTGGGGTCGTGTATGCAGTGCTCCCTTATTACGTGATCTTACATAAGTTTTGGTGGGCCGTGGTTCGAACCCGGCTCCAACACTCGTTTTTTTGAAAAAGTATTTTTTGCCCCGCAGCAGAGGCTCTGGGTGATTTCTGATTCTCTTTTAGTCCATTTCAAGGTCAAACTTTAACCGTTTGTTGTTTCTTAGCCAAGCAATTGCATACAAAAGTCGCGACCTTTACAACATATATTCAAGAGCTTTTTTCAAGATTCTGAATCAGCAAGAAAGTTAATCATAGATAATGAAGCCTCATAAGTTTTCAATTCACTGAAAATCGCGTTTCCCGTGCAATGGGACGCGACTCGGAAAATTCCTACATAAGATTATGTAATAACGGCGCACTGCATACACAGGGCCGTGGTAAACACTAGAGTTTACAGTGGGGCGTAAACCGTAAATAAGTTATGCTAAACCCTTTACAGCTAATGTCGGAACCGAAGGCGCGAACGAAAATTTCCTGTTTGGGGATGTTTTCGAAGAATTCCTTTTATCTCAGTCAATTCTGTACCGATTCCAATGAAAACCAGATAGATCTACTCGACTATTCCATGCGCAAGTAGTGACAGAAGGATTTTTGAAAATATTATGTATCAGATAATTTAAGTTTTTGGGCCGTTTTCGCACTGAATACTGTTTAGCAGGCCCACAATATGTCCGAGTGACCTATGATTATGTCAGGGCCAACATATATACCTTAGCAAGGATGTGACAGAGCCCAAATTTGACGAAACCTCCAGATAATCAGAATTGTTCCAAATATCTCCCAGTGTCGAAATCACCGAATGTGTCCAATGCAGCTGGAGGGAGTGTGACTAGATTATCCTTCTTTCTGGCTCTTTCACGTCCCAGAAAATGTATGTATGTTGATCCTCCCAGAATATTAGGCCCTTGGGACATCTTCTGGTCTTACTAAACGGCATCTTGGGCAAAAACAGACTGAAAACATACAATATCTAATACATAACATTTTCATAAAATCCTCTCTGTCACTAATTCCGCATGAATTAGCCTGACATATCCACCTACATATCATCCCAATTGGCGAAGGACTGGCTGAGATATTTGAAATTCTTTGAAAACACCCCAAAACAGAAAAAAATTGTCCGCGCCTTCGGTTCCGACATTAGCTGTAAACCTTTTCATTTTCGGGCTAAGTTACCCCCATACTTTTGAAGGTTTTCCTGCTAATTTGGTCTAAAATTTGATCACCATGGGTAATAGGCTGTAATCTGTACATTTGGAGAGTCAAAAATCAGCTCCGGCATCTTCAAACCTCCCTCCACAGACCACATAAAAATCTGTTAATATTCACCCGAGCTAATCATACCCATGGCTTGCTATAGGTGTACGGAAACAGAAAAATGCAATTGTATTTTACTTTAATTATGTAATACAGTTGCCACTAGAGCAGGGGCATCGATTCTCGAATCGATTCTTGAGTCGATTCTTGTGCTGAGGAGGAACAACAATTCTGGCGGATTCTGGTTTGATGTCGATTCTGAGTCCTAGAATCGACGTCAGAATCGAGATCAGAATCCGTCCAGAATCGATTTGCCAGAGGGCTTTGACTTCCCCTAATATTTGGTTGGTTTTGGAAAAATCGAGCCTGTGGGATGAACTTGCATGGGAAAATGGTGCATACTGTCTTAAAGTACTCGAAAATGGTTAACCCGCATGCATGGGCCTTTGGGCCTACAACGAATCTCCTCTTCGGTTGTACCGCCTTCGACGACTACGTATACTTGGATGAAGACGGGGCCGTTTCAGGGAGCTGATTGCGGCGGTGACGCGACCACTGGGAGTAAACTGTATTGTCCACAGTGTCCACCCTCCAGTTTTTTTCGCAAAAGGCCAACTGAGGTATTTTTTTGACCATGACATTTCTAAAGAATGTGGTGACCTCGATCTCCGCCAGAGACCAACGTGCTGGTGCTCGTTTGGCGACATGGAATGTCTGGAAAAGCTCGCGAGCAAATTTTCGGCCATGATCGCGCTCAGCTTCGGTAAACGGTGTTCCATCCTTGTGTTCGAGGAGCCCAGGGCGTTGGCTTCACCGTCGTCAGCATCAGAGTCGGGGTCGTTGTCCTCGCCAGAGTCGGAGTCATCTTGAGCAGATTTTGGAGGTTTCCTAACTGAAACAGAATTTCTAGTACCACCTATGTGGGTGGTTCAAACTTTTTTCTTTCATTAATGTACAGATTTGTGCTCTTTTCGCACGATAACAGGAGGAGGGGGCGCTGTGCACCTAGGAAGTCCCGAGACGCCATACCGATCGAGAGGTACAGCAATTCCTAAGGGGTTGGGGATGAAAGAAAAGACTTCGGGGATCTTATTCGCTAGTAAGGTGTAAGAATCACTTTCAAAAAAAAAAGGTTAGACGTTGCGATGCTCACCTATCATCAGGAGTCCTCAACAGGCACCCCCATGACGCGTGACTGTCGATTTGAACGAAATTATACAGTATCTTAAGTCTACCTTGCCACTGTCCTCATACCTCATGGATGAGATCGGCGAGCTGGGCAGGACCGCGGCACGCGACAACAAAAAGCACCGTATTCTCCCCCGTCACCTGCAACTGGCTATTTGTAACGATGAAGAGTTGAACAAGGTAGATGGTCGTCGTTCCTGTGATGCCTCCCCTAGCTTCTCGAAACTGTGGTCATCTCCCAAAGTGGTGTAATCCCACAGATTCACCAGGAGTTGCTAAGACCCAACATGAGTTTATAGCTTCTGCCCATGCTTTCCTATTTCATCCTCATGTGATTTTTCTTCAGAGAAGATCAAAAAGCCCGAGATCAATGCTTTGGCATTTACAGTTAGGGCTACCCTAGTCTCCCGTAGTCAGACTCAACAACTAAAAAATGATTAAGATAGTCGAAATTACAGTAGAGCTACCCGAGTATCGCAGATACTGGAGCTGTTGGATGCTATGTGTATGTTAACTTTGAAGATAATCATCTCAATAGAGGTGGATGGTGACGCGCATCGTGTTGGCCGCTTTGGAACCTTGGGTTTTATTGGTGTAATCTTTTTATCTCGCAAATACAATCGTCTGCGCGTGTACATACATTTCCGATCCAGACGATTATCATCTTCTGTTAGTCTTAACCCATACCTGTGTTATCACCTACTTTGAAAGTGGGCTTCGACCCTGAGATTTAGCTACTGCACCACATGTCCGGTAACAATAGCAATGTAGATAGATATAGGGTTGGTTTCGTTCTTTTGAACTCATCAGGTGGGCAACACAGCCCACAACCAACGGCATTGATATCAGGCAACAATGTGGCATATTGTTTCCCATGATGATGGCCTGACAACAGGCAAAACAACTGGCCAGGTTGTTCTGCCTACCCTCAAGGACAATCATCGCCGACTGGCCAGAAAGAGACTGTGTGACTGGCTGGGCAACACAGCTCAATCTGTCCCCCAGAACCCAACTGAGGTCGCAACTTGGCAGGTTGCGAACTTGATCCCCCAGAACCCAAACAGAAGTCACCACTTGGCAAGTTGCGACTTTTATCTCCCAGAGCCCAAACAAAGGTCGCAATGTTGCAATCTCGATCCCCCAGAACCGAATTAGAAGTCACAACTTGTCAGGTTGCGACCTTGATCCCCCAGAACCCAAACAGAAGTCGCAACTTGGCAAGTTGTGACTTTTATCCCCCAGAGCCCAAACAGAGGTGGCAATGTTGCGATCTCGATCCCCCAGAACCCAAATAGAAGTCACAACTTGTCAGGTTGTGACCTTGATCCCCCAGAACCCAAACAGAAGTCACAACTTGTCAGGTTGCGACCTTGATCCCCCAGAACCCAAACAGAAGTCGCAACTTGGCAAGTTGTGACTTTTATCCCCCAGAGCCCAAACAGAGGTGGCAATGTTGCGATCTCGATCCCCCAGAACCCAAATAGAAGTCACAACTTGTCAGGTTGTGACCTTGATCCCCCAGAACCCAAACAGCAGTCACAACTTGTCAGAATTTTATCCCCTAGAGCCCAAACGGAGGTCGCAATGTTGCAATATTGATTCCCCAAAACCCAAACAGAAGTCACGACTAGTCAATCCCTTTAGAATGTGTGTGGCATGCAAGGGCAGTGCTCATGAGGAATGTTCCACTCACCAAGCAATACAGAGAATGTAAAAGCTTTCATGACCCGGGTAGAGACGAGATGAGCTTGGAGGAGATTACCAATTAAGCGCCAATGCGGACGCTTGACCTATAAAACATTGATAACATATCAATAAAATCGAAATTTAAGGTGGAATGAAGAAAAAGGGTATGAGTACCCAGCCTTGACTGCTCTCGGAGAATTTCAACAAGAGAGAACCATGCTCTGCTGATGCTAATTCACAGTGCATTATGTGGGAACAGTATGAAAGAGGGTGATCAGACCTCGGTCAAGGGCTGCCATGTGGCTTTGTGAATGAACGACGGCAGAGGGGCCGGCAAATGAAAACAAAGAAAGAATGGAGCGGCAGAGGCCAACTGGGCATGCACAGAGTGTGGGGCGGCAGAGGCCAAATGGGCATGCACAGAGTGGGGCGGCAGAGGCCAAATGGGCATGCATAGAGTGAGGCCAACAGCACTGAATTGCCGTGAAAAGCCAAGCCTTTATATACGCTCTCGGAGAGTTATTTCCCGCGTCCACGCCGGGTTTCGGAGCTTCTGCCCACCGAAATCCAGCAGCCATAAACTCGAGATTAATCTATGAAGCCCGGACTCCAGAGTGCCTGTCGAACTTCGGTGCCGGAATGAGTATCAGAATAAAGCATAATATCAAAAGACACTGTGTAAAGCAAAGTCAATCATATGAAGTGATCAATCACTATTTTCGTAATTTAGGCTCTCCTGCGGAGGTCATGCACTGGGAGTGCTTTCCCAGCCACTCCATTAGAGAGCTCTTCTGGCACTCCTTGTAGTCTCTCCTTTGGATTGCTCTCCAGTCGCTCCATGCGCAGGTAATATACAAACATTTCCCCGAGCAGCGAGCTGACTCGAGGGCCCTACACCGCCAATCGTGATCGATGTTTCTCAGATGTTTCCTCAAAATGTTGCAAAAATGTCAAATGAGATATCTACCCAATATCCTGGAAAGATTTGTGGAACATTTATGCTCGAACATTTGAGGCAGATCCCAAGAAGATTCTCAAAATGTTGATTACAGAGCATTCTTGAAGTAAGTCCTATGTTCGCCAAACAAAAATCCTAGTAATATCTGAAACACAAAGCTTTAAAGAGTCCTTGAAGGTTTTCACGATCCAAACCTTCGGCTTCAAGGACTCGAGTCTCATTGTGTTTCGGATATCATGCAAGTAGATAAGTGATGGTAAACTGACTCTCTCGAAACGGACACAAGCCAAGAATTGCGAAACAGAAAGATCTTGAGAAGAAGAAAAAATGTTGGTGCAATACTTGACTCGGCGTGTCGAGGGCAAGACTTTGCCGAAGGTCCGTGCGCATTGTTTGCGGCTGGGTGGCATCTTTGATCGTGAACACGTGCATGTTGCTCGGCCTTCCCTCTTCTCGCCTTCCCTCTCACCTCGGTGACCTCCGTCGCCTTCACCCTGCGCCTGCACGCTACAAGCTTAACCTTTTGTCTCTGTTCCAATGGAACCCTCCTCTCCCCATCCATCGATCGACAGTAGCTCAAGAGCACGACAGTGCAGCTCGCATCGATTGCACAAGCCCATCGTGCCCGGTCCATCCGAGTCTCTGCGCCCCAACGATCGTGCGGATCGGTGCAGCGTTTTTTTCAGAGGCCTCTTCCCGAGCCGTATTGCCTTCACTGCCCGATGCCCACAGGTTTCTGAACTGTGTAATGCCAATATAAAGAGGGGGCAGCTTGTCCATCCAGTGCTGACATTGTAGATTTCTGCTCTGCCATCTCAGAGGGTATGAAGATGCACAAATGGTACATACCTCACTTATTTCATATTTTATCAATGGACTGACCATTCAAGGATATAGCTACTCAAACAGCTAAAGCCAAAAGTTGGGCGATACTGCGGAGATACACCCTTTCCGGTTACTTTTTGTGATAACGAGTATAAGGAATCGGCGAAATCGGCTACTTTAGACTCTTGTGTAGTTGGAAAAATAAGACCGGGCTATTAAGTCTTTTTACGCTGATCTTGCCAGGAAGATCTTGGAAGTCAAAAGAAATTACCATATCTCCCTCCTCCTGACATCCCTGTCTCCGGATGCGTATCGAATGGTGGTCATTGCTGAAACTCGGTAGATCATCGAGCTCCCCAAAGGAAGGACCCCTTAAACCATCGTGAGCCCGAGATATTTCTGTGTCCGACGCTTTTCCACCCGCGGATGAAAAGGTACCATCTTGGATGCATTTTGCACAAAGACATGGCGACGGCATAAAATCACTAAAAATGAGAAGTTAAGCTCTAGAGAGAAGACAATACGCTCACCTTCCATAGTGGATGGTAATCTCCTCACCCGGAAAGATAGTCCTCTTCGAAATGACCAGAGCTCGAGGTCGGCCGTTTGGGTCGTTCCATAACTCAACTACGGCGTTAGGGTCGCAGCTATGATCAATATGCCGCGCAAGATTAACTTCATTTGGCTCGCTGGCATCCACGAATTCCTTCAAATCTGCAAGTTAATTTCTAAATATACGGGAGTATCAGCTGAGCGCACCCCGGGGGCCACCTGGAATATGTACACACAGCCTTGGGCCAACAACTCATCTTTTTGCTTGGATCCAATCCGGTTTCCCGCGTACTCAATGACAAAGGTCTGCCTGTCCCAAAGTCGGAAGTTAGCGGTGTAAAACAAAGCCAGAACTGTTAAAGCATACTGAGCAATCCTTCCATGTGAGAATAATCCTTTTCCACAATTCCCGGCGCCCATTACATCTGTGGGGCAGGGATACTCCGGTTTCGGACTGAGAAATTGCAATATCGGTTTCAGTGCTGCTCTGTAGATGCTGTGCATAGCCCGTACCAAGGACAGGAAAATGCACCACAGTCGCACAAAGTTTGAGAGAAAAGATTGATTTTACAGTTCTGGCTTGCGTAGTGGCCGTCTGTGGGGACGAATAAAACATAAGTAAATAAAAAAGACGCCCAGAACCAAGAATGCACCTTGTAGGGACGGCTTTCTTCTTTGAATCAGATCATCTCCTGCTCTTTTACACCCCCTGTTTGCTTTCCGAAACATGTCGTCAGTGCTGTTCGCATGGTCAGATGCAATCCTCGTACCGACAGATGGCGCGATCGTGACAAGGGAAGGCATTAATGAGAGTTGGGTCCATCCGGGGTTTTATAGATCCGCAATCCACAAATTTCCGGGCCCGGACAAGAGCCGATCCAATCCGTGAGTGACGGGCCGCTCACGGGGACTATTTGGCGCACTCCCGTGGAACTGGCCCGTCTCCGGCCCGATACCAATGGCGGTGGGGAAAATAAATAAAATAAAGAAAATAAAGCGCATAAATGTGCCGAAAGTTACCGCCCATCAGGCTTAATTCAGCTCAGTATCCAGATCCCTTCCAGGAGCTTCAATAACACCTCGGATCCCCCACAAAAATTTGGCTTTGAGGAACAATTTATTTCATAAATTTCTGGCCACTCAGAATCAGTATCGGTCCAGAAGCTTGAGCGGGAACATTAAAATTGTCTCAATTTCACTCCACTGGTTCCCGGCGGAGTTTGTCGGATCGGACGGCAAATCTTCCTTTTTCGAACATCCTCATCATTCTCGTTCATTCGAGCTCCTGGCGATGCCTCATTGCTTTGTATCTTTGTAGGTATCAAGATTTACCTCTGAAGTACTATCTCTGGGCCTTTCATAAGGTCAAAATCTCGACATTTTGCCTGCCGGTGGCACATCATTTCCGTTGGTTTGCTCGACAGTCTACTCGTTTTCAAAGAAACCGCCACGGAATCTGGCGAAATTTGAGGTTTAATGTGGTTTAGAGTGATACATCTTCTCCAAAAATCGTCCGAAAATGCCTCAAACTCTGACAACCTCGTCATTAGCTGGAAGCTGTATTTTGAGTCAATTCAGGACTCGAACCTTGTCAGACATCTCTCTTCTTCATTGTGATAAACTTATCGTACCATAATCTAGGGAACTGGGCATCTATATTTGAAAAAACCGCCACGCAACGCGTCAAAACTCGAGTTTTCACCCAGGACAGGTTCAAGTCTGAGTGTGGTGAGGATTATATTGGCATTATCTTTAGTACACCTCCTTCCCCTCATACTAAGTCAAAAATGTTGCAGTTCTAGGTTTGTCCGGGACGGTAGTAATATTCGTTGTCACAAACAAGCGGTGACTACACCGCCAATTTGAGTTGATGTCCCGCGAGGCTCCGTCGGCCAAACATTTTTGGATCATTGATGCGGGAGGTTCTACATAGCGATGCCAGCGAGCGAAACTTCGCCAAACCTTCCTCGCAACATCCCGTTCACATTGGCAGGATGTCCTCAAATCTTATATCCTCACATCCATAAAATATACTTCGCTTCACCGTCCGCTTAATGCTGCCACAATGATTCACTCCTACAAGACACTCTTATGTAAATGCAGGAGAAATGCTAAGAAAGTGTATGTATCTTGGATAGCACACCGAATGAGCGGCCCCCAAGGGAACACGACTCGGAAGTGAATAATAAGAACGGGAAATTTGCGGAGACATTACAGTCTTTGAAACTCCGGCGGTTTTGATCGGAGTGTTTGACAGATGGCAACGGAAGGCGTGACTTTTAATTTGGTTCGTCGCTCTCCTCTTACTCTACTGGGAGCGCATCTATGTTCCTTTGGATGAGGCATTAAGGGACCTAATCATTCAGGGACAGAATTGACAAAAGGCAAACAAAAATACACCAAAATATTGCAGAAGGGAAATCAATGTTATTGAGATAATTCACTCTATTTCAGGAGTCTCAGGGCATTCACAATGGTTTATAAGAGAAGGAAAAAGATGTAAAAGCGTGCACAAATTGAAAGAGCCTCCATAGAAAGGACATGCTGAAATGTACGCGCGCCGCCACCCCTCATTGAAGCAAATCACCAGAGAGCCACGTGGCGTATGCGGCCAGCGGAAGGAGCAGGACGAGGTACGCCCAGATCGTTCAGAGCACTCACTGCAATCCACGCCCTTGTAGGCAGACTCTGTTTACCTGGGTTTACTGGATTTTTTCGTTCAAATCGACAGTCACGCGTCACACGAGTGCATTCAGATGCAGTTTTAACTCTCCAGGCAGAAATAATTTCAAGTTGAGAGTAAACCGTCTCAAAAGTAAGGGAGGTGGCTGTGCGTCCCAAGTGCATATGATAAGGATTTTTCGGACTGATTAGGCTCGATCTCAACCAATTTCCAACGGATTACCTCCAAACTTGGTAGTAGCATATATTAGGCACTAAAGATGACTTTGGGTGGTACAGTTTTGTGCAAAATCATTCTTACTTTTGTACCGAGATCAAATCAGATTTGATCGTCCCAAAAGATGGTACAATACTGTACATGTTTGTCTTCGGTAAACTATTTCAGAACCGATCAGCGGTCTGTGAGACAAGGCCGTGCAATACCACTTCGAGTCACTGGGCCTTGTCTAGCCTGAGAACGAAGTGCACATAACGCCCGGCCCTAAAGTCCCTCTAATTTGCACGTGCCCTTGAACAAAAATAAAAAATAGAGAAATGAAACGTACCAGGTTCCGCTCCCCCATTCAACTTTCGCATTTGGTGGATGGTCTGAAATCCGCTCTTCCCCCAGGGGTTGGAACGGGGACAAATATTGCTCGTGTTTCGTGCCTACAGGTCGAATTGCCACCATGAGTTTGAGGCGCAGTCGCACGACGGTCGGATGGCGAATGACGCAGATGGAGCTCAAGAGAGATGTTCCGCACTCTGAGCCCAAAGAGATGCGCTGCGCCAGCCCTGCTCGAGCGTTGAGGCCACGTAGTGTTGCCATTTGTTTGGCGGCCGCATGACTTGGCCAGATAAACCACGGTCAGGTGGTCGTCCATGAGGAACTCACAGAGATATGCAAGGGGGGTTCGGCTTTCGAAAATCGGATATAGGGTCGAAAAGTTTTTTTCGGCCTTCCCTGGACCCCCCTCCCCCCCCTCTCCTTCCATAAAGGGAAGGAGTTTCCCACCCCTGGCGGTGGACCGCTCTTTCCGGTCATGTGCATCCTCACCGCCACCACCCCAATTTGGCCACAAAATTCACGATGTTTTTGCACATCGTCGAGGGCATCGTTCCGGTGTTATTCAACTATTCTATGGGTGCTGCTGCATTAAATTCAACTTTTTCTCAGTCTTATATGGCCCACATTAGATCTAAAAAACTAAACTGAGCACTCCTCAGCTCCGTACAAGCCCCCGTTTGAGCTCTCAACACTGAACTTAAGCCTTTGGAAGCTCTTAAAGGCCCAGAAAGGTGTTCTGGAGCCTCTTTTCCTTCCCTAGTAACATACAGGCAGAAATTTTTTTCGGCCCTCCTGGGACCCCCCCCCCCTCCCACCCCATATCCGAAATTTTAATGCCGACCCCCCTTGGAGATATGATCAATTCTTTGAAATCACTCAAACATTGAAAGAGTTTTGGTCATGCCTTCAGTACTGTTGTTAGCTGTACTCTGCACAAAGAATCACTCTAAGCCCATCCGGTAGCTCAGTCATTACCGTGGAAAATTGGATATTATTATATGCCTACCCCACTACTGTACTATTTCATTCAATTCGACCGCGGGTGTGACGACCAAAAAATCCGACTTGACAATGGGACAGGTCAACAAATCTCCGTGACAAGGCCAAAAATGGACAAAAAAATCGCGAATTTCAACAAATCCGAGCTTTTCCACGTTCGCATTGCCTGTGCATGTCATGGTTGTCGACTTGATGAACACCCGGACGACTTGTGTCCACTACGTTCCCAACGACATGATCGTTCAAACCCAAGTCCTTTCTGATTCGCATCCTAATTCTGCCGTGAACCAGTCGGAGATTTGTTGTGCAACTGCGAATCTGACCGGCGTTTCCTCTCGTTAGATAATCCTTGGCATACAGCTGGGATTTACTGATGAGGAATTATCTGATGAGCCTAGGCATACAGCCGGGCACACAGAGTTCGTCAATGGTTCCTGGCACACAGCTGGAATTGCTGACGAGGAGCTCTCTGAATCAGCATCCAGCTGGTATAGAGTTCTTCAACTCAATGGAGATTTGCACAGATCATTGGATCATTCTATCCAGTTATTGCAATGCTCAGATTTTGAGCATGGCAATGATCGCAGTTGGTCGCAGTTTGAACGGAGGTTCACAGTTGGGCTGAAGACCGAAGTTCCTGCTGGAGAAAATGCAGCAATGGCTACCCCGTGATCTCCCGTGCTTTTTCCCGCGTCCCAATTGGAACGGGATTTCCAGTTCAACCTCTTCCTGAGACAAGCCTACTTAGTTCCTATAATTTATGGTCTTATCGCAGTCACCTACCACTCTTATTGCACCGCCACCCACAGCCACGGCCCCTGCGATCTGCACAGCCACTCCCTGGTGTGCATTCCTCTAGAGAAGTCCATACAGTAAAAAATACCTGTAACCACTGGGTTCTTGCAATACCAATTATATTGATGCTAGGGACAATCCCAGAGGAAAATGATGAGAAATGAAGTCCAGGACACACAATTCCCCCGCAATAAGTGAGATAAGGGACGGGCTTTTGCATTCCCTTTCACCTCCGAAACAGCCGTGGGAATCTATTGGTATAGATTTCGTGGGCCCATTGCCAGAATCCAAAAACCGGGATGGATCTTTTACCTCTATCACAGTTGTAATCGATTTGCTTACCGGAATGGTGCATCTGATTCCGAGCCGAATCAATTATACTGCGCGCCAGATTGCCGAGCTTATGTTCCAAGAAATATATAAGCTGCCATACAGGTAATGGAGGACACCGTTCTCCGATCAAATTTATGCTCCAAGCGCGCATATTTTGGGATATTTCCGGGCAGGACAGCTCTAGGATGAGTATTTCACCCCCGATTGCCCTAAATTTTTATATGGTGGACTTATATGTATAATCTAGTTCCTGATGTAAAGTAATACCCACAAATAGAACTGCAGAGTTGTGTAATATTTCCGCATTTGGGCAGTTCTCAATTTAAACCCTCAGGAACACTTTGGTTCGTCCTTGTTCAGAAGTGGAATGGGTACGGATTTTTTGGCGGAATAAGCTTCGTAGGCATGGAATGAGTGCTCTAGGGGACTGAGAAAAAAATTAACCACCGGCGAACCGAGTTGTGAAATATTTCCGCATTTGCGCAGTTCCCAATTTAGTAAGCAAGATGAGATACGTCAAGCGCTAGCTTCTGTGCGATGTATACATCCCACACCCCCAAAGAGCGGGTGCATGACACCCTGGGGCCTCATTGGAATTGAAACGGTTTGCAGGACGTCAAATCACGTGTTACAAAATGTGGACCATTGAAAAGGCCATATGGTCACGCGGTTCAAAATGTAAACCAGTAATTGTGCTCTGGAAGGCGCAATGGGAGAATCCCGATTGTTTCGGAGGTCTTGATGTGACCACTCGGAACGTCGCTATCAGGGCGGCATATCTTCGGAAATCGAATTTATTGAGTAGCTCGTACGCTACAGATAGGTCTGTACCTTGTAGGCTATCAGGGGTAGCTCATAGGCTACCAAAGCCAGAACATCATTGGTCTTTCGTGGAGGTTACTGTACCATCGCGACCGTAAATTCACCGGGTGCGACCTGGGCAGCGGAGGCGGGATCAGGTGAAAAATCTTGTACATAGAAAATGTTCCTAACACCATTCTGAAGAGCTTCTATGAAAAAGTGGGCAAAAAGATGTGCTGGGAGGTCACTATAATGAGATCTTCTTTTATTTGAGGAAAGTGTTTCTATGTGCTTTTTTCCTCAAACGGCGCACTTTTGATGAAATGCCCACTATCTTTAGTAGTGGGTCCAGATGCGCCCTAATCTTGCAGACGCCCCGCCAAATTTTGAATCTTTGCTTTCTAACAAGACCAAACTATAAATTTATATAATCAAACGGGGAGGTCCCAGGTTCGAACCTCCCAATTCGTTTTCCTTTTTCTGCCTCGACATTTGCTGCGGAGATCCTGATGCCACAAAGAATGTTTGATCTTTGCTTTCCCTCTCTCTTCCATTTTGCTCTCCGCTCGCCCCATTTTTCTGTCTGCCTGCTCATGCCTCAGTGCATTTGCCCCTGGAGTGGAATGCAATCCACCTGAAAAATCTGGAAAAACGACATCTTGTTCAAATCATGATACAAATTTCACAATTTGCTGGAACTGCCCGGCTCGGAGATCGAGGATCCCACAAAGAATGGTTGCTCTTCACTTTCTCTCTCTCTTCCATTTTGCTGTTTATCCCCCCAATTTCCTGTCAGGTTTCCTGTCAAGTTTTGGTATAATCTGTTGTACAGGTGATGAATAAGATCCCACTGAACCTCAATTGTGCGTGTTTGGCTAGGAATGAAACGCGAGGACTGCTCGAGAAATAAATCTGAAGAGACAGATCTGCTTGAAATTTCAAAATCCGGTTTGAAGTGAGCCTAAACGAGTGAATTTGGCAAAGTTTGGCAATTCCAAGCCATGGTTGAAATTGTGCATATTTGGCTAGGAATGAAACGCCCGGACTGCCCAAGAAAGAAATCTGAAGAGACAGATCTGCTTGAAATTCCGCTGGCTATCACCACAGCAAGTTGGATTCAAAATCTGGTTTGAAGTGAGCCTACATGAGCGAATTTGGCACAGTTTGGCAGGGGTTGAAATTGTGCGTGTTTGGCTAGGAATGAAACGCCAGGACTGCCCGAGAAAGAAATCTGAAGAGACAGATCTGCTTGAAGGTATGCCGTGCAGTTTTCAGTTCAAGGATTTACTGCATAGCATCCTAATGAACATCTGAGTGAATTTAGACAGTCAAATTTCCCCCATTTCTCGAGGTACAGTTGCTCACAACACAATTCCCCGCCAGTCTGCATACTTCCGGCAATCCCAAGGGAAGGTCTCACTGCAGAAAAATTATAGGAGGCTAGATTATAGTCCATTGAAGAGGTTTACAAAAAAATCCCTGCAAAAATATGGACTCCTGGCTCAGAAGAAAAGTGTCATGCAAGGACCATGGAAAATGCAAGGACCATGGAAAGACTGTACAACAAGGGAAATAAGTTCAAATCGACATTGGTCGTGACCCATGACCTGGTTGAACCATTCGACAAGTCAACACCGACCGAAAATTGGCGTGACACCCCCAAATTTGCGACATGCCGAACGAAAATTTGCTCTTTGTTGTGTCGTTGGGGGCAAATTTGGGTCGAAGTCACGCTCGACAGGTTCGGCAAAGGCCGTCGTGACCCGTGACCGCGACCGAATTTCAACATCGACAGCGGGGTCCGTGACCCGTGACTGTCGATTTGAACTTAATTATACGGTACGACAGGGAAACCTAACACGAACACACAGCTATGCAGCTGCAACAGCTGCACCGTACAAGAGCGTCTTTGGGCACGCATGCCCACCCTTATCGGCCTGGCATATCCACATTTTTTATGTGCACCCCCTGACAGTTTATTCGCTCAAATTTCGGTATTTTTGGGTGTTGGAGTGCAGAACACGTCCCATACCCTCGATAGTGCTCGGAAAGCCCTGGAATTTTGTTATGATGTACTTCTAGGTATTTCAGAGGGCCTCAAACAACGGGGTAGTGAATGTGAATCATACTCTATGGTCCATATTATCCAGCAACGAAAATTGATCCCGCAATAATGCACAATACACTCTGGAAAATGGCCCTGAAATAACACTTTTTCCGGAGTGATACATTTAAAGTAGGAGTGAGTATTTGAGGCCCTCCAGAACACATACAAGTGCATCATGCCAAAAATCTAGGTCATTTAGACCTATATTGCTGGCGTGGCACACTTTCTGCACTCCAACACCCGCAAACCCCGAAATCTGAACTAATGAACCGCCCGGGGGTGCAAGTAAAAGATCTAAATATGCCAGGGCCTCCGTATGTACAGCGCAAATCGAATGAGCCTACTCCTAGGGGAAACGGTTAAGAATTGAGCCCAGGAGAGCCATTCTGCCGGAAATCTGAGTAAAATTAGGAAAAAACGGGCCGCGCCTTACTGCCGTTTGCGGAACTTAGGGCGCAGCTTTTTTTCTCTTTTTTTTTGGTCGATTTCCGGCAGGACAGCGATTTTAGACTCAATTCTCGACCGATTGCCTCGAAAATAGGCTCATTCGATTCGCATTGGAAATTCGGAGGGCAGAGCATCTGCCAATGTTTTATTAGCACCCTGAGATGACTTATTGGCTCAGGTTTGACTGTTTTTGGGTGTTGCATATGTCCCACGGCACCAATTGGGATCCAAATGGCATAGATATTTGGTGTGGGGTACTTTGGGATATGCCAGAGAGCATCAAATACCGGGATTGTCAATGCGACTTGTATCTTCAATGTATGGTACATTATAACAGGCCAAGGCTCCCATTCCAAAATTCTAGCAGGCATATATTTGAAGTTTTAGTCACATTGACAATCCCGGTATTTCATGCCCTCTGGCATACCTCAAAACACCCCACACCAAAAATCTAGGTCATTTGGATCACAATTGGTGCCGTGGGACATATCCTACTATGCAACACCCAAAAACAGTCAAACCTGAGCCAATAAGTCATCTCAGGGTGCTAATAAAACATTGGCAGATGCTCTGCCCTCAGAATTTCCAATGCGAATCGAATGAGCCTATTTTCGAGGCAATCGGTTGAGAATTGAGTCCAAAATTGCTGTCCTGCCGGAAACTGACCGAAAAAAAGAAAGAAAGAAAAAAACAAGCCGCGCCCTAAGTTTCGCAAAAGGCAGTAAGTTCCGCAAATAGCTGTAAACTCGCAGGAAAAAGATGATAGCAATAGTAACAAACTAACCTCCTCAAGGTCGGCCCGGCCGAAATACAGCACCGCCTCTGTCAAGAATGAGAGCTGCCAAGCGCCTGGATTAACGACCAGGCCAGCAGGAGGAAATCGGAGGAGACAGTTTTGTTCAGAATCGCGCTCCACCCGAAAAAAATCGCTCTCCATAAAATGTCACGTGTTGCCGGCACAACGCAAATAACACGCAGTGTGTTGCGGGAATTCCCGATGCTATTGAGTCGGCCCGGCCGAAATACAGCACCGCCTCCGTCAAGAATGAAGAGCTCCCAAGCTCCTGGATTAAGGACAAGGCCAGCAGGAGGAAATTGGAGGAGACAGTTTTATTCAGAATTGTGCTGGCTATCATCTCAAATTCAAACCGAAGGAAATCGCTCTCCATGAAATGTCACGTTTTGCCGGCACAATGCCAAGTAACGGGCAGTGTGTTACGGGAATTCCCGACGCTATTGAGTTGGCCCAGCTGAAATATAACACTGCCTCTTTCAAGGATGAAGAGCTCCCAAGCGCCTGCATTAACGACCCCAACGAATACATCAATGTGATCACGGCCGCGGAGGAGCCCAGCCGCCATCAAAAACGTGGCTTGGTATGGAGACCTAATTTGTTGCGGTTGATTGAGAGGTGATAGCCAGCGCGATTCTAAGCAAAACTAGCCCTAAATATTGAGAAATGTCCAAATAAATAGCTAAAAATACGAAAAAATTGCCAATCGACGCCTTTTGATGAGTTGGTCATGATTCTCCGCAGTAATACATTCTCCTCCACCACATCCTCCTCCGACAAGATCTTGAAAATTCATCGATGCATCCACGTGAGAAAAATAATTTGGTCTGACACCTCTTTTCGCCCAAAAAGTACAACTGAGCCAGGGAGGCGGAATAGGGACGGCAATTCCCGGTGAACTCGAAACAAGTCGTTGGAGATTCCTCGGTCGACTTTTCAGCCGCGATCCGCTGGCGATCGATTGCCCAATTGGGTATGATTTTTGAAGCTCACAAATAAGTGTAGAAGTCCCACCAGCCCGCACTGGCAGCCCCGCAGAGGCCATCCTGCCAATCCAGAAAATCAGAAACAGCCCGAGGTAGAAGCGTCAAAATGAAGCGTTGGTCGGCCTGCAAAACAACAAGGGCAACCACCATCCACAAATAAATTCGTCATCTGCACATTTCATCCGGATGATCCGTGCCGGTCCTTATCTCACGCCAGTACACCCTTCCCAGCGTTCGCCTTAAGGGCTAAGGCCTTCAGTGTTGGCATTTAAAGGGTTATTAGCAGCAAAATTTCATCTTAAGGCCTTAAGATTAATTAACCCTTAAATAACCAGGCAAGTTGAGGGCGAAGTTGAGGGTCCAATTTTTTTTTTCCGCCAGTGCGAAAACACAGAAGAGTTCAGCTACTAGTCCTCATAATCATCCCCCGATCCGTAATATTAGTGATTTTAAAAGTAGAAATGGACCTAATACGTACCGGCCTCGAACCATGCCTCTCCGACGCCGGATCTCGTCCGGCATGGCCGGGTTCGGACACTCCGGTGTCCGGATCCTGCCCAAGACTGGATTCGGGCAGATCATTGCTCGAAACCAGTCTGCATTTATGCCCGGCGGCTGCCCGACGGGGCGATGTCGAATTTATGGCACGGGGGTGGATGTGCACCTCCTCAGCACAAGATGCGAAGTGTGTCTATGTAATGTGCCTCACAGGGTCAAGACCATGCCTCACCTCAGGGTATATGTAGTTTCATTCAAAACTTGCTCGGTCGATGCGGGGTAGCAGGGAATCCCCCTTTCTCTCCCAACGCCCTTCTCCTCCCATCTACATCACATCGTTTTCACTGATTCCCCTCAATATTGGCTCTCTGTTTCCTCAAGCCCTATGAAACCTACTCGACATCTCTACGCCGTAAATTGATCGCATCGTTGGCAAGAAACACCCTTGCTTGCTGGCCAAGATTGTCGTTCCTCAGGCCAAATACTTTCGTCTGCACAGGCTGTTATTTCTTGATTTAATCTTTTGCAAACATCGGTCGCACAACTTTATCTTCTTTTGAAATCCGCAGCGAGAATTGGCGTACATCGGAGTCTGTAGCCTGTGCCTTGATTCTCGAAATCCACTCTCGCTTTCGTCAAAAAATCTACTGACTCTTATTATTCGAATATATACTTTTGAAATGTTCGTACTGCATGAAATATTGGAATTTACCAAAAGTTTCGACTCTTGGGACGCAAAATTTCGAACATTTTTGTCTTTTTTGCATCTTCCAGGTGGTTTTGGGACCCTGGTCACGCTCGGGAGGTTCGACAAACTGCCGCGTGAGGAGGAAATGGACCGGACGAGCCCCCTGGCCCGTCGGGGAAGCAGAAGGGAGGGAAGACTTTTATGCATTCTGAAAATTGTCATAGAGCCGGAATCTTCACTATCTTAGTTTATCGTGCTTGTAATGACATCGGGGCAATGGCAATACACTGCAATAAGAAAATATTGTGGTACTTGAATCCATCCCTGAACTCTCAGCAAATCTGACTCCAAGACAACTTTCAGAATGCATAAAAGTCTTCCCTCACAAAAATCTGGGTCATTCGAACATGCCTAGATGCCGCTAGATTGAATTGACCCCCAAAATCACCCCAAACCCATCTCGCCGACTATCAAATATTTTCGCAACTTTTTTTTCTGTCGCTAATTGCGCAGGAATTACTCCGAATTATCTAGCTATATCTTGTATCAATCCGTGCAGAACCCATCGAGATATGGGCGAATCGGTCGCGGGGATCAGAAAGTGCCCAAAACGGATTCGCGCCTTCGGTACTGCCATCTGCTGTAATCATGATATTTCAAACATTAAGAAGGAATCCCATCTGGGCAATACTCTCTGCCTTCTGTATCGCAGACATACCGACTACCATTTCCTCGTCATCACAAAAAGTAACCGGAAATGTATGTCGCAATTAGTGGATTCTTTTTGTTCAGACTACATGTTCAAAAGGACATATGGCTGCCCTTTACGTCGATGCCGGCATCGACAATGATAAGTATGTGCTCTATAAATCGATTAATATCACCACACGTGATTTTGCCCCGGATGTCCGAAATCGTGTTGCGCAGCTGTGCCTGCGTGGATGGAAGGGGCCGGGAGTCACCGAGACGAGTCCTGAGGATGTTCCAGAGAGTTATTATGGCTTGGAAACCGGGAGAAATAGGTAGATGATGAAAAATGGGACATATCGACTCCTCCTGCACAGCAGCTACTAGTTAGCTGGTGGTTAGGTCCCACTGGGTTTTAACCGCAGGTTCAGCCACTCAAACGGCCGGCCAGTTCACAGAATGCCAGCGTCTTGCATGCTCTAACCCCTGGAATGGTTGCATGTTCTGTTGACTTTGTGTAGATGTTTGTAGAGATAACCACCTCTACAGTACTACATATTTGTCTTCAGTAAACTCGTAGTTCAGGCACTTGGACCACGCGAGTATAATATATCCCCCCCCCCCCTCCCCCCCCCCCCCCCCCCCCCCCCTTGGCGAGTCAAGCCTGCTTGGCCTGTGCGCAATGTGCAGCCCGGTTGAGCCTGAAAATAAGGCCCTGAGCACTTCATTTTTGCACGCAAGTCTGTGAGGGCACTTTAGAGTATCTGTTCAATGTATCTGTGGTACCCTTGCTTGGCAAATACGTTCCGAACTGTGCTTTCAATGATGCATGTTGTGATTTTGCTGCCAATGTTGCAGAACGTGTTGCGGCGGCGCTCCGTCGCATAATCAACAATCTGGGCTTTCTAAAAGTCACGGAAGATGCTTGTGCATCGACTCAGAGGTTTCACGCCTTTGATCCAGTGTTCTAGTATTTTTTCCCGGAGGTTGTTTCTTGTGGCTGATGAGCGGCTGATATTTCCATGGCTCTGGACAGCAACAATAGATCGATTCTTGCGAAACTAGTCCGGCTATTCCCGGCTAATATCCTTGGGCATCTGGTGGTGAGGGATGGTTGAGCTCGGTGCACGTGGTCTGACACAGGACTTGGAGAGCCCTCTGTTCTGGACAGAAGACCCGAAGCCGATCCGCTGGATTCTTCGCAGGTTGTTAATTTCATTGACACACTTTCTCAATTTTTATATCCCCGTCACTCTCGCTCTGACGTCTTTTGTTATTGTCTTTGCTCCCTTCTTCCACATCCTCTTGTGCTACTCACGGCGGCGACCAGTCTACCTTGTCACAAACAGACGAATCTGTATTGCACCCCGTTCTCACTGAACAGAGGTGAGACTAAGATTCTGACAGCGGCGCCCGACCACCTGGGTTGATCCAAATTTTCGACCAATATTTATTCGGGGATTCAAACTCGCGCCGGGAACTTGCCGAATAGACAGTTTACTTCTGATCCCAAGACTATAGCTATATTCGCACGAACTACCACCGATTTCATGACTGAGACAATCAGAAATACGCTTACGAGCTTTAAACATTGTTTTTCGAGCTCGGAATCAAAGTTCGGGAGTTCGGATAAAATCTGGATCAATCCCCCACTGGAGGCAGAATTCGGGTAAAATTTGTGGGCTGGACCCAAGAAAAGCTCGGGAAAAACACCCGGGGGATAACCTTCCATTTCAATTCAAAAGCATCACATGCGGAGATGGGACATAGATTCTTCAGTGCGTATAATCCACCGAGTCTGGTTCGGCCCGCCGCGCAGTACTAGGTGTGCGTCCATGTCTGTTGTGCCGGAGTGCCGCTGGTCACTTGTACTTGTGCAGGGTTTGGAGTCATCTTAAATTCGAGTACATAGTCGAGAAAATGGCCGGATAATATTCGAACAATATCCAAAGAATATGTCTGTTTTTAGGTTGACGCCAACATACTTCTCGTCTGATTTTACTGTCAGCTGTGTGGTGACGAGATGGAAAACTGGGAGCGGGAAGAGCAAGCGGCCGAATATCAAAATGATTGTTTTAATCAAGTTGACCAGGATGAAATTGTGCATGAGGATGGTTTGTTTTGATCTTGTCACAACAACAATCAATACCTTTCTTCCTTTCATCAGGAAAAATCCCGCTGCATACGTAGTGCAATGTAGTCCGGGTAGTCGCCATAGCTCCGTGATTAACCCCTGCTATATAGGTCGCTGTAGCAGCACCCGACAACTCTGTAGCACAACATAGTTTCGTAGTTCTGTAGCAAACCTATACAGCTCGCATTGCTTGCATAGTGTGGAACAGTAGCTCGCGGTTCATTCAGCTCACACAGCTCACACACTACAAAATACTGTAAACGAGTTACTCAGAATTACCAAAAGTAACGGAACATTCGCTGTTTGCACCCGTTTTCCAAAACTTTGATTATTGTTATGTGAGTTGGAAATTTTGATAGCAAGTGTACTCGCTATCACAGAAAGTGATCGGAAACTCATGTTTCATGGAGGGAATTTTTAGTATATTCTGGTTCAAACTACATATAAATGTTCTTTAGGATGTATGGGAGCCCATCAGCCCCAAAATAGCCCGAAAACAAGGGGCATGTCCTCACAAAATAGATTAAGTTTGTTGCACGTGATTTTAGCTCAAATGGCCAAAGATCTCATTGAGCAGCACTCCCTGTGTGAATGGATGTAGCTGATGGTCACTGAAGCAGGACCCCGGAGTGATTTGAACATTCCATATGCAAAAGAAAGTGGGAGAAGCGTGTGGATGGGCAACAACAGAGGCCCTCATGTTCCCTGACCCAAATCCTGTGTGAGCTCTGTAAGCTGCACTGTTAAAATATCCTGGTAAATATCAAATTTGGGAAATAACGACATTGTCCCTTTCGTGATTTTTCTGGTGGTATTTATTTGGGTTAAAAATTTGATTGCCTTGGTAAAACACGCACATAAAGTATCAGAGGTCTGTGCACTCTCTGGCCGCCTCCACGAATAAATTAAGCGCGGAAAAAATCACCTTTGTAATCGCAGTACTAGTGATTGTACTGTATGTAAGTGATCCATTATTCAAAGCCGCTGTGGATCGGGGATCACTCTCGTAAATATGCAAATGTAAATCTCATTGTGAGAGCAAAGTGGGTTCGACTCCCACCGCCGGCATTCGTTTTTGTGCGAAGGGTCCCTCCGTCTCGCAGAAAATCGTTTACGTAGAACGTATGGGGTATAGTGCCCTTCACTTACAGCTAATAGATAGGTTGCGCAAAAGCCGCACGGGCCGCATGCGGCTTTTGTGCATTGTGCAATGCCGTGGCTTTTTCTTCACTGTTCTTGGTTCTTGTCTTTTGAGGTACCATTCAATACCTCCTAAATCTCATATTCCACCCCCGTGATTGTTATGTTTTGGATGTGCACCCGTAGGAGGCCACATTTTTCAGGCATCACAGAGGCATCACTCACCTTTTCCATACTTTCACGTCTGCCACGCAGCAGAGGCAACACCGAGGATCTTCCCCATCCCCATAGCACTTCTCCTTCGCCTCAGGTAAGCTTATATCACAATACTTAATTGACGCCTCTCAGATTTCAAATTTGCCGTGCGGCTTTGCACAATGCACAAAAGCCGCATGCGGCTCATGCGCAACCTATCTAATATCAGTACCAAGGGCGCGAAATTTCCCGATTCGGATGTTTTCACGGAATTCCCCATATCTCCGTCAGTTCTTGATGAATTTGCTTGAAGCCAACCTAGATATCTCT
The DNA here is from genome assembly GCA_029378395.1 of Mycena leptocephala. Lineage (NCBI taxonomy): Eukaryota > Fungi > Basidiomycota > Agaricomycetes > Agaricales > Mycenaceae > Mycena > Mycena leptocephala. The sequence goes on along the minus strand of JARJLF010000071.1, from coordinate 230,798 downwards.
GGCTAATTCATCCGGAATCAGTGATAGAAAGGAGTGCGTAAAAATATTCCATGGCCATTTGAGGTACAAATGTGTTCTAGCCTGGTCGGCGTCAGTTCAAATAACTCGACCCGATATGGAGAGTTCTGTGACCTCTGGTTTAACAACCAAAGCAGCTAGGACAATTTCAAATAGACAGGGCTGCTCAGAATAGTGCTGGGTATCATCTGGCAATTTGCGGCATGCAGTTAGCTCTCCATACCAAGTCATGCTTTTCGGAGGGCATGGGAAAACAAACAAGCTAGGCTGTATTTGGCAGGGATAAGGAGCTAGCATAACACGTGCTTGGGAATTCAATGACGTTACCTTTTAGAGGACCATATTTGCGACTTGAGCCTAGCTAGGCACTTCGCTAAAAATACACACCCTGAGTTTTGATACTCTGCCAGTGAAGTGTGCTTGAGGTGAACAAGAGTTTAGAGGGAATATCGACTAATAAATGTGAAACGACGACTTATGCCAGAAGTCTCCGAACCAGAATTAGCTCCGACAACCCTGGGCCATCCAACTTCACCTAGTCCGAAATCTCGAAGCGGGAGGTGGATCGCATGCCAAAGGGTGCGTCAGGAGGGCAGCGATCTGCTTCCGAAAGGTCGTATGGGTCGGGTGCGTTGAACCACAGCTCCTCGAGAGCTGCAATATCAGTCGGTGAGTTGATGTCGAGGTTTTCGTCATTGACCAAGTCCATTACGGTAGGCGCTGATCGAATTGCTGCTATATCCTCGGGTGCGTCAGGGGCTGCAGGAACATGTACAAATGCATGTGGCCTGCTGAACTTGGGAGAGTCGTCGGTATAAACATATGTATAGTGATCGTATAGCTTGGCACATCCGACAAGGTTGTCGGGCGTCATTGAGGCCCTTCGAGCGGAGTTGAACCGGCCAAGCCGCGATGCTGTTCGCTCATTACATATTTCAGATGGCATGATAGAAAAAACCCTGATGGCGACTGCCTAGGAATGAGAAATCAGGACAAATAAATAAATGAGTGAGCGATAAAATATACCCCGAGTATTTTCACGTTTGAGTCTCTAGCAGCGGTTTTGGCAGAGTCCGGAAAAGCGCTGGATATTCGTCCTTCTGCAGGGCACGGTCATGGATTGGAGGTATCACAAGTTGAATTGCTCTGTATTGCCGAAATTCTGCAGGAGAATGAGACCGAGTCCAACACACACGAAGGGCTTACTTGGATGCAGGAAATAAGCGAAGAAAAAAATATGAAATGATGATTCCGACATCATCTGAGTAAACCGTGCGTTGAATACCTGGACCACACGGTCTCAGTAACGCCGAAGGTGGGCTGTAGTCGCAAATAGCCGCTCAAACGACCAGGCCATACATAAAAAAACATCTGTGTCAGAATTTGACTACCAGGCAGAATTTGTAAAAAGCTGCATGCCACTTTTGCACAATGCACAAAAGCGGCATGCCGCTTGGGCACAAGCTCTCTATTTCATCACTAACACATTCTAGATTTTCTTTTACTCGGACGAAGGATGCAGCGACTCATACCACGGAAGCAGCATCATTTTGTGTTACTGCCCTTCCACATCATCGCAGGTCAATTTTTCTTTCACTTCCAGTCGTTCTCTCGCTCAAGAGCACTGAGATATCGACCCCGTGATTTGCTTACCAGTCTGTCACCGGGTCACGATGAGACCGCCGATGAGTTTCAACAGACTATGGCAGCGACTGTCACTGACCTACTTGATCATGTGATTTTTGTACGCACTCCAAAATATCCGAAAGGTAAGTTCCTTGAATAAAATTAGTGTTCAGCGCGGGCACTGCAACGATTGAAATTCCGCACAGCATGGTGCAATTTGCATTGATAGGAAGTTCTCAATGCACATTGCATCATGCTGTGCAGATCTCAATACTTCAACCTGCGCCGAACACTACATAAAATTCACTTCACTTGATCTGACCCATTGATAGGACGTCGTATTCGGGTTATTTGTGTGTTGTGATCACCCAGCCATGTGCAAGGCTGGGGGGTCTTCTCACCATAGAGCGAACAAATTCCCATGTGCCCGCTGCAAAATATGTCCCGGATGCCCGATAAATTTTCTTTTGAATCAAGGATAATTCTATTTGGCAACCCCATTGCTGGGGGTTGCCAAATTCAACCCGGGGTGCCGCTATATTGCAACCTCTTGATTTGTAAGTGATGGCTTAATGGCGCTTAATGGCGGGGCGGTGGCACAAGGCAGGTTGTCGTCTGGGGTGCAAAAACCACGGCAGGAATGTTTCAAAAATGATTCTAGGGTAATACAATAAATAATTCTGGTCTTTCCGCTTTTTTTACGCCTTCATCTGACTACTTTGAGGCTAAAAAGTCAACTACGGGCCAAAAAATGACTTAGCAGTTTCAAAAATCAAGCAGAAAAGCTGGGAAAAATGAGGCAGTATGAGCAGACTATCTGGTGACCTCCGCACCTCCGAAAAACCCTTTCAAAACATAAAATGCGGTGGGAACAGTCCAAAAACGGCCTGAGGCTTGTTATCTTATCTCTCATGTCAAACAGAAAAGCGGGGAGAAAATAGAGAGCTTGTGCCCAAGCGGCATGCCACTTTTGTGCATTGTGCAAAAGCGGTATGCAGCTTTTTACAAATTCTGCCTGGTAGTCAAATTCCGACACCCCTATGCTATCACACAGTCGTAATGGCCTTAAGAGGAAGAAGAAAAAAAAGCTGCATGCCGCTTGGGCACAAGCTCTCTATTATCCTTGAATTAAGGCGATTTTTGCACACATCAAAAAATGTGACCTGTGACTGAACCTACGGCTGAAATGGTACAGTAACCTCCGACGAGTGGAAGGGGATGTTCTGCTCCCGGCGCGGAAGCGTCCCGCTCTTCCTCTTCAAACACCGCTAAAATCTCCGCACTGGAGACACGGTTCTGTGACTTGCCTCAGTGATATCAGGCAAACGACGAGTGGGATACTCTTGGGTCGAGCTAGAGGTGTAAAAGATAAGCGTATGTTGAATAGAGTAAATTTAGTGACGCACGCTGAGCTCGATTACGCTCGAGGGGAATTGTGCAGTGGCACGGCAATCGAAGAGTCTGAAAGGAGCCAGTGCGAATATTGGAAGAGATGGCGAGCAATTCACCTGCACAATGCAGAGGAGTTAAGCTCGAAGAAGGTGCGCGAGATGGCACAGTACATGGGGTGCAGTCGTTGGTGGTGCTCGTGGGGAAGTGGCGGGAGCACGATCGATGACGCTGAGGGTCACAAGTCGAGCACTGCGTGCACTGTTGTTCGAGGGCGCCGCCGAGTAGACGATGGTTGAGTCACAGCTGCACGCTCGTGGAAGTGGGTAGGAGGAGAAAAGAAAAAGCGGAAACATTGCATGACTACGCACCGGATGGCAACTGCGCTTTCCCTTCGACGACGACGGTGGTTTGGACCATCTGCGAGCACAGTAGACTCGCATAACACACTATGGGGCTGTGAAATAGATGAGACAAAGGTCAGATATCAAAAAAGAAACTGCAGGGATACGCCGACTCAGCTGGATCATCCAGGGCATGGTTTGACGTGATCCTGATGCAATAGATATGACCTAGAGCCGAAGCTGAGGACATCTAAGGAGGATATTGAGGATATGGAGGGGCCTGAACCAGATAACGGCGATTTACGCGCCCTTGTTGGTGAGGACTGTATTTTGGCGTTGGAGAGTCGGCTGCTGGCAAAAATGCCTCGAAACGCGGGGAGATGAGGTGAGAGTAGTATCTTGACGTTTTGAAAACAATTTGAGGGCCACAGACGAGCGGGCCGGAGCCTGGTGGACGCGACGATGGTAGAAGACGGCAAGAGCGACGCCGTCACGTGGCCATGTCAACACCCATAAACAAAGCGCAAGTCGCGTTCGTACGGCGTGCTGGGGGCAGCATACAGCTCAGAAGCAACCTGAAAGGGCACCAAAGGATAAGAAAGTATTCTTCGGAATTCCAAGGTATCTCAGCGATGAATTTCGTCGATATTATGCTGAAAGTATAAATGCAGTAGTGTGAAAAGTACACGTACAGAATGCAGAGTCAAAAGCTGGAGAAAGATGTACAAGGAGCTTGAACTGAAACATGAAGCGGTGCATTAAGACGCGCTTTTCTGTTCACATCACATGTAAGAGAGATCACTTCCAAACCGAACGCAGATACAGACCTTCGATCTGGTCCCGTACCCGCTTCCCGAAGCCGCGACCGGAGAAAGTGATTTTTTGTTTTTCTCCTAGCCGGTATGTCAATTTCGTTTTCATGGAGATGTACATAAATCTCTACCGTCTTGCAAGCTTGACTTCGAGCTTCTTTTTCTTTATCACAGTATGACCTTTTTTATCGCAAAAAATTATTTGGTTCTGATCCAAGGTTGAGATCTTAGGTTTTGAACCCTGTTGACGGTTGGCAGGTGAGGTTTACATGAGTGTCCGTGGTTCAGGAATGTGAATTTGTGGCATTTTTGCACTTTGTGTTGATGGTTTGGGGGTCCTTAGGACATAGGAATTGGTCCGGTCTACTGCAGCAAGGTTTGACTGCTTGCAAACCACAAAGCTAAACTCGTTGCCGAGTCGCGGATCAATTTTTATTGTTCCGGAGATCGGCGCGGTGCATCGTTTTTCCTTCTGAGACTTTTCCTTTACTCAGATTAGGACTTCAAGAAGTAAAAATAGTAAGATATATCGATAAATGTATTTCATCAGGCCATTCCACTCGGTCATTTATACCTCGCAACTTTGAGTTGGCACTGGTTTTCACTCTGAGTGAAATTTGGTTGGAAAATGATAACTGTCAGAATGGTGTGATCAAGATAAATCATTTAATGATAAGCAAGGAATGGAAGTGTATACGTGATCCATAATACTTCTATACATATCGACTTCATCCATGTCAGAACAGTTTCCGAATCGGCCGCAAACCGTGAGATTTCGGCTAATCGGCCGACTCGCTTAACCTCGGCAAACCACAACCACGGACCATGAAACGCAACCTTGTCTCGTGTCGCAACAGTGGAAATTCACGTCGCGAAAGCACATAATATTTGTATTCCATCTGGTCCGAATTAATTGCAACGGCAATTCCCGGCACAGAATCGGAAATGTGACTTGGTATGGAGACCTAATTTCTTGAGCCAGATTGGGAGGTGATAGCCAACACGATTCTAAGCAAAACTGTCTCTTCAGATTTCCCATTGCCGCCCTCGTCATTGAGCCTGTGGCTTTGAAGCTCTTCATTCTAAAGGGCGGTGCTGCGAGAAGCTTACATATTCCATCCGTTACATGTAATAGAGTCTATCAGCTTTATTTACAACGGGTTTGCTCGTTCAAAACAATCTCAAAAATGATTTGATCTAAAACTGACCTCCGGATGTCCGACGCGCTAAAAGTGGCAATGAAAAGCACTCCCAAAGGCTTTCATCTCGCCATGGACCTAATGCTCGACAAGATTCACCTACAACTCCAGGAATTGACTGAATATTAACTACGTCTTTTTGATCCCTGCGTGAACTTCTAACTTGACCTCCTGCTTTACTTATCGATCGGTTCGTAGCAACACTAGCCATCTTGATATTATTATTTGTTCAATGTTATGACTAACTCAACCCCATCAGCTACGCGTAGTTCGAGTTTTGACTGTGGTGTCGTCGTTGACCTTTCAAAATCAATTACCTCACCCGCTGGAGCAAGATCTTGTCCAAACAAGCTAAAATTCTAGGAAGGGAGACCGTTATACTTTAGCTACGTTCCCGACCACCACCATCAAAACTGAAAGTCATTGGTATTCGTCATTCTGTCGCTCCCCACCCTCCTACTTGCTGGCTATAGTGTCCCAAACCGTGACTTGATCACCTTGACGGAGGCCTATACCACGGTAGAAGGCCTTTTGCGCAGACGCCGGTACTATGGACTTGGCAGTTTTCATGGTGTCCCCCATTCCTTTCCCAGACTAAAGTGGTCTAGGCATTCGCACCGAACACAAGTGGTCTTGGCGGACCTGTTTCATCTTCCATGAGAAGTATTCATGAGAAGGCCTGCAGCGTCATCCAGATCCTGTTCGGTGAATCCAGCGCCATCCCCACTCTCTTTCCTGGTTTCTCTTGCTTAGCGCATCCTAGCAACTGGCTAAAGGCTTTCAGGTTGTGATATGTACTTTTCTGTAGCCTTCTCCATGCCCTCCCGTCCTTGCCTCTTCTTGTGCTGCGCCGTTTTTCGTGATTGCCGAGTCAGCCAATCACGTGTTACTATCCAGTTTCGTTACTTGATGCGCAACTGAATGATATTCCCTCTTGGCAACAATTCTGGTTAATTGTACATCCAGCCCTGCTGATTCATGAGGGGGCTCCCTGTGCCAGCCTGAGGACACATCGTTCAATCACTCACAAGATGCTCGCATAGTTTGAACTCCGTCCGGTGACCAACATCTCTGTGAATAACCTGGAATTGGTGGTTGTATGTAATGCGTGCAATTCTGTGTGACTGTCTGCGCTTCGAGTTTTCCTCTGCAATATTTAATTGTCCACCTGAATTCAATCTGAAATCCATGTGCTACCAAGAGGCAAGCTGGTATCATATGGTCCTACAGGCAAGTGCCTCGGTCTCCACTGTTTTCAAAGAGCACTGGGCGTGAATAATAGTCATACTGCTGATGTTCAGCTTGACCACATCGCGCTCGGAGATCCGGTGGCTCTTTGATTTCACTTATTATGTGTGCCGAAGCTAGCCTGTGGGTGATCCGTTACTTCCACTGTGTGCTATGTTGACTTCCGTGCGAGTTACTGAAATTATGTGATATTGCTTGCGACATGTAGATTCCAATCTGGTCTGATGCAAGCACGTCAACTAGAATTTCAGTAGTTGACCGCTCCGTGACCTACCTGCGAGTATGGTTGCACATTGATGCAGAAGATATCCTCCCTCACCAATTTGGACATGCACTTAAACTGGCCGTCACCGCTGATAAGTTTCATCGTCGAGGCATCACTTGAACTCAGTGCAAATTTATGTGAGGAAAGAATCTCCTGTATTATTAATCCTAGCAACCACCTGTCAGGTCAACATTAAGGTATGCGGTCGTACTCAACGGTTCAACTAGCCTTAAATGGTAAGTAACCATGTTTGTTTTGCTTCTGTGCCATTGGCTGGGCTCTACCCTGGGGCATGGGCTGACACCTATGGGATCTGGGTTACGGAGTTTGGTTGGTGCATGGAGGCCCAGGGCCGAAGGTGTAGTCTACTCGGTCGGAAGTAGCTTGCCTGTACATCGGGATAATCCCTGGAAACCGGCGTTCGTTATTCGGACCGTGCCGTGTAATACTACCTACCTACCTACCTACCTAAGAAAGGCGACAAAGTCAGATTTACACATTTGCCACCTGGAGAATTGATATCGCGCCGGAAGTGATCTTTTGGCCCACAAAATTTAACCAGGAGTAATTCCTCGAGTTTTCAACTAAACACTCCACATGGTGCTACCTCAGATACGGGACTATTTCTATCTAACTCGGTTGGCCAAAAGCGCCTGCAGGAAATACACCAAGTAGAGAGACCACCGTGATAGCCTATGACGCGTGTGGACACGACACGCTCTAATTGGCCTATTTCCCGGAGGTATTTTGACCGAAATAATTGAGTAATCCACAAATGACGTCTAGGGTGACGCCTTTCCCTTTTGCTTTGGTAGTGCTGGTTGAAAATTGAAGAGATCTCTTAATTTAAAACATGTTGATTGAAACATCACTCTCAGCGCGACAACAATTCTCTGAGTGAAAAATGCATGAATCTGACTCTATCACCCGTTTTATACTCCATGGCAGTCTCCTCTCAACAGGTCACTTTGAACTCAGACTAGGCCCCCCTGTCAGACAGGCCAAAAATCATTTATTTCCGCGATTCTGAGTTTATCACCAATTGCCCTGTAATCATTCCAGATGATTGGGCTACATAGGAAGGTATTCCAGGCAAGGCTGAGCGAGATATGGGCCGCAGCCATTAAGTTCCCAGGAGATAAATGTTGATCGTCTCCACCGAGTTCCCCAAAAAGCGATTCATGTACAATGTGCGGTGCTGCGATACCGAGTTACAGCCCTGCGCAGATGCCACGGAGTGCGATTGGCCGCTTCTCGTCGAAGGGTCAGGGAATAGACTGAAAATACCATACGAACTTGCGGTGGGCATTGTGAGCCCAAATCCCAATGGATTCCAAAAAAATGAAATGTAAATATCCTTCATTTTTCAACTACTTTCATGCTACCATGACCATTTTTGATAGCATGTGATTCTGCGAAGCCGATTTTTCAAAATATGCCAATTTATTTTATTGCGGAACATTGGGACAGGTATGGTATGGTTTGATCTGCTCATACGACCTTGAAATCGCTCAACACTGATGCTACAATTTTATTTGAAGTGATTCGACCTCGAAATGAGCCCAAACAACCGCGTCAATTATTTTGCGCCGCCACTGTACATTCTTTTCTTCCTTTCCTTGCTGCTTGTTCCTTCCTCATTCATGCAGTTGGATTCCAATCTGTAGTGCTCTGTCAATGTGCCCCAAACCCTGGCTAATATTAATAATTGGCAGCGATGCACATCACAGAGAGCAAGTTCTGAGCTAAGTCCATCAATTATTATCCTGGAATGGCTGGCATTATCCTGGCATTATTGTACTCACCAGAGATATATCCCTGATCCTAATTTTTCTTTCCAAATTGATACAACAGTCCATCCAAATAGTCTGGAAGATCAAGAGAGATCTGCCCAATGATCTGCCGAATGATTACAATTAGTGATACAGTTGATATAATACTAGAAGCTGACGAACGACCAGTCTCCTATGGTGCGGGTCACCTAGCTGCCGCTAGCCGAGATTAGTGGCCAATTGGCTGGAGAAAATTTTTGGGCCTGTACACAGCCACAATCAGCTCAAATTTTCATTATTTCCACCGCTTGCGGCCAAATCGAAGGCAAGATTATTATTTTTCCTCCTAAAATCCTAGAGAGTTTCTGTGCACCCGATCAGGGCTCCCATTCAATATCGATCTTGCTGAAATCTACTATACGTGTCACTGGTCCCGCCGCCTTCTCTTCTCACAATCAGGAAAAAGTAAATCCTATGTAGCCAATGCAAGATTTATCTAGTGCCCTGTAGCCTCTGTAGCCAGTAGACGGTATCTGTAGCAAGATGTAGTCGCCCGTAGTCAGTGCATAGCTGATGTTGCATCACATAACCAGTACCGATCAGACATAGCACCGGTAGACTCTGGAGCCAACATAGCGCAACATAGCTTACTCCTGGAATTCATAGTCAGCCTGGTTCAGAAGAAAAACTTCGGATGCCTCAGGCTAAATACCTTGGCATTGGGAGTTAGCAACTGAACCCGTCATCATTGGCTTTGGAAGTTTGACAAAATCTTGTCAGGTCAGTCTATGCTCCATGGATCGGGGTAATAACTTGCAGAGGGGCCTAGCTTTTCTAGCATATTTTATCCATTAATAAATTCCGTTCATAATAGTCGCAGACACGATTGAGTGAGTAGAAAAAAGTTTCTTAACAGGAATCGAGCTGGACATCAGCACTCACGTTAGGCTCGAAACCAGCCATCAGCAGAGGCAATAAAAACTGTGCACGTATGTGCCTCGCTTTAGCTGCGGCTGTCCCGGACAACCATCAGCAGAGGCGATAAAAATTGTGCACATATGTGCCTCGCTTTAACTGCGGCTGTCCCGGACAGCCGGACCGCATTGATGAGCCAATCAGAAGTCGAATAAAGATCGTCCTACTGTAAAACATTTTTTGCACATGTAATACTGCACAAGATAATATGTCTACAGGCTTCAAACTGTTGCCCTAGGCTATCCCATCAAGTTTTGGTACAATTCAACTAGCTTCAGTGCATTTTTCAGATGCCTAATCCACGATGCACGAATCAGCACGAAGTTGAACTACATTCTGCGGTTGAATCTTGGGTAAATCACCGAAACACACATATTCGGTATTTAGAATATTTTCTTTTGATCTAAATATCTCTGCCTTTGTTCTCACAAGCCTAGAATGTGTTTTTGGTCAGTCACTGATGGTTGTTTCGACAGTTGGAATAAAAATTCCGGGGGGAACTCCGGAAAATAAGAAATTTTGTCACGCCGTCACTAGATGTGGTTAGATGTTGCTTCTTTCATGCTCATTTAGTGAAGCCATTCTAAGCCTGTTATGTGAAACACTGGGTGGTTGAGATGCAAATCACTACGAGATTATCAAGTCCGCAAAGTGCTGCGTCGGAGGTATCCGCCGGTTCGGCAGAGGTCACCGCCGGACAGATCAAAACTGCAAAAATGGATTGTTCGTTGCATACTCGATGGTTTCTACATTTCGGGATCTGGATCTAGTATCTCGGCAGTTCACGAGGTACTCAGCTACTGTAATTATCACTCAAATTAAAAAACAATGCACCCAGTTGAGCATATCTACGGGGGGGCTTCGTTTGCTCTTTTGAACCACACTTAAGGAAACAAACTAAGTTGAGCCAGAACTGATTAACCTCTCAATAATGATAACGTATACTAAGGGCCAGAACTCCAGAAAATCTGGCACAGTGCACACAGACAGAGCGTACTTCTATCTACAGTCACAACCAAGCCAAGCTAGTGGACAACTACAAGTTAAGATTGGATTGCCTTGAAGAAAGTGGTGCACAAAGGGGGCAGACATAATCCCACAGTTCAAAATTATTTTTGGGCCCACTAATCCTGCATACACCAAATGCTTGGAGGCAGTGACCGAGCATGTGGAGAGAGCAATTGGATTGGGTTGATCTCAGGTTTCGATAGTAAGAAAATATCCAAATAACTGCCCAAGAGCGCGGCGCTTTAAAAGAATTACCAGTAGGATAGCAAGCAGCAGAGGCCTCTGACGGTAAGTTCTGGGAGTCAAATTATGTCAAACTCAATGATATATGAAGACAAAACATTACAGTATCTGAATAATATGGTTGAGGCTGATTAGCCTGACAATCAAACGGCGGAGACCTCTGCCACTAGTTTGGCAACTGAAGAAAACCATTAAATCTGGTCCAGATGTACTGCAAACATTGGATAACTGTTCGCAGTACTGTATTGGACAGGTATTTAATAGGTGGCCAACCAGCCTGCGAAAATCAACACGGCGGATGGTTCCGCCACGATGGTTTGGTAGGTCAAAATGTAGGTGCATTGCCGCTACAGTGAGGGAAAATTGGAAGACAAATGGCCAATGAGAGTACTGCATTGTACAGGTGCGAAACCAACCGCGAAGCCGTGAAAAAAAAATGCGGCGGATGGATCTGCCAGAATTTTTCCGTAGGTCAAAATATAAGCAAAAGTTGCCGCTAGATTGAGGGAAAGTTGCAAGGGAAACGGCTGGCGAGAGGTTAGGTGGTGCGGTCCGAAAAAAACAAGCAAAAAAGAAAAGCAGGTGCGGCGGAGGGCGCGGCGGGAGGAATGTCGGTATGGGGCATCAATATCTACCTGTTTGGGAACATGACTGAAAAGATGACTACCATCCGCGCGGCGGATGGACCCTCTTAGGCCCCCTTTACTCATACAGAGATGAGGGCCGTGTTACGGCATCGCGGCGGTGCTGCCTGAGGTGGCGTGACCACCGCCTCCAAGTTCCTCAGCGACATCTGTTACCCGAACTCTCGCTGGGAAAAAGTGAGTCTCTAATGTGGCTCCCCAAGGGGGTCCGAATCTAAAAATAGCCGACATCGGGTAGAGGGGGGGGGTCTGGCCGACCTCAAAAAAAAAAATTTGCATGCATATTTTTTGGAGAGGTTTGAAGGCCCTGGACAGGCTTTGGGTGCAATTGGGGGCTTTAAAGCCACACTAAGGGTCATTACAAAGGAGATTAAGCCCTGTGACGGCAAGAACAGGCAAGAACCCAACAAGAACGCCCAATCGGGCAAAATTTGTCAAGTCTCTTAGGGCCAAACATTGTGTGATCGCAACAAAACCGAATTCAAATGTGAGTCGTTTTTGCCTTTACGCCTCTACCAGGTCTCCGCTCAATGCCGGGCAACTCTCTTTGTAGGCAAATCTAAACCTTTTGTCCGCTCGATTCATAAATCCAGCCTCCTAGCACCTTGGACTGTCGGAACGGATCAGCTTTAGGACTTCTTCGGCATGATTCAGAACGCAAGCCGCGCCGATGTGGACTTCGATACAAGCGCGAGGTCTCCGGGTGATACCAAATGCAGCTGCGGTAATCAGTAGGGGTGCTCAATTATTCGACTCGTCAGCTCGTCTCGTGCAATATTTGTTCGAAATAAATAAAGATTCAAACTCCGCTAAGCGTACGCGCTCGACTTGGACATTTCGTAGGGCTAGTCCGCTGATTGGATGGTAAAATACGATTCTAAATATATGGCCCCCTCCCTTGGACCATGATCAGGACAATTAAAAAAACTCTGACCTCAGTATGACTTTTTCGGCGAGCGCACTGAAGTTCTACAAAACGAGAGCCTCCAAAATTCTCTGCCATCCATAAATGGGCCCAACGCCTCTAGGAGGAATTGTGATCTTATTAAGTGTCTGAAATTGAGTGACCCTTTCTGCTTTCTGTCGGCACGTATAACGGCTGGTACAAAGGCCTGACCGAGGTAAGGAGTCCGGCAGTTCAATTAGGCATCAGATGCAATGACAGGCCACCAGGCAGAGGCAACTGCTGCACGTAACTCGTCCTATTGCCGATTCCAGAACAACCTCGACTAGTGAGTCGTCTCGCCATTAATTACTGCATTGTTGCTACCCATTTTCCCAGCTTATTCCAGTTTATGAACGGTTGGATGCAGAATATTGATGCCTCAGGGCTTGAGAAGTACCATAACCTTGACGTGTGTGGGTCCTAGAGTTCCGTGACGGCCACATCTGTATTTTTCTTCCCAAATGTTGTGCTTCCAAAGTTGCATCCCGTGAAATCTGGACATGTATTGGATGCGCAATATAGTTATTATCCAACCTCAAAATTATAAATTGATGAGGTTGTAGCCGAGTGAGGTTGCCGCTGGACCTCAAACTGCGGTTGAAGTTCTATACACATGCTGAAGTTGTCATTTTTCCCGCTCCATTTTCCCAAGTTGTAAAAAAATCTTTTTGCACGCTATATCGCCCATATGTGATGAGGTAGTCTCCTCCTCTTCCTCTTCTTCACTCTAGACCCTTGTGTAGCGACGACTAGCTTGCTACCTGAGCAGCGCCACCCGGAAATAGATAGCGCACCTCAAAAAGAGGCCCCGGAAATTTCCCTGGAATTTCTCCGTCGCCGGGGAGCGCGGCGCCGGGGAATCAGTGTTTGAATACGGCATTGGCAAACAACGCCGCATCGCCTCATGCATTATTGAGAGCTTTCAGGCCCCGGGCGCAAAAATGAGGGCAGCAACGGCAAATCTGATCAGACAGTTTTGCTTAGAATCCCGCTGGCTATCGCATTCTCATCACCCACGAAAGATGAGGTCAGGTCACGTTTCAATGCCATACTGGCAAATAACGCGGTCGCGCGTCGATTCGGTGCCGGGCTCGGAATACCTTGTTTGGGCTCGCATTTACGCTCAAAGCACGCTACAAAAATTCCGAGGAGACAGAAAGTTTCGTATTGAGCAGCGCTACCCGGAAAATGGCTCTGGACCGATGCTGCAATTTAAATGATCGCGGTCTGTGCTTTATTGTAGTTTGTTTTCAACGAACACGTCCCCAGCGTCGAGTCACGCGTTTGAAAATGTTCACCCTGAAAACGCGTCAATGTTGCAATTCAGCAACGGCCTGCTTTCCGGTGATAGTCAGGTGAATTCTGGGCAGGTTTGCCTGCGAATGCCCGAGAATCCACTGACGTTTACGTTTGCTGGGAGTGCGACAAGGTCTTACATTTTAAAATGCATGACTACTTCAATTTTATTGCATTTCCAAACACGTGATATTCCCAAGCACGTGACCAGTTTAATTATTCAGTGAACACGCGTCAATATTGCAATTCAACCTCAGCAAAGGCCTATTTTTGACCGGGCCACCGCCCGGTGATAGCCAGATGAATTCTGAGCAGGTTTGTCTGCGAAAGCCTGAGAATCCGCTGAGGTTTGCGTTTGCTGGGAGAGCGACAAGGTCTTACATTTTCAAACGCGTGATGCAAATCAAAGACGGGACACAGCGCAAAATCAAAGACGTTACCACTCGCCGTAAGTTCTGACTATTTCAGGATATGAATGCATACTGGAACGACCTCTTCACTGTTACTCGTTCAATTGACCATCAACTCGAGGGCCACCATGGCCATAGCTCGCGTGGACCTGTCTCGATGACTGTTGATTGTGATGGCTGGCATTCTACCTCCCTGTAGATGACCTCGACGACCTCCCAGATCTTGTCAATCTATAAATTCTTCAAGTTTTGTTTGAATTTCTTTCAGTGACGGAGGGTGTGACACAGTGTGACATCATTTCACAATCAGTTCTTTTGGACCTCACACACGGTTGGAGGCTGATTTCCCAGGGTATTCAAGTTCATCGGAGTTATATGAATAATACTAATAGGAAAAGATGCCCAGGTTCTCAAAAAGCAGCTGAATCAATACTGTATCGCATACGGAGGCCAACAAACATATTTGCACACAATCCTAATCACATATCTCAGTTTTATGCTTCGGAATGACTTTGGAAAGTTGGGTCCGAGGAGCTATGAGGAAGCCCAACTGTAATATTCCTTATTTCTCAGTATACAGGAGCTTTAAAATAACCGACTCAAGTCGACCAAGTCGACTCTCAATGTTGGGAATAAAGTTGTTGCAGTGGCCGATGCGTAGTGATTCCTCAAATGCAAAAATTCGGAAGCCCCTATCAGTGATGTGGAAGATTGCAATGCTTCAAAAAGCCTTTCGTTGGTTCGCAAATGTGTTAAATTCATGCCGGCCACAATACATAGCCAACCCAATGGCTTCACATCACAAGAATAGGGGCTGAATTCTGGTCATGACTCACATCACAGTTCAGATCGGGTTCATGAGATCTTTATTTCATCGTCTTTCCCTTGCAAATCCGCAAATGCATACACTCTTATGTGTATAGCACGTTTTGTCCACACTGGTAAATATGCGATGGTATTTTACGAATTTGAGTCGTTATACCTGCACGGTGCACTGCCAACTCGCTATTCATTCCCAATGGACTGCCACTCTTAAACTATGAGTTACTAAGCTACGGAATGAGCGAGACTACGTGGTAGGGTGCAAATTGGCGGATATAATCCAAAGTAGGTGAATTCCTATTTTGAATCATATGAATTGGTTGAGATTTGGGCTCACAATTCACGTTGCAAGTTGGCCATTTTGACCAAATTTGACAAAAAATACTCAAGAAATGGCGAAAAACAGCAAAAATGGTCAACTTGCAACGTGAATTGTGAGCCCAAATCTCAACCAATTCATATCACTGCGTTGAGACCCTCCGTAGTCAGACTCTGACTACGTTCACGGAGCTCGGACTACGTGCGACTTACGACTGACTACGGCTGTAGTCAGACCTCGTAGTCAAAGGGTTTGACTACGTTCACGGAGCTTGACCTACGGCATGTAGTCAGGCTGCCCCTACGTCCGCCTACCTTGTCCTACCTCTTCCTACTCCGTGTAGGCACAGCTTGTCCAACCTTTCCTCGCCCTTTTTCGGTCATTTCTCCACTAATGCACTACTCAAACCTCTTTGCCATTTACAATCCTCGTCCACAACCCTGGTCTCTAATTTAGATAAATGACATCTTGCTGTGGAAATTGCGGACCGTTGCTCCGATACCAAATTGGTGGAAGTCGCACCAAACCAAATATTATTAGCGAGTTGTGATACCAATTATTTACATAAAATTTGAGCACTATAATGCCAACCCAACCTGTGACTACGGACGTAGTCACAGGTAGTCGGACGTAGTCGCAGATAGACCATGGGGAGGGCAAGGTAGTCGCATGTAGCCCAATGTCCATGCGACTACCTCCGTAGTCACACCCTCTGACTACGGGGGGCCTCAACGCAGTGTATGATTCAAAATGTGAGCATACTCTATTTCACAAGAACTTTCATGCTATATACGCAGTTTATTCCCACGGTCATCCCCTAAAAAGGCAATTTTGAGAGGCTCCGAAAAGCCCTGATTGTGGGTGAATTGCTATATTTGGAAAAATGGAAAAGTGTCAGGAAGTCCTATATTTGGCCATATTTCGTGTCTACAAGTTGTCTGGGGTCACCAGGTCGCCCCAATGTGGTCAATGTTGCGGTGCACATTTACAGCTAATGTCGGAACCTAGGGCGCGAACGAAAATTTTCCGTTTTGGGAAGTTTTCGTCGCGCCGACCGATTCCCTCATAAGTCCCTGAGTTTTGGTCCGACTACCTCAAAATCTATATCAATCTTCCAGAATAATTATTCCGCAATTAGTGATGTAAAGGAAAACGCGAAAATGAATTTCATTTCTCCATTTGGCACTGAGGGCTTTATTTCTGTTCAACACCTCCTAGGAGGGTGGGCACTTGTTCAAACACCCTGAATTTTTAGGAGGGAAGACTTACATGCATTATGGAGAGGGTGATGAAGCCAGAATTACGATTTTCTTCTCCATTGAGTCACTATTTGGCTCGGAAGTAATGTTTCGATTGAAATTGTTGAACTCACCATAACTTCAATCCTCAACCAAATTTGAACCTGAAACTACACAGGACATCGCATTCAACGTCTCCTCCAGGCTATATGTCCAAAAACACATAGAAAAACTTCAATTAGAGCGAGTGCGACAAAAAACATACCAATCACAGCTTTGATTTCGTTGCCATCCTCATACTCCACCGTGTTTCCTTTCTTCTCTGGACCCCAATTTACACTGTGAGATTGAAAAGAAGTAGCGGTAAATTGGACACATGTTTTGGCTGCTTCGGCTTCTTTGCCAGGGGCTTGGGGTCCGAGGGAACATCAGCATTGTCGCTGGAGTCCTGAGCCTTCTTCGGGCCTGGTTCCTTCTTGATGGCCTTTGCAGAGGTAAATTTTTCATTTCAGAAAAATCGGAGGTACTCAGGGCTAGAAAACGCGAAATTTTGGCGGCAAAAACGAAAAAATTTCAAAGTGGAAACGAGAAGTATATAGGCTAGATAACACCCAATTTCACCTTGTTCTCCCACTCAGCCTGTGCATCCTCCACCTCCTTCTTCTGGACACCACGGTGAGACCAATACTTTTTCACAGCAAACTCGGCCACCGGTCCTGTCGCTCCGTGACGGTAAACGCTTGCGTACCGATTCGCACGCCGGAAGAATTGCCGAATGGGGGGAAGCGGACATGCAACCAGAGCTAGTTGCATTTTTTAAACTCATTCAGTCCACTTTACAGGAGATCCTGAAATAATGACAAACACGAGATTTTTTTAGCGATCCCAAAAAGGAAATACTCGTGTAGGCCTTTCTTCGCCTTTTTTGCAGCTGCAAAGCCTTTTGCAATGTATTATAGAGTCTGGGTGGGCCTCGCTTATACCACTTCAACATTTCTGTTGTATTCTAGTCGTCAAAATACCATTCATTCATGCTTCAAGTACAAAATCGAGCAAGTACTCCTTATGCGTCGCTGGTTCCATGAGGACGTCTGCAGAACATGTCGTGGGGCTCGGGTGCGAGAGCGGGCAGCTCAGCAGAGGCTGCAGAGGGAGGGGGTGAAGCGGTGTGGGCCGTCAACGGAGGCAGGCTCCGAACATTATTACAGCCGATGTCAGTACCGAGGGCGCAGATCGAAAATTTTCTGTTTTGGGATGTTTCCAAAGAATTCCCTATATCTCTGTCAGTTCTTCACCGATTCACATAAAAACTAAATAGATCTACTCAGCTAATTCATGCACAATTAGTGATAGAGAGGAACTTGCGAAAATATTACGTATAAGGTAATTTCTGTTTTGGGGCTGTTTTTGCACTGAATACCATCTAGCATGGCCAGAACATGTCCCAGTGACCTAGAATTTTGGGAGAGACAACATGCATACCTGACAAAACATGTGATAGAGCCAGAAATGAGGATAATTTAGTTACAGTCCTTCTAGCTCCAGTGAAAACATTTGGCAGTTTTTGGCTTTCAGAGATATTGCCAAGATCACATTCATCTGGACATTTCATATAGTTCTGGCTCTATCACTTGTTTTATAACATATACACGTTGTCCCTCCCACAATTCTAGGTCACTGGGAAATGTTCTCACCATGCTAGACGGTATTCCGTGCAAAAACAGTCCCAAAACAGAAATTACCTAATACGTAATATTTTCGCAAGTTCCTCTCTATCACTAATTGTGCATGAATTAGCTGAGTAGATCTATTTAGTTTTTATGTGAATCGGTGAAGAACTGACAGAGATATAGGGAATTCTTTGGAAACATCCCAAAACAGAAAATTTTCGATCCGCGCCCTCGGTACTGACATCGGCTGTAATTGCATCTGGGTCAACTTTAATCTGTTGGATTTTTTTTAGCCCTTATGTAATTTTATAAAGAGGGTGACTTGAATGAATTTTCGATTAACACACTTGTATTGTACAACAAAAACCAGGCATTGCGAACCGTGAAGCAAAAGACTCAGTACACATTTGAATGTGGGATGCCTTCTTGTTGTACGCAGGTAGGGTGTCGTCATTGCCTTCCGACAATATGAAGCAATGAGTGATTTGGTCTTATTGTCATACAAAACGAGGACAACATTTACGAATATATATCTCAAGCTTTGAATACCTGGAGTCCCCAAAGAGGGACATACCGCCATAACCTGTCCCCCTGAGACATGTGATCGCCAAATCACCTCATTGTGATCGCCAAATTCGGACATCAAATCACGTCAACACTGACTGGATGAGATGTAGGTGAAAATCTGAAGGGATACAAGTCTTGCATATAGTTCCATAATGTTCCTGAATTAAATTCAGATTTACGGTATTTTTTACTGAGCTTATTTCGGAAAGTTCAAGAAATGACCAGAATCTCACTTAGTTCTACAATTACTACTTGTGTTCGGCCTTCCTGGTGTCATATTTCACCCAAATCTGTTCAAATAAATTGTGAAATGGATCATTCAGGGTGTAGAAAGTGATCCTCAGTGTCAGAAAGTCTGAATACGCCGTGATTGTCCTGTATGTGTAGTAACTGTGATTTTTGGTCATTTTCTGCACTTGCCCATATACCTCGAAGCAGAATGAGATGTAATGCTGATATTGGTTGTTGAGACTCCTAGATGTCCTCAATTGAGTCTGAAGCATGTGTGACAGGTTTACATCCAATCTGCAATCTGGAAGCATAAAAGAAGATATCAACCATTGTCGAAACCCACGGGATTTTTCGCTTTGACCACCTGAACTCGCTGAATTTTGCGCCAGTCTTTCAGCACAAGTGCTGGCGACGAAAATCACTACGCTGGCGCCCAAAATCACAAGGTCTGCATCCAATTGTCACTCTGAAACCATAAAGGAATATGACGTAGGATTTCCCTTGGAATAAGCATTGGCAAAACTGAATAATTAAACTAGTCACATGTTTGGGAATATCACGCGTTTGGATATGCAAGAGCGCACTATACAATTAAAGTAGTCACGCATTTGAAAATGTAAGACCTTGTCCCATTCCCAGCAAACTCAAACCTCAGTGGATTCTCAGTTTTTTGCGAGGAAACCTGCTCAGAATTCACCGGGCTATCACCGGGCGGAGGGCCCGGCCAAAACCAGGGCTTTGCTGAGGGTGAATTGGAAGATTGATGTGTTTTCACTGAATAATTAAACTAGTCACGCGTTTGGGAATATCACGTGTTTGGAAATGCAAGAGTGCACGCTCTGCTAATACCCAATCACGGTGCATTATGTCTGAACAGTACAGTGGCTGATCAGAACTCAGTCAGTGACTGCCATGTGGCTTTGTGAAGGACGTACGATACCTGATGGTGGTCCGAGGAAACATTAGGTGCCATTGACAACGAGGTTGTTTAAACTAGAACACTTATACGCTACCAATAAGCGACTGAATAAGTGCACGATAAAATCGAGAGTAGATGCCCACAGTCATGTGGGCATAGCTTCGGCCCACAGAGTAGAGTGTCTTCCTGAGCACATTCATACTTTCGCCGTCAAAATCCAAGTTGAAATGGTGCCATACAGTGCAATTTACGGTTTCGCTGCGAAACCCGGCAAGCCGCGCGAGGATGACTTGCAACTGTTTGGATCGAGATGGTGAACCCGAACTCGGCACGCCGCGCCGAGGATGAATTGAAACTGCTTGGATTGAGATGGTGAGCTCTTGGGTACAAGAAAAAGCAGACCATACTTGTGGCCTGCCATGGAACGGCTTGCAAGAGCGAAGTCATTATATAAAACCAGAGGATATAAAAGCCTCGAAGTTGGCCGTGCAGAAACGAGCTGGCTAATGTGAACGTGGGTGCAGGATTGGTACCGTTGACCCATTTCTCGGTCACCAAGGAGGACACTAACGAACGTGCAATTGTTATGGGGGTTCACCTGACTGACAGATAGGTTTGCACGCATCGCACAGCGAAAACACGCTCGTCATACGTCAAAATGAGGGCAAAATGTCTGAGGGTCATGGTGAAAGAAAAGATTATAGTCCGTCTCGGGACTGATGCGAAAGGTAATATAGTAAAATCAAGCATTACAAATCGAAGGTCGGTACGCGAGCCATGCCCGCGCAATGTGGTGAACTGGGGCATCCGAGAAGGTGAGTGGATTTTGACGCACGAAGGAGGAATCGCCAGAAACATCGAAGACGGCAACGAGGTTTCCGACGGCGGCTCTATCGGAGAGGAACGCTGGACAAGTGCAGGAACTCGAGGGCAGTGACCCAATCAGCAGCCGGGAAGAATTCTGAGGAGACAGTACTAGGTTCTGACTGAAATTTTGCTGGCTATCACACCAGCTGGACCCGGTCAAAAATCGAGCTGAAATGACTGCACACGGTGCAGTTTGATGTGCAACTGCAGAACCCGCAGCGCCTGAATTGCAGTGGGGTTCATTGGTATGGAAAGCCTTAATGTCCCTCAGAAAACAACCGGGGCACTGGGAAGAATTCTGAGGAGACCGATATCATCGTCGACGACTGTTTGCACTGCCGACCAGGAGGTCCTTGGGTAGTAGACATGGTAGGGAAGGGCAAAAGGTGCGGGGTTGGGGATCTGTGATAACGGTGGGGCGAGCGGAGTGCTGATGTAAGCCTTATGGTTTGAACTTTGAATCGACGGTAGGATTCACTCACTGCATCCTATGTGCGCAATTCTATTTTTGGAGCGGTGAATAGAGCGCTAAACCTTGGTTCAGTGGCAGTGTCGCAGCATGACGTAGCACTTACATTTCTCCTTATTTGCCGTGGATTCCCCTCCCCGCAACGATTTTATAATATGGATTACCCATTCTGCGCCCTCAAGGAACCACAGCTGTCACTCACTAACCCAAAACCACCACGAATTCTCGAGTAGATCCCCCAAAAAATCCGTTCCGCAATCTTGCGGCGCACCGCCTCGAGGTCGAAACAGTAACAGGGATAGTCACGACAGTCGACGGGTCAGGAATGAAGCAGGGTGTGGAATCGTCGGGGATTCGGGTTCGTGGCGTGTGGTTTCGTCAGCAGTGTTGCCAATTAAGGCTTAAGAACCCGCCTGAGGGACCCTTAAGGGTTATTAAGGGTTAAGCCTTAATCTTAAGGGCAGGGTTAAGGCCTTATTTCCATTTTGGGAAATAGTTTCCTATGCTCAATTTTCTGCCCAAAAGGCCTCGTATAGGACATGCATTATAATAGTAAGCCATTTCATGGCATCAACTCATCAGAACATCAAGTTGCGCCTGAATTTGGCCTGGCCTCACCATCTAGGAGAGACTGCCCGCCTTCCTGCTAATCTAGTACGCAGTGTCATAGGTGCTGGCATTCCTTTATAATTTCTTTTGGTCGCAATGGATATCCCAGCGGCTCCTCGGCTTTTTTTGTTGAAAAAAAACCTGCACCACGGCAGGTTGGAGAACCTAACGGAGGGCAAAGTTCGGAGCGGCAATGAGTGTTGCCGAGCCGGGCCACTACCGGCCCGTAACCTTAAGCCTTAACAAGGGATTGGTCGGCCGCTTCGCGGCCTCCCATCCCCTTACGTGCATTTAAAAAGTCCCAGAGGACAGATTGGGAACAATATATCATTTGGTTGAACTGAACTGAGTTGAGTTCAATATACACTTCGGCACTGACAGTGAAGGAGCGAGCTTGAGATGCATTATAAGACCACAACCAAGTTGATTGCCCTTCATCCCAGCTGTATTTTAAATTCATCTTTTGAGCTTCCCATTCTCATTAGAAGACAATTTGCCTCTGGACTCTATATCTTCCACTTTTCACTCTCGAAAATTAACCCTCCAGGCCGAAGGGTTCTAAAGCACAAAATAAAAGACTCTTCCGAAAATTGTGCCCAATAGCGCCCGAGAAATCTATGCCGTTGAATTTGCAATCGGAACCATGCTGGTTTCTTCGAGTTGTTTCAACTGCAGCTCAACTCTTCTCGCATCAGAGTTACTTTCCATGTGCTACTACTTCATGCGCTGATAGCAAGACACATGTATAGCTCCTATTTTGCATTCAGTTATGTAGTTGGTATATTTTATACAGATCAAACTTTCTATGCACCTCGGACTTCAACTGACTTCTCAAGCTTGAAATGTTGATTTTTTTTTGGCGTCAACTTAAAGCATACACCTGCCTGAATGTTCCCCGCAGCCACCTTCGTTTCAATCCAGTGGGAGCAATCAGTCAAAGTCAGTGTCAGGGCAGTGTCAAAGTTTATTAGCAACTTGACGGCAGGTGCCGAGAATGCCGAATAATGACGCTGTCGGCCAGTGGGAAATACAACAGTCGGTCAAGTACGGAGAGCTGCCGTGGGTATGGCATTAGCGGAAACTCAACGGAGTTTGCCCTGCCGCGACCGGGAAACTTTTAACGGTGAGAAAAGCGAAGTTTGGCATTGTGTACATTTTTATAGGCGCGCACGCGCTTAAAGTTGATCATGGGGCCAGAAGCCCCGAGGAAGCGCCGTTTATTGAGCGCTTCCAAAGGTCTGGACCCAGCGCTTCCAAAGCCTCGGGCCTGATCTCTCAAAAGCGGAGTTTAAAAAGCTTCGGACGGAGTTGCGTAATTTTATAAAGAGGTAATTCCCGCTACCGTAAGGTACGGGTCTTAGGGAGCATGATTTTCAGATTTTGGCCGTGCATCACATTTTCGTCAGCAGTTTTCTCGTATTTTACCGCATTTTGCTGCGGCTTGTGGGAGCCGTTGTTCATGCCGATGATTGCCGGGATCAATTGAATAATCCTGCTTACTATGATCTTGCAGAATCTTCTCGATCGCCACGTCGGTACTATTGATGGCCCACCTTTGCTAAAGATTTTGATGGAGGTGCGGCTGAAGCATCTAGGCTCGGATTCCTCTGAAATTTGGACTGGGGTGAGCCCTGCATGTCATTAGCTCCGCTGAATATTTGCAGACTTTTTTGGAAACTGAGAAGGGAGCCTAGAAGATGCCAAGAAGAAAACCCAAATTACCCACCTTTGCAAAAACTTTAGGCAGGCAATTGGGAGGCAATCAATGCCATCAAAATTTCCCAAAATCCGGATCTTGATTCCTTTAGGGTTCAAATAGGGCCCAAGCATTCTATAAACTTGGCAGTACATTCACAGATACTGGAATTATCTCCTTGTTTCATCCTGAGGCAATTGAGCTTGAATTGAACTCGCCAGATCGAATTTTTTGCAAAGGTGGGCCATCAATATTATTTGCGCTCTTTACCCTTTACCACCACATTGCTGCGCTCATGGCTCGCTCCGTAACGTTCTGCAAAGTCCCGCTTTCCACCTCTGTTGATTCTCGCTCTGCCAGATCCTTGGTGACACTGGACTGGCCATGGGTTCTATCGTCCGGCATTCCTGCTCATCAATTGTTGTCTCTGGTATTCTGACGCTTCCATACCGCGACACTTGTTTGCTATATGCACATGGAACTTTCTGTAACCACTGCTCTCCCATCCGACCTTGTTCTAGGTCGTGATTGGCTCTTCTCCTGTCGCAAACCCTGCCGCACGCTTCCTTCCACCTCTCTTCGGGGATTGTCCACCCTAGCCAGCAGCTGACAAGTACTTTTCTTCCAATCACATATGTCCAATGTCTTAATCACATTTCTAGATTCATGCTACTGTTTTACTGCAAATACTTCCGCTATGGAGGTTGATACAGTGGCCGACAGCCATTACAGCATAAGTACCGCCATCGCTTGTCTGAATCAGAACTTTAATTTTCTACCAGCTCCCAGACGTAGCTGCATCTGCAATGAACCTTTGGTTTGCTGCTGTCCATCTACATCTGGTTCCCCGCCATTTGCTGAATTTATGACTTCTATGACCTCATTAAATCCACTGCGCAATATATTTCTTCGATATTATGCTACCTGTTGTCGTATCTCTTCTTTCATGCCGATTCATTCACAATACAGCGATCTCTTGATTTACATGCCATTCTGCATGCCAGTATGACTTTTGGTGCAATGTCGACGACGTATTCTCCTTCATCATATTGCGGCGGGAGCTTGCGCTGATTACGCTGTGGATGCGTGTTTGTTTCGTCGCATAGACCGCTCTGCATGTCGTGCCCACTCGCAAAATTTCACTTCTGCTGCAGAGATGTCGAATTCGGTTCTGAATATTTGTCTCGAGGCTGACCATTAGCAAAAGCCTACTGAAAATCTATCGCACTTGGCTGCCACTTTATATATATATGCGGCTGGTGTTTGGACTGTCCGATTTAAACTCTGTGCAACTATACGAAAGCAGATGGACACTATGACAACAGCAAATGCAAATATCTGTTTGTCTGCTTCAATTGCCGACTTTTCAACTCCTTTGAAAGTCATCGAAAACCCGTTCTTCTATCATTGCTGCATTTCACTGGATCGATCGATGTTCCAGAAAAATCAACAATTAAGTGCCTACGTGCTAAATTTACAGAGCATATGTTGTCTGGAAGTTCGGAACTTGCACCAGTTTTCCCAATCTCATCCTCCGATATCTCTTCCCAATGGTTTGTGTTTCCCTGACTGTGCAGACATTTGTGATGAATGGCAAGCAAACAATATTGATGTTGATCTACAAGTTCACATTCTAACTGCTGTCTATGGAAGCAATGTTACCCCCAACTTCTTGCGTAGGGTCCTGTCGAGTCTGAAAACAGAACACGAAGGTGCAAATAGTATAGGCCAGCTTCGTACAGCTCAAAGAATATATTACTGATCTACATTGAGGTAAAGAAAATTGAACGGTCCCAGGAACAAGAATGTGCTGCCCGCGCAAAATATGATGAACAACTTGAATGCATTGTACGACAGGGATGGGCCCCAGCTTGTATCTCAGTCACTATAAAGAATAAAAGGCTATGCATTATTCGAGAGCAGACAAGTTCTGAGGCCCTATCCACATTCACTTATGCTGCATGTGCTGAATTGATCCCGCAGCGTTCACATTGTCCGGTGGTCCTTGGTGACCCTGGTTTCAACTCGGATCTTCTCAAATGCCCAGACTTGAAATTTGACGAGGCTAATCTACTGGACTCCTACAAATGGCTGCACCCAGACTGTGTTCCACCGCCTGTGCCCTTTGATGAAGGGCCGTTGCATGGCCATAGTTGAATTCAGTTACATCGGGTAGCGGGCCGTGCCGCTCGCCGGCCTTACATGCTTTATGTGCTGGCGGCCTGACCCTTAAGGCTTATGTTAAGGCCTTAATAAGCCTTAATCGAATTAAGGCCTTAACCCTTAGGGCCAACACTGTTCTTCAGAGGATTCTGGATCCGAGGGCATTCAACGTATGAATGGTAGGTGAAACCCCCCTCGCAGTGGGCTCGATGTGACGGCGTATAAAAATATACGTCGGGTATTGATCAGATGTATTCTTGCAAAGCACATAAGCATTGTTAACCTTCAAGACAAACGAAGAATCCCAAGTGTCGATTGGGCGAAGAACTCGAGAGTAGTCGGATGAAGAGGGCGAGTTTCACTGGAAACGAGCTGTACGAAGTTAGAACCTGTAAAGCAGAAAAGGTTAGTGGATAGGGCGAGTTCGAGGCGGGTGAGGGCGAATGGTCGTCGGGGACCAGAGAAGAGAGTTCAGAGCAAATAGACTTTACTGCGAGAGGGTTGAGGCACAGTGTTGTCAAAGCCGGGTCAAAGGTCAATCTCGGTTAATTTGACTTTTGACTGCATGGCTTTGACTGGCTTTGGCCCAGGAAAATTACTGGCCAGGCCGAAGCTGAAGCCAGGCCAAGCTCTGGCTTTGGCCTGCAAAGCCACAAGCCGCTGCATTTTGGCAGGCAATGATTCCAAGATTTGGCTTTGGCCTGACGAAATCTCAAGCCAAGCCAAAGCCGGAACATCACAGACCACATAGACCCACAGACCAACCCCCATCTGTTTCAGACGCCTTCAGACCATCAGACCCATAGTTGACCAGCCTCACAGACACTGCCAGACCGATCATCAATCTCGGCTAATCTCGGTTAACCCAACTCAGCGACGCATCAACGCAATTTTTGGATGGCGGAAGCCTTGCCCACCCTTGGGAAATCCCATTTTATTATTACTCCGAATGCAGGGCATAGAATAGGGCAATATTTGAATATATTGATGCAATATGAGAAAGGGACACCATAATGTACAAGTAAAAACTCGCACTACTAAAATGGAAGAGCTGGGCTACATACTACATAGCGTTCACCTGCGGCAGCTCTCGACAGAAGAAGAATGAGCAAAAAAGGTACTGACCAGCTGAGCAATTTAATGGGAGACTACAGGATCAAATTGTGCGCACACGGAGTAAAACGGAATGCACTTAACTTCAAAAAAGCGCGGGTAATCTGGATGAAGTGGGAGTTGGGGGAGAGTACGTTCGATGGTATCGGCACATTTACAGGCGCTCTTGAGTCTTATAGAGATTCGGAGTTACCATAGCGTGATTCGGAGCAGATCAACCAGCGGGTAAATATCCATGTGCAAGAAATGATGGAAAGTCGCGACCGTGTGGAGGCCGTGGTCTGGGAAGGTCTGGCTGAACGTAACTGTGTCTGTAGCTGTCTGTGGGTCTGTACTATCTGGCACAGTTTGCTCATGTCTGTACTGTGAAAACCTGTTTCCAGATGAAGGTCCGTCGGAAGGTGAGGAATTCGGGGTTCCAATAGCCTTTAGTGAAAGGAACAACTTCTAGCATGGTCAGCGGTTTCGTGCAACGAAGGCTAAAAAAAAAAAGGCAGAATAATGGTAGAGAGAGAGAGAAATCCCCTCGTATCGATGTTCCATATCTCTATTTATGCCCGCCCTATAAAGTGCGAGGTAGCGTCTCTCTCTGACCGGATTTTACCGACTGGATTTGACTCAAGCCGACTATTGACTTCCCATGCTAGATGCTATATAAGTGCTGGGCTTATTTAGAACAATATTTCCACCATTAAGATTGGACCAAAACATCCCTAAAAAACACCTTTTTTATATTTCCCCTGGGTCGAAAAGTTGTGGAATTTTTTCAGGTAGGAAGACGAATATACCCTGTTCCAATAGTGCGCATCCTCTGGGTCAGAAGCGCCGGGAACCTAACAGACTTGGGGCGCTCCATAGGCCGGAGATCGGTCCGCAGCCGGTCGGTCCGATCAGCCGCTCGCGCGGGGGTCTTTTAGACTTCGGAAGTTGATACTATCGTTGATCCACCTTTGAAAAAGAGCATACCTTAGCAAAAAGATTGATCTGGCAACTTCAATTCAACTACAATTGGCCTGTAATAAATCCGGAGCATGTAAATAAGATACATAGACTGTGCCAGGTGGTTTTTAGAGCCCAAAGGAACCATTTGGGCCCAGCGAGAAATCAAAGGTCGTTTTGCGACAATTTTTGATGACATTGATCGCCCGCCAAATTCTGTTGCAAAGGGGTGTATTTTGGGCTGTTTTGAGTCTCCTTGGCGGTATCTTCGAGGCTTCCTCCACAGCGGACGAAAAATCCTAGAAATACTCATGGGAGCCAATGATATGTGTGGTTCACCTCAGTTCAAATTCTAGAGGAATCCGAGCTCAAGCGCGCAAACAGGACTTCCATCAAAAACCTTTTGCAAAGGTGGATCAACGATAGTATCCCGGAGTTTTCCGTTGCCCACCTATTGTGTGCTCGTCCCGAGGCCAGTGATGTCATGGCTAGAGATCCGCCAAAAGCGCCAAGTCGGCATCCAGACCGTGATCACAGCCACGTCACAGCCACACCTCCTCAGCCAAATTCAAACACAATTTTCACGGGGCAGTAGGCCCAGATTGCGGTATCATTCGAAACCCTTGACAAAATGGAATCAGTTGGAACTGGTTTCAGGGCAATATCTGAAGAAATGAATATTTTTGAGGCCAATCTTTTCCTGTGCATAGCCCGCCCCTCCAAGTTTGTAGTGCCGCCTCAGTGCGCGGCCCTGCCGCGGCACGCGTGGCGATGATGATGATGATGATAATAATTCAAATTCTACTCTACATGTGGCCGGGCACGGCTATGGTAGAAGTTCTACAGGTGGTATGGCAAGGTAGTTATTTTGTTTCTAGGTGGCTACGTTTTTTAAGTGAGGAGAAAAATCAGAGTATGGCAAATTGTGGTCCGGATGTATCGCAAAGGTAATAAGATGAGTCGTATCGCGGGGGTCTGTAAGGTTGGGATTTGAGAGATATATTGTATAGTAAAAGAGGAAATATAACCATGTAGTAAGTGAGGGAAGGAGAGAGAGAACGGAAAAAGAAGGGAAGGACGTGCGGGAGATGGGGAGGGGGGACATACGGCGCCGCCTATCCAAAACGCTCCGTCGCCTCGATGAATTTAACGACCGCTTTGAGGAGCTTCGGGTGCATGAGGAGGGGGGAGAGGTGGAGTGGACCGAAGAAGCCCGCCGTTCTGGATACTTCATGGAGCGGTTGACGGAATGGTTCTCAGACGGGGCACTCGAGGAGGAAGTGAGTGCGAGTCTCCATCGCCGCACCGCAAGCCTCGCAGGCTGGTGAGTTAGTGAAGCCAGCCTCGTGCCGGTATTCATTGAGAGGCGACGGACCGGTCCGGAGCTGGGAGATGACGGAGGTGGCTTTGCGAGGGAACGTAGTGGGCGAGTAAAGTGGTATTGGGATGGTGGAAGGAGACGTCTTGTCAATGTAGCGCAGGCGTGGCGCCAGTTTTGGATAATCTCCAACGCGCAGTCCCCAGCTCCAAAGACAAAAGGTGGATCTGGCGGCGCACCGTGGATAGAGATATGAAGGCGAGGGGGACTGCTTCCATCGGGGTCGCCTCCTTAGCCGCCTGATCGGCTAGCTCGTTCCCGGTCGCCCCGATGTGGGCGGGCGTCCAGAGGTTGAGGATGGCAAGGTGGGGTCTTGAACGTTGCGTATCCCGGACGATTTTGTCGTAGAGGACGGCCCCGAATTGGCCGGAGTGCGATGGGGTTGGCGTGACCGTCCCGCAACGCCGTCGTCGCCGCCTGGACTAACCCTTCCATTTCCCCGTCACAAACCTCCCCGTCTCCCTACGGCATCACCAGCTTCTCCTTCTCTTCCCCTTCCTTAACGCGCATCGCCGGCCCCCCACCCTTCCATCCAGCAAAGAGCCATCCGTGAACCAGGTCGCGGCGCGGCGTCGCTCGTAACCAAGCGCGAGGCTGAGAGCCCGTAGGGCGTCAACCTTCGGCAGAATTGAGGTGGTGACCGGGAGAGGCTCGCGCAATGGGGCTGCGTACACCGGGAGGATGGACTCCATGCCCAGAGAGGAATCGAATTCCACCAGCGGGTCTTCCAGCGCGCCTACAAGCCGCGGCGTCCTGATTCGCTGGCCGCGAGCGGGAACGGTTGGTGGCCAGCGGATCCCGGGAACGCGCTCAACCAGATGGAGAGTTGAGCAACACTTGGGGTTTTTGGGGGGTGCGGCAATGGCGTCACGGAGAAGAGGGCGTAAGATGTGGGTGGGGGGAAGGTTAGGTAGTAGGCGACCGTGTTCAGCGCGTCGCGCCCGATCCGGAGTTGGGCCGGGAGCAGGGCGGCCTCCTTCTCGAGTGCCGCCAGGCCTGCGGTCCGAAAGCTGCCGGCGATGCAGCGGGACGCGGACTTGTTCAGCCTGTCGAGCGGCTTATACGCGGAAGGCGCGAGGGGAGGAACGACGCGACGCCGTAGTCCGTGGATAGGCGTGTGTCACGGCGATGGAGGCGTTAAATGTTCTGGCGGCGACGCGGCGCGGGCCGCGATGTGGGCTCGGCCGGAGAGGGTTTTGTCGAGGTACAAGCCCACCCATTTAACCACGTCCGAGGGCGAGAGCTGAGATAACATATTTGCGACGGTGGGCGGGGAAATGGATGTGGAGGAATGGGAAGCTGAGTATATATGGGTGGAGGATAGACCAGTCATTATTTGTAAAGGTGCATATTCCAGCCTTTGACACTATCTATCAACGGCGTGGGACAGAAATAAGTAAAGGAAGTGTGGAGGGATACACAGCAGTGGCCGGGGTATATAACAACGGGCGCACCGTCAGGACAGAGGTAATTAGAGGAAGTTGCAGGGGGGACTTTACAAGGTCGTAGGAGCGCTACGGTGGGCATGCGGCGATGTTCGTCGGCGGCTGCACTCGCGTATGCGGGGTGGCCACAATAAGGTGGGGAGACATTGCAATGGGGACCGTCGTTGGCGTCGGAGGAGTGTGGATACGTCTCGGATATCCAGAGTCGTCGCCATAGTATTCAAGACCAAGTCCAGCTAGAAAGATTTCTGTCCAGCCGTCCACTAAAATTGGTGAGTGCGTGGTCGGTGTCGGATGCAGTGGGTGCACAGGCTCCTCCGCGAACGAGGAAGCGAGGGCGACGAAGTGCGCCTAGAAGCCTGAAGAACGGTTAGAGAGTGGTGGGGTGTGGGTAGCAGTTCATCGCGCACCATCAAGCGTGTCGACCGTTTCCGAGCGGTGGCTTTGCACATCCGTGGCTTGTATGAGGGAACGGAAGTCGCGCTAAAGTGCACGAGCATTCGATTTTGCCCTCAGGGACATTGCCTCCATTGACGTTACGAATCTTATATGCGGAATGAGAACAAGAGTGACTCATCGTTGAGGATGAAGGACGTACTGGGAGTGACTGCACCGCGAAGGTGGGTCTCATTCGTGGGCCCGACAAAGCTATTACTAGTCTTCTTCGCAGTTATGACAGTGGCAGGGACAAGGACGGGGAAGCCAAGCCGTCTTCACGCTGGGCTCCGAAACTAGGAGGGACCTCTAGCAATGTTAAGCCTGAATGATTCAATCCTGAATACGAGGACAGCCAGTGCGCACCCATTTGGACGTCCAGCACTTCTAGCGCTTGGTTTATGCTGACTCGATCGGTGTGAATAAGATGCGGGGCAGCAGCTGGTCGCGACTTGGTCGCGACTAGGACACGCGCGCCGGGGGACAATGTAAATCTTGGGGTCCCTGACGCGGCGGCGAGGGGTGGAAATCTCGAAGTCCCAGGGAGATTGGGCGCATGTATCTGAAGACCCTGCAATCGCGTGGAAGGTTCTAGGATCTTTTACCTGATGCGTTTTCGGTGCATGGAGACCATAGACCGGTAACCGGTCTATGGAGACCGCTTCTCTGGGACCAATAGGAAGTGGACTCTGCGGATCTTGAATCAACTTTGCAAGGAAGGTGTGGCACCTTATTTAGGCTGTCACAGCAGCCGATTCAAATTTTGCCCCAGTGATGCTGGAATTCCACGCCAGGTGTCTTTAACCGCATTGCGGACCGTGGACCCCAGCGAAATGGGATTCAGGGACAAAATCGATGGTTCCAGATTCCTCCTGATATGTACATAGCTGCTACGAACCAATTACTTAGGGCACATGTCGCCATGGCCCTGCCGACTCTAACCTTCGAGAATATGCAGACCCCTGAAATCATTTTCTACCGCACAAGCTTCATTTGATGCCCGCCTAATTTGTACTTCTGGGCGTGAATTCTAGTACGGTTACTCTATAAATATGGATCCGCTGCCGTCTACAGAATTTTCCCTGAATCCAGTCTATCACCGTGGCTGACAGGCTCACGAGTCCTGGCTAAGTAGACTCCTTCAAAAGCACAAAATATTTAGATGGCCACGCGGCCGCCGGCCGTCACTGATGCCTGAGGTTTAATTGCGGAACGAGGCATCCTTCTGAGAAATAGGTAGGTAGGTAAGCTTACAAACCCGCCGAAGCCATTGACAGTCATCCCCTTGTGCCTATAAATACCGATTGCGACCGCCAAAAAATAGTGGGATCCAGATCTCGCTTCGAATTCTGCAGTCCATCCTAGTCGGTAGTTGAGCGTGGTCTGAAAGAACAGGAACGCGGAGCAAACACATGCCGCTAGGCGGGAGGGAATGCTCGATGAATTTCGTCTTCTTATTGGCCGCTGAACAAGAATGATGCTATATAAAGATGTACTGTATGATGTAATAGGTACCATTCAGGACAGAGGGAGGGTGGGAGGTGGGAGAAAAATTGGATATGGACAAAGAGTTGAGGAACGGGCTAATAAAACGAGGTTACAAACGCCTGAGGCAGAGATGGACAACGGCGCGCTCAGCTCTGAGTCGACGGAGGAAACAGACCTGAAACAGACAGTGCCAGACAGAGGTGCAAAGGATGGAAGGTGATGCCGCTCTCCTCCTGGCTTCGCGAGGGAGCCAAATGGCATCTTCACCGACGGAATTGCCAAATGACGTATTCTTCGTCAGATTTCCAGGGTTGCAGCAGGCATAGAATGGACATAAATACTTATGTACAGTGCGAAGCAGCGGAAGACAACGGATGGAGATGCCACGGCCTCGAGGCGCTGATCCTGGCTGAAATTGAGGGTGATGGAGAATACGTCAATCCGTCGGTCCAAACCCTGAAGGGCTGAAGCTAGGCCTGACAGTGAAGGAGGCCCGCATCATAATGCAGAGAGTTTACGGAATTTATCGGCAAAGACGGCAAATTGCTTGAAATTGGATACTTGACCCTGGACTTAAGCTTGGTGATTTCCTTTTCTTTTTTTTTCGTTTCCTTCCCTCCTCTATCCCTCTCCGAACGATGGCGAGTATCGCCCCCACACAACAAACCATCAACACCACAGTCGGTGCCATGCTCATTGGCGTGATGGTGCAGCAATCACTCCTCGGATACATATTTGCGCAAGGCTGCAGCTACTACAAGTTCAAGGACCGAGATTCACAATTGTATCGGTACGGATGGCTAAGTATTACCCCAAGTACCGCCGCTAATGGGACTTTCTCATAGGTATCTTGTCGCAGCTCTCCTTGCTTTCAGCGCCTTGGAAGCTGCGATGGATATGTGAGTGTGGATTGCAATTTTCGCTACGGGTGCTATATTTATTTTTGGGAGGCACGTCATATACCGCACCATGGTCACCCACTATGGCGAGTACGGCTTTTTTGACCTCCAGACGTGGTCGATGTGGGCCGAACCGGGCGTCACGGTATTTGTTTTCTCTTCTTCATATTCTTACGCGATTCTCACGCAGGGAATGGCATGGTAGGCGGTCGTGGGCCTCCTTGCGCAACTGTTCTTCGCGGAGAGGTGCTGGAAGACCACGAAAAAGTCGTGGATGGTCTTCGTGGTGTTGACCTTTTGTGAGCACAGTATTCATGTTTTCTGCGTATTTTTGTCTGGATTAAAATTCGTCTACAGTGCTCGCCCTCTCTCTCGGCTCGGGCATCGCGTGAGCGTTCGGCGGCCCACGATGCAACGAGATACTGAACTTCCTATCTGGCTATTACAGGGTGTCGATCTCGTTCTTCAAAGTCAGACTGTTCAGCGAACTGGGGAAGATCCCGATCCCGATATCTTTCTGGCTTATTTCGGTGCGTGGAGTGGTTAATGGAGCTGTGAGTTGAGGCTAAGGTGAACCGGAATATAGACGGCAGTTACGGACATCATAATCGCGGGGATCCTCTGCGTCGGTCTCTACGGGGCGCGCACGTCCGTCAAACGCACCGAGACTGTGCTCATGAAGTTGATAGTCCTCTCAGTGGAGACCAGCTCCTGCACTGCCATTTGTGCCATCCTCAATCTCGTTTTTGTGCGTCACACTGTTCTCTTCCGTCACATTCATTGAGACTCTATAGTATTTTGTGCTCAAGAATACGGCGTATCAGTAAGCCCAACCACCAGGCCGCCTTTTCTCTGACCAGCCCTGCAGCCTTATCCCCCAATTCTCACTCTGCCGGGTCTACACAATCACCGTGCTCTTCACGCTCCTCCAGCGCGACGGCCTGCGTAATGATCTCGACGCACACACATTTCACGATTTTGTCAGCCAGGTGGCATTCCGTGAAACGCAGGTCCGGCCTACTATAACCGAGGTCAACGTGAGCCATCTAAATTGTGAATTGAATACTATACTCACAAGGACATAGATGACGACTACGATTGAAAACGCCCTCGAGAGCTCCATCACGAAGCCAGGGTCCAAGGAGTCGCAGATGGACCCATATTTGGTGTGGTCCAATGTGTGAATCGCCAGAACCAGACGCCAGATCATCTTCTCTAAACACACACTCGTTCCTCCCATTCGAACAGATACCACTGTTACCTATACAGTAGATCCCCTCGAACCCCTCCTGGCCTCAGATCTTTAACAAATCCTCAGATATTTGGTACGGTACTTTAGGTAGTCTATACCCCTTCCTTGAGCCAACCCCACTCCTTGTGTCAATGCCAATAAAACTTCCCGGTACTTATTCCAACACAGCCCACCCGCTCGAGCCTGGAGCCTCCACTCTCGGCCGCCTTCGATCACCACAGCTTGGTGTACTATTAGTATCACTATCCGATCTCGATCTCACATGTGCGTATGTGCATTAAATCGCCGCCACCGAGGAAAAGGCCTGACATGAGTCTCCTCGTCTTGCTGCTCGATCGGTCATCCTCGATACGCCATCGCCGCACCATCGTCGCACGCAATGACAAGATCGTGCAGGCGCAAGAAGCCGCTTTTTCGGATGTAATACTGACCTGCGCGAGTTAGTTGCTGGAAGTGGTCTAGGCGATTCTGAAAGATTGGCTTGGGTTTTGTGACTCGCTGATCAAAAACGGAAACCAGGAGCCTGGTAGTAGATACTGTACATACTGAGTGTTCGATGATCTGCTGGATTGCCGACGCCATGGGGAGAGAAGAACTCGAGGATTGCTTGCACCTGTTTGGAATCTCGCCGGGAACCCGATCATCTGTGATGCGGGACTGCGTTGAACTACTTGATATTCATAGGAATATTCTCGGTAGGATTGGCACTGTAGGAAGCCGAGGAACTCAGCCCGAGTGCCCAGAAAGTGCTCAGAAGTAGTGCTGTTGAGCACTCGGGCTGAGTATCCTAGAGCACTCAGCCCAAGTGGTCGACAGCAGATGCATACGCTCTACTGCGAGACTGATATGTGCCACCCGCATTCTACCTATCGCATCGGGATTTAAACAATCTGCTCGTGACCTCGCGTACGCGCGCGCACAAGACATCAAGGATCGCGCGCACGGGCATCACGAGCTATGTCCGAAATCCCACGAGAGTTGATTCCCTCGGCGTATTTCGTGCCTTCCTCGTTAATAAACACACAAATCACCATACCCATGAATTTCTACATGGCTTCTTCACCATTAAACATTACGAGCAGGTACTTCACGATGTATTTTATTCTTAAAGTTGTTGATCTATTCGCGTCTCGCGGTCTCGTGGCTCGCGTAGTCGCGCCCACGAGAGCTACACGACATCACAAGATCAAAAGATGGCGCGTGAAATGTGCTTTTGCTGATGCGCGCGCCCCCAATGCCGCCCGATCGCGAGGGTCACGAACCTGGGGGGAAAGCGGTGGCGTTTCTCGACCGAGGGAGCATCCTCAGATATGGTGCCATTGTTGCAACGAAGCGTCGAGGGCGAAGCTTCCCCGAGTCTTGCTCGTGTTTGGATTTCGAGTATGAATAAATGTTCTTTTCCCGACCAAAATACAAAAAAGGTGTTGCAGTGGCACTGGAGAAGCTCCCTCAGACTCAATAACACGTTGCAAAAGGCGTCGGAGTTGCAGAAACGGCAAGAGAGAGAAGGAAATACTGATTTCCTTTTTGGGAATCGCGCCATGTATTTTCACCTGGAATGAGTGAAAAAAAAGAGATTTTATGAAGTATGTGATTAGGAATTCTGAGGAGACAGTTCGCTGCGGATTTGAAACACGAATCAAATGAGCATAAAGACGAGGGAAACGATGAGGATTCGAGACCGCAGCAACTGTTCGACTGACCGCCAATCAGAAGTGATGACCCGAGTGAGAGGCGGTGGTTCGCTTTGAAATTAAAGAAAGGAGAGATTGAGCCTATACTCAAGGAAAAAGGCGAAGAACTAAGGGCAGAACAGCTGTTCTAGTAGGAAATTCTCAGAAAAGTCGCCAGAAATCTGATTTTATGCCTCAAGAAGCAGTTTTCAATGCAGAATGGAAGATCTGAGGGGGCCATTGTGTGCGAATTTTGAATGCGCTTCGAATGAGCCTATGGACAAGGCAAATGGATGAGAATTAAGGCCGCAACGAGTGTCCTAGTCGCGGGGATCACAAAATGCCCAAAAAGGAAGAAAAAACGGTCCACGCCTGTTGTACCACAAAGAGCTGTAATTATATTAATCTACGGTTCAGTTTATAACAGGTTATGGGCTATTGCTGCTGAAAGCTGGACCCAACCACGTTTAACACTACCCCATTATATGACAACACCTGCCGACATCGAAAACCTTTCTTTGTCCACACTCACGATAACCACCATGCCACTCGAAGTGATCAAACCGAAAACCATAACCGGTCTCGATGTGCTCGACCTGGATAAGAACTATGTTCGATGGGCCGAGAAAGCACTCGACGCCTTCCTGTACGCCGGGGTCCAAGAGTACGTGCTCGGGGACATCACAAAACCTGCTGCCGGCGACTCTAGCCTTCCCATTTGGACAAAGAACGATAACCTTGCCCAGGCCGGCATTCGCATGCACATCTTGGACGCGGAGAAAGATTACCTCCGCAGTTGTGCCATCAAATCCGCGTCGGACATTTGGACCGAGTTGAAGAAGAGGCACCGGCAAAAAGACTCAACCCAAACCTCCCTCCTCGACGATGTGCTCTCGATCCGCATCGACCGCGACGGGAATATGGTCACCAGGGCAGCGCAGATTCGCGAGATCTGCAAGCATATCTTCGAAGTCGGCACCCTCGACGAGGACAAGCTTGCGCGCCTTATCCTTCTCCACGTCCTTTCACCCGAACTCTGCTATGTCCGCGACAAACACGAGGAAAACGAGACATCCACCCCTGCAGATATCGTTCAGTCCCTAGAGAAGGCAAAGATACGTTGGGAGGAGGAGACGAAGAACGAAAGGGCGAACGCAGCCCGCACGACAGCAAAGTCACAGGGCGCTAACTTAAAGATCGCCAAGAGTGGCCTCTGTAAGACGTGTAACGGCCCCCATCGTACCGACGAATGCTGGGGCAAGGGCGGCGCAATGGAGGGCCGGCATGAGGAAGTGCTCGAGCGTAGGGCGGCGCGTCGCAAGGAGAAATAGTCCAAGCAGACGGAAAAACCCTCAAGCACCACCACCACTGCAAAGAGAACTCGATTCGCCATGAAGGATGGGACCGGCAAGACCGTTTACTTCACCATGGTCGATGAGGATGCAGCCACTGCCGCCACCGCTGTTTGAAATGTCACCCCGAACTCCGAACTCGAAGAGCTATATGAGGCGTCTCACACTCGCCACAACTCCAACGCGTCAGACTACTCCATGTTCGCGGACGATGATTATATCGTATTCGCCGCCATCGAGAATTCTCCATTTGCTGCAGACACTGGCGCGACAGTAACTCTCTCCCCTGTTAAAGGCGATTTTTATACCCTGCAACCCATTAGCCCGCAGAAGATATGGGGCGTCGGTGGCACATACATCGAAGCCATCGCGAAGGGCGACATCCACGTACGTGGCGATGACGGACAGGTCTTCATCCTTCGCAATGCATTATACGTACCCCGATCCTCTATGCGGCTGTTCTCCATTGGCTGTATCGCCGACGAGGACCACAGCGCAACGTTCACCAATGTTGGTTTCTGAATCACCAACACCAAGAACAACACCGTTGTCGCTAGGGGAACCCGCCATGGGAAGAAACTCTATTCACTCAACGGGACAATTGTCCCTGCCGTCACCTACGTCTCCACAACCCAACTGCCTCCCGCCAGCCTGAAAACCTGACACGGCCGACTCGGACCATAGGCGTTTCCACTATTCGAAAAATGGCCGAGCACGGCATGGTGAAAGGTATGCCCGTCGATCTTTCGGAGCTACCCCCAAAGTGCAAACACTGCATCCTTGGAAAACAGACCCGTACACCCGTACCTAAAACACGCACGCATGCGAGGTCGATGAGGAAGCTTGGGGTAGTTTATGCAGATTTGACTGGGCCGGAGGCAGTGGAGTCGCAACGTCGTAATCTTTATTCCATGGAATTGGTCGATGAATAGTCTCTTATAAACAGACGCTACAACAAATTTGAGCTCATACTTCGCTTTGTTGTAGTCTGTCAATTACCCGTGATCCGCGATCGGAGGTCAAGGTTATTATATAATCAAAAAAATTGTGGATGTCGAGAGGGCTTTCAGGGTGTGTCTTTCCACAAATTGGAGTAAGGTACAACTTCAATGATCCAACTTGAGTCTCTTCTCCTGCGAAATCTCAGCGACAAACGCGAAGAACAAAGATGCCGAGTTTTGATGGCTCGGCTGCTTACGGAGCAGGCTTTTCATCCCAGCTCTAACATGGACAATATCATCCAGTCTGAAGAGACAAATGTCTTTAGAATACAAATTTAACCCATTTTGCATCCAAAATTCTTATGGTGAGGGCGCTGGAAGGGTTGCAATGCTTTGGGGTAAATTCAAACTCCGATGTTTATGTAATAACCGCGACCTCCAAGCACCTGTCACCAGCTAAACTACAGACTAGTCGATGAATACACGGACATGACCTAGTGCATACCATTAAGATCCAAGGACCAAGCATATCCAGAATTAAAGCGCTGGGAGAATGAGAGGCGCCAGGAGTGTGGAGAAGAGGTCGGCATCTATCGCATAGATGGTGGGGAGCTAAAAAGCGAGAAGATGAAAGATTGGTTAGCTCGCGCGGGCACGAAAATGCAGACAACGGCACCGTATACCTCAGCGCACATAGGTATGGTGGAGCGCCGACACCGGACCATGTTTGAACTTGCCAGATCAATGCGCTCGGCCTGTGGACTGCCTTCGAATTTGTGGGACCATTTCGTCGAAACAGCTGGTTACATCATCCAGCGACGCCCCACAACTTACCAACGCAGTAAAACGCCGTATGAGGCTTGGTATAACGAGAAACCAGACCTCTCTCACCGGCACGAAATTGGCTGCCAAGCATTTGTGCTTATCCAGAACAAGCATAACCCTAAAATCTTTGAGCGTTCCCCAGAATGTCAGCTTATTGGGTACTCCCCAAACTCGAAGGCATACATTTGCTATTACAAACCTGCTCGTCGCGTCATCACCTCCTACCACGTCGAATTCATCGAATCCCACCAAACTGTGCCGAAGCCCCTGCAGCCTGGAAAGGTCGTAAACGTGGAGGAAATTCCTACCACACCACCTGTCATAAAGGTGGAAGAACAAGACGACGACGACGAGCCGGATGTGCTGCCAACAGAGCCTGTTGCCATTCCCGAGCTCGATCCTAACCCCGAAGAGGTGAATCCCACTCCCCGCCGCAGCAGTCGTGTCCCAGGAGAAACTGCCGAAGAAAGACTTCGACGCGCAGTGGAGGAAGCTAAAGACGCAGGGGAAAGGATCAGAGCAAACAGGGAAGCAAGGCGACGAGGACACGTACCCAACGAGAATGACGTGCATGCTCTCATCGATGCCATTACCCTTCACGCCCTCATAGCCGATGACTCACAGCTCAATCTCGAGCATCCCGACGACCCTAAATCCGCAAAAGACGCTCTTGCAAGCCCTCTCGCGCACGAATGGCTCGAAGCAATGCAGGACGAGCTCAAGTCCAAAGGAAATGGGTGTCTACGTCCTTGTCCCTCGTTCAGCTGTTCCCAAAGACCGCAAGGTGATGCGAGGGAAATTTGTTTTCCGGACGAAGCGCGACTTCATGGGTGCGGTGGCCCGATATAAAGTGCGCTACGTTCTCCTGGGCCATCAGATGATATATGGCAAGGACTATACGAAGACGACCTCACCTACAGCCCGAGCCGAATCCCTGCGAATCATCTTCCATCTAGCAGCGGCGCTGGATTTCGAACTCACTCAAATCGACGTGAAAACAGCGTATTTGTACGGTGCCATCGACGAGACCACCTGGATGGAACAGCCAAAAGGGTTTGAGGAGGCAGGCAAGGAGGATTGGGTGTGGGAGCTGAAGAAGGGATTATATGGCATGAAACAAGGCGGACGACTGTGGAATAAGCACATGGACTCACGGATGAAGGCAATCGGCTTCAAACAGCTGAGTGTCGAACATTGCATCTACTATCGCAAACGGGAGTCAGGAACAATATTTACTGCCATGCATGTGGATGACTTCACCGTGGCCGCCAGCTGCAGTCAGGAGGAGCAAAGGTTTGAGGAGGAGCTTGGTGCAGAGTGGCAAATCTCGCGCGCGGATGCTAACTTCATCGTTGGCTGGGCTATCAAACGGGACAGAGGCAACCGCACCGTGTATCTCTCGCAAAAAGCCCTTATCGACCGAGTCGTTGCGGAATACGGCTGCAAGGACGCGAATCCAGTCAAAACTCCCCTCCATCCAAATACGAGACTCACCAAACGCGACCTCCCACAATCCGAGGAGGAGGTACGAAGAGCCGCAGCTCAACCATACCGACAGCTTGTGGGAGTCCTCATGTACTTCGCCATATCGACCCGTCCCGACATCATGCATGCAGTCAGCACACTAAGCCGGTTCAATAGCGGCCACGGGGAGGCACACTGGAAGGCAGCCATTAGCGTCGTCAGATACCTCAAGGGAATGAGAAACTACGAACGCGTGCACTCCCCAGGATCTCCCTTTTCTTCGCACCCGGGTTATTGGTCCTAAGCCGGGTCAGCCTCGCTTTGATGATCCTAACTTTAGGTCAGTTCCAGTAATCACCGCCTGGAACTCTCAGAAAGACAAACTGAATCAGCTAGGCTCCCAGCGGTTCGCCAATGATACAGGCCAGCAATTGACTGATTTTTTTGCTGTCGATTCTTTGGCGGCCAGTTCGTCAGAGAAAGTTGAACGTAAAAATAGAAATAAGACCAAGCTTCCATCTTTCCGATACTTTTCTGAAATGGAACGGCGAGAACTTTATGACGCTCATCCTTGCACTAGTGAGCACGTCGCTGGTAAATTGAGTCTATGTGTTGGTATGCCAGTAATGATCAAAAATAATGACGCCACCGAATTATGCATAACTAAAGGTCAGGAGGGGATCGTGGCTAGTTGGCAAGAATCATACGACGAGCACGGCCAGAGAGTACTGGACACTTTGTTCCTGAAACTCATCGACCATCCTCGAGTCATAAATATACCTGGTCTAGCTGAAAACATTGTTGCGTTGAGCCGTGCGTCGAAACGAATATGGTGCTCATTCCCAAATGACATGGTGGTTGCAATTTTGCGCGAACAAGTCCTGGTGTTGCCTAATTTCGCAATGACTGATTATGCGTCACAAGGGAAGACTCGAATTTATAATGTAGTTGACCTCCAGCATTGCACCCGTAATGCCGCCAACGACAGGAAGACCTTTGATCACACGAAGGAATATCGCCAACTGGAGGACCACCTCAAGTGCGCGAAGCACAAGGACCTTTGCTACGTTTCTTCGGTCGACGGGCATCATCATCGTGTTTCCACGTATGAAGCAAGTCTTTGGGGAAGGGAAATTGTGCGTTTATTGTGCCTTACGTATTGCCCAGAACTGAGAATCTTCGAGTCGGTTGGCAACGCGACATTAGCGAAGCCTCCGAACAACATTGTTTTCCAGGAGTATTTCCTCCGCGAGCCCGATGGCAAGAAAGCCCGTACCGCAAAAACCGACGCCTCTGGTAATCAGTGCGCCCCCACCATCCATGTCACTGTCAACACCGGTGGCAGGTCGCCTACCCCCGTGGCATCGCCCTCGTGTCGAATGCCCCTGGTGACGATCACGGCCGCGAGCGCCAATGCGGACAATATCCCCGCATCTCTCTTCCGCTCTCAGCCCAATCTCCACCCCGACAGCGCCACCTCAGACGACATCATTCAAATTCCCAGTGTCACCGATGTTCTTCAGTCCATCGACGACTCCGGCATCTTTGAGGACTCCCCTGTACTCCCGTTCCCGGCCGTCATCTTTGCTGATGCGCTTCACGAGTTTGAGATCACCCGTGTCGATCAGGTCATTCCTTTGTCCGCCGATTTCTTCGTTCAGCATACCAACATGCCGGAGCAGTTGGCGGAGATCTTCTTTGAGTGCTTGGTCGCGTCTGGACCGGGGGGTAAGGGGAAGGGCCATGCATTGAACTGAGATGACAGAACAACGACTTAACCAACGTTCGCACGAAGAAGAGAAGTGTGTATTATATGTACATGTACTCAGCGTCGCAACAGAAGTAATGTACAATAGAATATCACATATGTACTTTAGTAAATACATTACATTACATATAACCAGAATGCATGAACCATCCGGGCGCTTTCTCTGCCGTCATCGACTCAAAGACGGCGCGCCAAATCATGGCATACGGCAAGTCTCCGTGCGGTGCACCAGCCAACACCCCACCTGTATAGTCCCTGTGCGACCGAATCCATGCTTTCAGGGCTGAAAACCCTTCTTCTATCGGATCATAGTCGGGTGAGTATGGGGGAAGGTACTCGAGTCGCATGCCCCTGAAATCATCAGCTTGTATTGTCAAGACGATACAGAAGAAAACCATCGCACCGTTGCTCGATCATCGGGCACAGCTCAGCAGACTTGTGGATCTTCGGGTTGTCCATGACAATCACGGAATTGGGGCCTGGAAACGGGTTCATGTGGTCGAGCAGGCAATCAATGAAACTATTGAAGTTCTCGGCATTGTAGGATACATCAGAGGAGGCAAGTGGGAGAAGAAAGCAAAAGGCGCGACGAAGTTGAACCCAGTGTTGGCCCTAAGACCTAAGACCCAGTGAAAAGTCCGTGTGTCCAGGTATGCCCAAATATGCTGAAATGTGCCCACTCAAAGTTGGGCACATCTGAGCACATCTGAGCAGCGAAATGAGCCTAGGGCACATGTGCAATGTGCTCGTATCTGCTCATTTCTGCTCACTTTATGCTCAGGCCTGCCGCAGTCTGTTCACATGTGTCCCTATATACACCACTGCTTCTCGCTATTCAATAAATCATAATTCATATTATTCTGCTGAAATACATGAACCCGTTGTACCTAAGTGCGGCCGCACTGTCCAATGCATCCTGCGCAGTCTCCGTCCGCGCCGAAGTCCACACTCGCACCGGAGTTCCTCCCATCCCCGTTCCCGCCGACAGACCCACGCAGTCTGCCCATCTGACGCAGCTCTAGACACCTATTGGAAAGATTGTGAGTGTGAGCGCTACTTGCGAAAGACGAGTACGACGCTCACTCGGGCCAGAGGGTATCTATCCATGTTCAATGGTACGACTTGGTGAGAATTCAGAATGCGCGACACGGGATGACTGCGAGGTATAAGCATAGCGAGAAAGCTGAAGATGAGGCATTGAAAGAAAGATCTGGGCAAGAGAGTACGTGAATTCTGAAGTCGGATTGAATCATTATGAAGAAAACGTACCGTAAAAAGGTCGACACGGAGTATCCCTGGATGGACATAGATCAGTACCGAGGGGACGTGGCCTGTAGGGAACTCACCGGTTGTAGCCTGTGTGCCGAATTCGAAGGGTTAAGACTCCCGCCGCGCGATTGAACAACATTGGTAGCAGCAACCCGATCCAGGCTGGATCTGGCGTGAAACTCTGCTACGAATGCTTAGAAACACGGAAGGTATCGAATGGGTGCTCACCAAAGCCGTCATATTCGTGGTTCCCAGACACGTGCTACGAAGGAATCAGTCTCCGCATCTACGCGAGAGGCGGACAATTGTTCACCATGTCCCGCGCTATCCCGCGTCCAACCACCTGCCGTCACTGCCAACGATGAAGAATCAAGGTATGACATAGAAAACGCGTCCTAGGGGAATACTTACACTTCAGACGCGTCGAAAACGCGGTCTGGGCCTCATGTCGTCCATTCTTGTGCTTGAAGCGGCTATAAAGGTAGGTCGTGGCGTACGGGTTCTGTGCGAGCGAGAGCGGAGGAGGCAACGATAGAAGACGGAAGGGAAGAGGGAGCCTGGTTGAGGCGCCGGGAAGGGAGATGGTGGTCGTCGGGAGGAAGGGGCATTTTAAACTCCGATGATTTTGACCGCCGGTATATCTGGTGCGCACGGACCCTCAAACGAGTTTGACTTGGCAGAAGTTTGCTCTTACAATTTAGAGTTTGAAACTAGTTTGGGGAGCTCAAGCTGTCGAAAGGTGGATTTTGAAAAAGATTTGTGAACATCGGCGGGGTTTTCACTAGGATTAATCGTGCCGATCTGACGTCATATCTATTTATATTCGAGACGACAAC
Organism: Mycena leptocephala; assembly: GCA_029378395.1. Taxonomy (NCBI): domain Eukaryota; kingdom Fungi; phylum Basidiomycota; class Agaricomycetes; order Agaricales; family Mycenaceae; genus Mycena; species Mycena leptocephala. The sequence continues at coordinate 185,956 of JARJLF010000071.1, read as the reverse complement.
TTTCAGCACATCCGAGCACAAATGAGTGATCCCGGCACATTTGAGCATATTTGGGCATACCTGGGCATACGGACTTTTCACTGGGAGGCCTAAGGCCTTGACTTGAACCCAAGGCCTTAGGTTAGGCCCTAGGTTGAAGCCTGTCATTTAGTTAAGGCCTTAGACATCACGTGTAGCACCACATCAATTGGAACAATTTCACCCCTCGCGTAGTCTCGACGGTTCCTGAGACAGAACCTGCCCGTCTCACACGCCGACCTGACAAATGGCAGCCGATGAGTTCAGAAAATTGTTCGAAACGTCACTGCGGAAGGAATCTCTTCAAACCTGAGTATCGCGCTGTGCGCGAGAGGAAGAGGAGATGAGATGTACATGTGTGTTATAGCGGAGCTCGATGCAGAGGATGACACTCTTAATACCGGGGAGATTGGGATTGACGATGGCGAGGTTTACGGGGACTACTTAGGTTGGTCGTGGAAGTTCGTTACATGCAGCCCGGAATTCATTCCCTTTTTGGGCTGTTAAGGCCTTAAACCGCCTACGACCTAAGGCCCTAACCTAAGCCCTAAGGCCTTAGAAATTCGGAGGATCGATTTTTAAGGCCTTAGGGCAGCAACATTCTTCAACGGCATAAGATGATACTATCAACACATCCTGAATCAAAAGCCTTTGGCGCGCCGCTCTCTCAACTCGTTTAAACTCTTGATCATTCTTCTTCTGGCTCCAAGCGTGCACACTCCTCGAACCTCGAGATCAGCCTCCGTAAACTTGAACATCTCCGCCCATGAAATTCCCTGGAAGCAATGCTCGTATTTGTGGAGCCTTCTGGTGCGCAACCAGGACGGGATGCTGGTCACGGACGTCACCGTCGATGAATCATGTTGGGGAGACTTGTGTGCAGTTGCCGGGGTGCATATTTGACTGGAGAATGTGGGTGGTACCCTCATTCCGCACGCATTCATTGTCTCTGCAAATTTAAGGAGATTGTCCCGCCGCTCCCTGTTGGATAGTCTGTTCCCGCATTTGGGTAGTTCCTTGGATATTTTGGCAAATTCCGCATCTCCGGTGGGGGTCGTTTCATTGCTCGACCACTCATTGGCCTCCGGTGTTGCTAGGGTATATCATGGGTCCGTTATTGGCCAGTGACTCATCGAGGAGATGCACCTTTTCTGGTCCGGAACTGAGAGTTTCTGAGAGATAAGGCTGCAATAGTAAGTGTTCTTTCGTGGACACTTAGGGTGTCGAACCCTTGATGTAGGTCAAGGTGACTTCAAGTACTCACATCCTTCGACAAAAGATAGGCCCACCTTAAAATTAGTACCGCTAGCTACGCCCGCAAAATCCATTGCGCATGATTTTGGGGATGACCTTATATCTCACTGCGGCATGGCGGGTTCCACTAGGCCGGCCTTTCTATCGCCGTGGGTTTTATAGCGTCTGGGATGTCCGACGAGACTAATACTATGGTGCAAGCGAATGATGTTTTCACGCAGCTTCTTGTCTCGCTTGCAATGTGGGTGGTAATTGTTTATCGCCTATATTATCCAGTGGTAGCATTTTATTTGCCGCCCAGAAATGAGGCCAAATAGGCACACCGGTTCTTTTTTTGCCACCGTATGAAGACTACGACGCGCGGTCTGTCCTCAAGCACCACTGAACCACCAGTCCTTTCTCGGCGGCTCCGCTGCTCAGTTTTCTGACAAGTTCGAGGCCATCTATTGTCAGCGTCGGATGGACCGACTTCATTTTGTCCGCCCAAGCATCCATACACCTTCTCACATGCCCTACGAAACTGCGCGCGTGGGGCCTGGGATTATATATTCACAGTGGACTCTAGAGCGAACTATTGGCAACCTGGGAGAAGAAATCAAACAACATTCAGACCCATATGCGAATCTATCACAGCGCGCACTTCGACGCCGCCAGGTGAACGCACTGAAGGCTATGATCCCAAACTTGGAACCGCCAGAAAATCCGCTTCCTCGTGGTTCACTCGATCTAGGTAGGTAACGGCTATGTTCTTCTTACCGCTACAGACAATGTTTCTCGAGAGGTTGATGAGTTCGAGGGAGCTGCAATTCGGGCTTATCTTGTTGGTGCCGGGCACCCACCATCAGCGCTGTGGCAGCCCGCTGTCACCCGGTGGTCCCGGGTCCGCTTGCCGAATGGACAAGTGGCGCGATCGGCATGGAAAGAGAAACTGAAGTCAATTGAGAAACTCAGGTGTGCCCGCAACGTCAAGGTAAGTAATCTCAAACTCGTTTCAGGACTCATTGATTCTGAATCTCCTCTTAGATCCAATGTGATGGACGAACACGCTTTGCAGAAGTTCACTTCTACCTGAATTTCAGGGTAGGAGAGGAAACCAAGCCTCTTGCCGTGGTTTCGTTGTACGGTGACCACCACAGGCAGCTTTACGAAGACTCATCCAAGACATATGTCACGATGCAACATCTCAGAAATTCTGATGTCCGAGTTATCGACATCAAGTCGATCCAGTCTGTACTCATGCTTGCCCCAGACGAACAGTACGCCAAATCATTCAAAGATGGTTCCGAGCTCGACCGGTTTTTCTTGATGGAGAAACCTGGCTTGAAGTTGATGGAAATGACGGGTGTGGGGGAAAATCTTGTTCCAGAAGCGTAGTTTATTCACTGTGTGCAAGTCTTTAAAGATGTCGTATATGCGACACTGGCTGGATGATGAGTGCGCCGAGAAGTTGTTTGGTGATTACGTAAGGCACCCACATTTGACCGACATCGCCTCCGTGGGTGGATGACGTCAATAGTCACGCAAAGCGTGGTGTGACGACTCGCGTCAACTTGCGCGTCAATCTAAAGCAGACTCAAAGTAATGTATTGATAATGGATCGTAATTTCGAGAGAGCTAATATCATCTACTTGAACTCTAGTTGTTCTTTTTCCCTCCCGTAGTCTTGCGTTTCAACCTAACATACTGTTTACGCAACCTAGCACATCTAGCCTCCAAAATCAGAAGTTCCTTGTGAATACGCGATGCCGCTCGGCCATAGTGAAAGGCTGTAGCTCGTAACTCGTCTGACGAGATTCGAGGAAGGAATACGAGGAGCCGGAGCCTGTATGGTCGCATTCATTTTCTGAAGTAATGTCTGCAAGCAAATAAGTAAGGGAATATTTCCAGGATTGTACAACACACCACCAGAGGTACACGTCGAATTAGACGCCCACGCCGCAACTTTCCCTCGGCGTCTAAACCCAACACACAGGCGTGCAATGTACTACTGTGAATTGGGTCGTAGTCGTCGCCATCTTCCTGAGGCTGTGATGACGGCACAAATAACTCGTCGTCGTCGAGGGTGTATGTGCAACAGCATGCTAAAGGGCGCTGTGCGGGGTTCGGGGATGCAGCAAGATTTTTTGGAATGGCGGCGCTCATGATACACCTGGAGAAGAAATGTGCACGGCCTTGCGGGGCTTGCCGGCGCAGTGCCTTTTTGTTTGAGCGAGCGGAAAAATTATAGCAAGATATGTGCAGATATAGAGCGAAAGAATGTAGTCCATGGACATCTAAGCAGATTGAGAGAGAGCGTTGGGGATACAGTAGATACCCGGTACTTGAGCGAAGATTTTGATTTTGCTGTATTGTAGTCAAATCTTGAGCTTTTTCGGTGATCCAAGTTGGTGGTATCATTGTATAGGGTCTAATCATTACAATTATAAAGTTATAGAATATTCTAACAGTATATAGGGTGTCTACAATGCAAGAAACTCTGATCAGTCATCAAATGTCACAGAAAACCGGTACTTGAGCGACAGCGTGACACTCATCACACGCCTCCTTCTACTCTTCATCCGAGTCGGATTCTTCCTCCTCTGGGGCGCTGGCCGGTCCTCAGCCTCCCCACCCTTTGGTTTCTTCGGCCGAGTCGGTTTCTTCGGCAAATCCTTCTTCCGGCACCCTCCATTCACCAACTTTTGACATTCTTCCTCCCACGCCGCCACTGCCAGCTCATGCTCCGCCTTCATGTCCTTCCACTGCTGCTCCAACGCCTCCTTCGCAATTTTTGCGGCCTCCCGTTCATCGGCTTTCTGTGCCTTGGCCGCAACCTCCGCATCCCGTGCATCCTGCGCCTCTTTCGTCTTCTCAATCCTAGATGACGGCCGATCCCATCCATCGACAATCGCACCCGGTTCGTCGTCTTCTTATTCTCCTTCGCATCCAGAGCTTCACTCTGCCTCTCCACAAAGACATTTTGAAGAACAATGGTGGCGTGCGTGGACTCAATGATGCCGTCCCGGGCAGCGATGTGTTGATTTGCGAGACCAAGGTTCTCTCGCATTTTCTTCCCCATTTCTAACAGCTCACTCCTGCTTAGGCCCTCCAGAGCCTCGTCACTCATAGCGAGCGAGGTCCAATCCGGGCGAGGAATGGCCGTCGGTGGTCCTTCAAGGACTGGTGCGGGAAGACGGGATTGGGAAGTGACGGGGTCTTTGGAGACAAGAAAGCTGCCAGAGCCGGATGTCGCGAGCGCGCTGGACATCATGCGCATGCGTTTGGAAGGTGTGTACAGTGCCGGATCGATCATAGGATCTCTCGCGCGGCGTTGTGGTGTAACTGATGGTCCTGCAGGTACATGGTTGTCCGGGTCGACGTCGAAGGCAGTTGGGGGGTTCTCGTGGTACACCGCCATGATCCTGCGCACCGGACTCGGTTGGAGGAGCGGGAACGCGCCTTTGACAGATGTCGCCTCGCTAGGCTTCATCTGTTCGGGCTTTATAACATCGGCATTGAAGGGGCAGATGCATGTGACGCGGAAGGCAGCCTTGATGGTACTCTCGGTGAAGGCTCGCAGGTACGCCCGTCCAAACAGCTCCGTGAAGTGGGCCTTTCCGACCTTTCGCCTGTGCTTTTCTTCAAATTGATTGATTTCTTCTTTCCAGATCGTCTTCATCCTCGCAAAGCAGACGACGTCAAGTCCCTGTAGCACGTGGGTACAGTGGGGGGGATACCCGAGGACGATGATATTGTTCTCCTCGGCGTACTTGAGGAACTCGTACGTGTGATGGGAGCTGTGTCCATCGAGTATCAAGACACGGGTGCGTCCCCCTGCCTTCACTGCGTTCCCAGGCCGCGGAGACAGACCGTGTGTCCGTGGACGGACGTGTGCCGAGACGTCTCGGCAGACCCTGTCTAGATGACGGCTGCACAGCTTGGTGTCCCTAGACAGCCGTGTGGCAGCCGTCATCTAGACAAACCCTTCCTCCCTGTGCGTCCACGTCGCGACACACCTCCGCATACCTCCGCACACCTCGCCCCATCCTCTGCCTACCTACTGACAATATACGTGCTACCAATTGGCTGCCTACACTGCCGTATAATATAGATGATTTAATAAAAGCTTAATCCTGAATCCTGATCATGGAGACCTCGTCCTTGCAATGCACGAGTCCTGGTCGGTCGCGGTGGGGACCATACCAATAGCTCAACGACGACTGCTGTTACAGTATCTGAATACTGCAACTCAGCTGGCTACTCAGCCAGCGACTAAGATAGTGATTCATTGGCGACATTGCGAATGGTTCCGATGGTAAATCACTATTATATGTGGCCAGGAACACACCGGAGAGCAAGTACATTAGGATCTGAAAAATCATCTCCTCCTATGCAGTAGCTGCCACCATCTCTACCCACCTGCCTATGGGCGAGTAAACAAGGCAGAACGCATAATGCGGGTTGCTGCCCGCAGTATCAGCCACGTCTGCGCCGCATCGCGGCAGGGCTCGGAACCCGAGAGTGTCGACTTGTCCATGGGGTCTCGAGTGGTCCACTTTGCACCAGCTTCAGCTTGTAGTGTAGGCATGGAGGAGAGAAAGTTGAGCGGTGAGCTTGCGGTGGAAAGATCTAGAGCGCGACACAGCCTTGGTCAATCAATCACGGATCTAATCAACGGTATTTAAACAAAGTTGGGGCAAGTCTACTATCGACCACGCGGGCCAGGCTAATTCAGGCTAAGCTCAGCAGAGGTAGACACACCTTGTCTACGTGACGGAAGCCCAGATTTGTGTCCACCTGTGCCGAGGTGTGCGTCCGCACGGAGACAAACCCTCTGTCTCCGCGACCCCGGAACGCAGTGCTTCTCTTTCGTCTGGGGATCGAAGTCTTTCTTTAGCCATTGCACACCAATGTGGCCGTCAGTCCATTCATTGTCGGAGACGCATATACTGGTGGCGGGATGAATTATGGGCACATAATATTAAGGTGTGTGCACTTACGATGCCTCCGAAACATTGTTCTCACCCCATCTCTGTTGGAAGTTCTTCCCTTTGTAGATTATGGTCGGGTGCAAAGCCATGCCATCCGCGCAGATGGTGATGATGGCGGTGATGTTCTCGCGGTCCGCGCCTCCCTGTCTATGCTGTATCTTTGCTCCTCGCCGCCCAATCACGCATTGTTTCCCCTGGTCGGATGGTGGGAAGCCGCTCTCGTCCATCCCGTAAATATTCTCCAGTCTGATATCTTGATCAGGGACCAGCTCCTTCACGAGCTCGAACCATTTTGCGACAGCCGTGGGATTCAAGGAGCGAGCTCTTTCCGTGTCGAGCGGCTTGCTCCAATGGGTCTGCAGCTCGTCGCGATGCCTGTCAAGAAAACGATGGACCCAGTTTGACTCCGGATCGATGGTCTCTGCGCCGCGGCTCTTGAGGATTTCGTTCGCGTGGTTAACGATGTGACGAGGCTTCATGGGAAAACCGCGGTCTGCCGAGAAGAGGATGTGATCCACCACGACGCGTTCTTCCAGCGGCGTCAATCGCTGTTTCTTGACATTCATCTCCGTGATTCCCCTTCCCCCATTGGCGCGTCGACGAAGAGTCTCTCTATCCACCCCGTTTCGGTCCGCAATGGTCTGTAAGCTCTCGCGCAATGATTTCTCCTTGAGCACGTTGTGCTGATATTCCTCCAGTGCTCGTGCCATTTTTAAGTCTTTTTTCTTCTGTTCTTGCTGTTTCCGCACCGCCTTTGAAAGCGCGCGAGCCATTTTTAGCGTGTTACAGCAGATACATGTCAATTTTTACGGGGCCAATACTGTAGGTCCTGGTCCGGTGTCGGACAAAAATCGCGGGAGGGGCGAGATTTGGAGGATTATTTTGGCGGGTGACTCATTGGTGTTATGCGCCAAACTAATCTCTGACTCCCCGCCCCAAAGGGGCAGGCTGGGTCGAGGGACTCGAGCCGACCAAAGGTCGGGCGAGGGTCCCGAGCCTGCCCCATTTACCGTCAATGTTGGAACCGAGGGCACGTGCAAAAAATTTCGCGTTTGGGATAATTTCAAAGAATTCCCAATATCTCAGTGAGTTCTACACCGATTCACATGAAACCTACATAGATCTACTCAACAAATTCATGCGCAATTAGCGATAGAAAAAAGTTGCGAAAATATTTTATAGTCAGTTAGATGGGTTTGGGGGCGATCTTTGGGGTCAATTCAGTCTACTGGCATCTAGGCATGTTCAAATGACCTAGATTTTTGTGAGGGAAAACTTTCATACAATCTGAAAGTTGTCATAGAGTCAGAATCCTCAATATTTTGGTTTATCATGCTTGTAATGGCATCCGGACAATGGCAATACAATCAGGAAATATTGCGATATTTGAATATATAAGATATTTTCGCAAATTCTTTTCTATCACTAATTGCGCAGGAATTATTCCAGACTATCTAGCTAGGTTTCAGGTCAATCCGAGCCAACCTCGTTGAGATACGGACAATTTTTCGAAAATTCCCAAAACGGAATTTTTTCGTTCGTGCCTTCGGTTCCGACATTGGCTGTAATTCTTGTGTTTCCGAATGAATTTCAACCTATAGCGGCTCTACAACATTTTCCCTGGAAGTTACTGCTGCCGGTAAAGTTTTACATAACTATCTCCTGCAGATGCTAAACCTCCCACTCAATTCAGCAAATCTTTTCAAACTTGGATGCAATAGGGCATCTCGGTATTGGATGAGTTGCGCAACAGCCATTCAAGCCATCAAATGGCTTATTTTGTGTGCGCAACCGAGTGGCTTATGGCTCGAATGGCTGGGGTGCGGGGTGGCTGTGTTCCCCGCGTGAGTTTAAATTCCGGAAAAATCCCACAGACTATCGAGCCATATGTAGTCCATATAGCTCGTGTAGTGCTGTCGTTTACCCCCCATTATATAGTAGCTGTAGCAGCACGCGAGAACCCTGTAGTTCAACATAGCTTTGTAGTCCTGTAGTAAAATAGCCTATGCAGTATTATATGGCTGACATTGTGTGGAGAGCACACACCCGAATCTAATAATCGTGGGGTGTTCACTTCACAAATCACAAAATACTGGTGGAAATCAAATTGTATGGACGTCACAGCTACGACACAAACGGGACAGGAGGTAGTACAGTAGCCGCGGCTCTCTCTCGGAGTATACAACCGGAGGCTTACTATGCATGCATTCATCAGCCAAAGGGAACGCGAGGAAGAAGACACGAAGACATACCTGGATCGCACACCCTTCCTCCCAGCAGACGCAATCCCTCGGTCCAATCATCCCAGGCGACGCCAAGCGCCGCTCCGACGGACAACGATGCGAGCGGATGCCGTTCGTACAACGAACCGGTCCCGGTAGGCGTGATTGGTGGCCAGCTTGTGAGAGTGGAGGAGCAGAGTCGCTGACAGTCTAAGTCGAGAGACGCGCTTCACAAGAAATCAGAGATATCAAATCTCTTGCCTTCCGTATCATGCTACATGGAGACCCAATGCATTGCCAGTCCCCACTCTGAGTCTGACTGGATCAGAACTTACAGGAACTCCAACGGCTGGTATTAGAAAACGAAGATTGCATGACGCAACTGAAGGAGAACACAAAGGAATTGGAAAAAGTTCAAAGCCCCTTTTTCATCCACATGATCCCTGCTTGAATTTTGCAAAAGGCATTTACCATGATCGAAGGGGCAGAAGCTGATTGTATAAATCATCGGGAGGAGGTGAGAGCTGTTTATCACGTTCCAGTTGTGATTTTGTATACACAGAAATTCAACAGCTAAACGATTACATGATACAATTGGAGGAGGCCAAAGAAGAATTGGAAACGGTTCAAGCGTTGATGACGACCTCAACTTTCGCTGCTGAGTCCCAGAGCCAGCAGCTGGAACAAGAAAGGTACAAGATTTTGGGTCCTTATTTATGTAAAAGTCTAAATTTTACCTTTTCTCAAACGCACAGAGCTCCGATCGGGAGTGAGAGCGGCCCAGAAAATGAACATAAATGGCCGGCTCCATTTACGGAAGCGAGAGGAGTATGGAAAGCCAGAGCACCACGCTCTGAAACAAATGATGACATCAGGGTTTCTGTGATGGCCGCCATTGTGCCGTGAAGTCTGCCCGGGGGAAAGTCGCGATTCTGACGAGAACTTGAGTTCCAACATTCATGCAATATTCCTGGATTGATGTCCAACCCAGTTGGAGCTCACCCTGTAAGTGCACGACGCTACTCGAAGCTGAATTCCAGCATCTAATCGAGCGGAAACCTGGAAAGAGGGAGTTTATCATGCCCATCCCTGAGTTTGCAGTCTTCTGAAGGTGTGGAAGAAGTTATTCGGATATCCGGAATGGCCAAGGTCTATTTCATGCGCAATTCTGTGTATGAGATTCATATTTTGAAGCCAGAACCATGTAACTTCCTGCATTGGATGATCATGTCTGTGAACAATGCCTTTTCATCGCGATTCAACCTTAAGGACATCTCGCAACATATCAAATGAAAATAAACTTTTGGAGTCCCCAACGCCGGCGCCGCTGGTCCTGGCGTAAGATTGAAATAGACATATGTCATAATCTCTCATATGGCCCTGTTGAGTCAATCTTTCAGGGGAACCTGCTATAATGTCTAATTAAATGATATACTTCCAACTACTTGTTCTTTGAATCTGGGAATCTCATATTCTATTTCTTTTCGTGACCTAATCCTAACTCTGATGTGCCCGGCCATCTCGGCCATCTCGAAATGAAAGGATTAACTCACGTATCACAACATAGAGTACATTGGAGGTGTCATTATTACTCACATTAATTCGCGAGGAGTGTATGAACTGCTAATTGTGTCTACAGCTAAACCTATTTCTCTTTATATCCTCCGGATTGGAGGAAGACGGTCTCTGCGGGTGTCTTCCGTTCCCGTATACTCATGAATCAAATAATAGTTCCATAGCCACGGTGGACATGGCCAATATCCTGATTTATTATGTGCGTCAATGGCCCACTTATATTGTCCGTCTAATAGTAATATTTGCGCATCAGTTCGGCGATGTACGTACTGTGGTAGTCATAGGTTGACTGGCTAACCTATGGAAAGCCCTTCTTAGCGGGCAGTTTTGCATGGTTGGCGAGCGCGTGAGTCCCGTGTCCATGCTATCTAATCACCTCATTTTCACCTCCACATCCCTCAGTTTCTCTGCGGTCCTTACCGCTCGCCTGATACTCAACATGCGCAAGGTCGCGGACACCGACGGCATGGCAGTCGGTGGTGTTGCTAGCGAGGACGCCAACACTGTGGAGTGGAATGATATTGATGGCACTCCGATGGAACATATAAGGGGCCATGTGCGGAATCGGGCCTCATGGGTGTATGGTAATGACTTGGAAGTTGTCTAAGGAACGGTACACGTAGAATAACACCCCGCCGTCGCTCTGTTCAACGACGGAAAAATCAGCAACAGCGAGCACGAGTTCATCCAGGATCAGTCGACTAACATTCTCCTCACCGCCTTTGGCCTGTTGTTATCTGCCATCGTCCAGACAAACACAGCTGAGGGTTTGGACAACTACCAACTCGCGCTCGTGCTCAATCTGAGCTGGATGAACAACACGAATTTGTTCATCTACCTGCTTCTCTTCCTCCATCGTAAAATCTGGAGCTCGCCACCGGGCAAGTGGAGCTGGGGCGAAGTCTTTCGCCGTGTCTTTTGCCGGTCCTCGAAGGACACCTCAGCACACAAACCTGCATCGAAGGTGGTGGACGAATCTGCACAGGGGGGACCTTCGCCATCGGGATCGGTAGTCTCCACCTCTCGCTCATGGGTGTGCTCGGCGTCTGGCTCTGGGTTAATCCCATGGGCTTCGGTAGCTCACCCTCGAGCCCGTCTAACGCCGCTATCTCCGTGCTTGGCAGCACTTTTCCCATGGGATCTCCCGCACTGCGCGTCGTCTCCCTCATCGTCTACACCGCGGTCCTCATTCCCATCGCCAACCTCGTCCTACCCACGGCCTTGATCCTCATGCCCTATTTCCTCTGCCCTCTCAAAAAATGGGGTGATACAAAGAAACGGGAGTCGGTAGCAGTGTGGTGCGTGGCGCTGGGTCTCGTCATGCTTATCTTCATCGTTGACACCGAGCTGTCAATGTCGCGGAACGAATCACGCCAGGCGGGCGAGAATAAACTTTGGACGCTGGGGCAGACACTTGCACTGCTGCTTCTTGTACTTCATATCCGAACACTGATTCGGTACCTGTTGACAACGACATCTTTGGTGTTACCGTTTATGGGGGAAACGGCCTGGGGACGCGCGGTGAAGGGCTTTTCCAAATATGACGACAAGGCATTGATATCGTGGAGCGAGGTTTACCGTTGGACGTGGATCATTGGAGACACACCAGGTATGTGCATACTGCAGCTTGCAACAATCCACTCATGTCCGTCAAAAAAGCCTCAAAAAGACCTCAAACTCGACTCGAACTCCCCTAATTGAAGTGGGGTAATTTTTCATTCTCTATCGAGAGCCCCACTTGTTTTCCCGGTGAATACATACATTTCCCGTAATTTTAGAGCAGGATCCAAGTTTGACAGGATGACATTCCCGAGTGGTACCTCGACAAAGTTGACGAGTCCCCTGAGTCGGAGGACAGCGATAGCGAGGTGTAGTGTAAAGATTGGTGGACGGGTCAAGAATTGATGAAATCACACAGCCACATATTGTGCCTAATCGGGATGCTTTGAGTGAGACTCTTGAATTCCGCACGAGTGCAGCTCAAGATGACCTGTTTGGACATTGCATACAATTTTTATACTGTAGTACTCCCCTACAGTACAAAAAACTGCCTTATCAATATCTCTCTCTTTATAAAATCAAGCCTGTCCGAAGCCTTTAAACTCCGCTTTTGGACCATCAGCCCCAAATTTGCAGATTGCGCAGCTACAACGGCCCGTGATTTGACGCCCGAGCCCCTCACATTCAACCGAAGTGCTGGGTCGCATCGCGCCCCAGCACGCTCTTGTATTTATTCGACAGGAAAATGAGTTGGGGCTGATCGGTAGAGAATCAAAAATTATCCATCTACAACTAGGAGACTTGGGAATGATTTTCTGGGACTTTTCAAGGATTTCTGACGAAGTCCACACCCTTCATTTGGCGGCCCCACCAAAACACGTAACGAATCGGCCCAGTCGGTACCCAAGCTCGCCTTTCTGACTGTTACCATCATTGCTCTGCTGATATGACTGTTTTTTGCTTGCGTGTTGTAGCTGTTCGGATTTGGAGGTGAGCTTGGGACCCGACTGGTTTCACGAGTCTAGTCAACGTCAAATGTATGTGCTTCGTCCTATTGATTACGGCAGTCTGCTGACGGAATTGAGATGGCGAACCTTTGCGCGTGGCAGCAGAGCACGGCCATTTAGACATTGTGCGCTTCCTGGTCGAGAACGGCGCGGATGTCAACAGCGACTGTATGCGCTTCATCCGATTGATTACGGCAGTCTGCTGACGGGAATTGAGATGGCGAACCTTTGCGCGTGGCAGCAGAGCACGGCCATTTAGACATTGTGCGCTTCCTGGTCGAGAACGGCGCGGATGTCAACAGCGACTGTATGCGCTTCGTCCGATTGATTATGGCAGTCTGCTGACGGGAATCGAGATGGCCGACCTTTGCGCGTGGCGGCAGGGAACGGCCATTTAGACATTGTGCGCTTCCTGGTCGAAAACGGCGCGGATGTCAACAAGAGTTATTGGAACGACACACCTTCGCGCGTGGCAGCAGGGAACGGCCATTTAGACATTGTGCGCTTCCTGGTCGAGAACGGCGCGGATGTCAACGGCAAATGTATGTGCTTCGTGAGATTGATTACGACAGTCTGTTGACGTCAATTCAGATGACAAGAAAACACCTCTGGACATGGCAGCAGAAAACAGACACACTGAGATTGTGTCCTTCCTGCGCACTCATGGAGGTGTCCGAGGGACAAAGTGACCCAATCGAATCCGTGCCGCATTTGCAACAGCTCTTGGCTGGCGCTGGATACGTTCCATTACATAGATGGCTCCGCAATCTGCACATCTCATAGTAGAATGTGGGATCTATAGTGCCAAATGTGGTGTTTAGAGACTGGAATTGTCTGCCCGTCGTTTGTGCCAAAAAAAAAGTAGCAGACCTCATCCTGTCGTGAATTTGATCTCCTCTGCACAATTTCAGCCCTTGCCACTCATTATTGCTCTTCGGCTAGGTGACAGGCCCATGCCGCTAGCTCGGGGGAGCTGCCGCTAGGCGTCCGGTTGGGTCACAGTTCGGCTATGCCCCTCGACGCCCTGTGGCTATTCCGCCGCTGAATGCAGTGAATTTGAGAATGAAACTTGGACCCTCGCGCCTTATTTTGTCCATACAGCAAGGGAATATCGAAAGCGTAAAGCAAGTCAGCGAACTCGGGGCCCCAATACAATCAAACTCAGCACATCAAAATGCACTGTTCAGCCCTTCGACGTCCGCGTTCCTAGCCCCAAGAATCATGCGCTCGAGGAAATATGCGGGGCGTGGAGTGGGCCCCTCTATGGCCGGGTAATTGGACTCGATGATCGTGTTGGGATCTCGGCAAACCATCTCACTTGCCAACTCGACTGTGCTGTCGCTTTGTCGGTTTATTGTGCGGTAGCCTGTACGGAATAGCATGGATATAGTCTGTGGATGGAGCGCACTTCAACAACAGTGAACATGAATGTCTTGCGGAGCACAGGTCAGCGGAAGGTCGAAATAAATCAAGGGCAGAGTCGATAACTTTGGTGCGAGAGGAGGGAGGGGAGGTCCACGGCGCCCAGGAGATCGGCACCGTAGGATGCTGCAGCAATGCCGGGCAATGGAGGAGGTAGGCTGAGACAATCTGTAAGCCCATGCTGCTTAAGGTGCAGATCTGCCTCTGCTTAAAGGCTGTCCTGGGCTTCATTGGGGGTGAATAGGTAGCATTTTTTCATTTGTTTTATAGCTCACGGGAGCCAAAAAAATTGACCCCTGCTCGCAGACAGTATGCAACGCGAGTTGGAACTTCTCGCCGCCGGTTTTGAAGAGGACATCACAGAGGAGCAGCTCACGGGATTCTCATCCCGATACCGTTAAACGGGTCCAGAAGATCGCACCGACGCTATGGTCCGTGTTGTTTCAATTGGCTCGTACTTCAGCCCAGCGAACAGGGAACCCAAAGAGAAGTATTGAAAACGTGTGTTCATCTCCTACCTTTAATTTTCTTCCGCCTAGTGTTCTAACTACTTAACTTAGACTATTTTGATCGTACTCGCAATTTTTTCGTACACCCGCACACACCATCGTGGCCGCCTTCAAAAGCTGTTGCAGTCGAGTTCCTCATATGGAATAAGCTCATATGGAATACACAGCCAAATTCCGTGGTATGGAATGGCCCTTGGGCTTCTCCCAGATGGCCTCTCACCACTGTAGAATACATCTCATATGGAATATCCGCAGTATGGAATGTGGTTGGCCAACATTTTGGCTGGCCTCCCAACTTTATTCCATATGAGGAATTCAACTGTGGTAATTTATTTCAAGTTCCGTGGGCTATCAGCCAAGGGATTTGACACTCTACGCTATTTCGGGCCTGTCACCAAAAATAAATCCACTGTACCTTCAAATATCGAGGTAAATTCGGGAAATTATGCTCAAACCATTCTTAGCATGCTTCCACTGCTCTCCATGTGATGTGGGCATGTTGGTATGCTTGTGGCCCCTAGGGATTGACACTTAAAGCTAAGGTGGCCCACCACCCGGTGCTCGATAGTGCTGTAAGTCCAAGCTCAATACCACCCCACATGTCTCGCAGCTCGACCGCGCCATCATCGCTGGTGTCAAGACTGGCGTGTTCGTCCAACCTGAGGTGCGTCGTGTCCACTCATCGATCTTTCCCAACTCTCGACAGAGTCCCTCTAACTACGTGAAACTCGCTCCCAAAGTACGCACCAAGTCGAAGGAGGTATGTAGCACACGCAGCCTTTTGTTATGAGCACACTTAGAATTTCACTCGGGCGTAATACCTGCTGATGCGCTTGAAAGTATTACGCAAAGCCGAGAAAAATCATCAAGCAAAGACGCTGAGTCCAGCAGAAAAACAAACAGATTCTGAGGAAGTTGAATTCAAGTCCGGCGACGATTTCATAGAGAAAAAATAACTACTGTTTGGAAATAAGCAATCTTATCGCACAGCCAGCTATCTTGCCCTCTAAGCTACAATCCTTTGACTGGGGGGGGCTGCTGGAGGAGTTCAGCAGCTTACTTGCAGGATCTGAAGTCTTTTCAGAGGAGATATCGTGATTGAAGTGGTATGAGGGTGCAACAGGTTTGGGATGATCATGCACAGCGTCTTGCCTGAGCCTGTACCGGAGTCGACGAGGATATCGCGACCGTCCTCCAGGGCATTTGTGGTCTCAAGTTGATACTGGCGTGGAATGATTGTACAATTGCTGGCATAGTAGACGAGAAGCGATGCTTTAAGTGATATTGTCTTGTGGGTATTGTCTAGAGAGTCAATAAATTGACTGGGGTATCGATCAGAAGGTATAATATCAAGCGCAAGTGCCTGGAGGCCGGGAAGTGATTTGTGGCGAATATCGTGCAGAAGTTTTTGCAGGTCTCGGTATATAGAGTCGTCGTAATGTTCCATAAGTCGAAATATGAGGCATAGAGCGAAGGGACGCGTCGTAAACGACGGCGGAAAGGAAGAGGCGCGTCGTTTGGTTCTGCTATAGATGCTGCTTATAAATAGCCTTTTTGGGATAATTTACGCAAGGGGGGTTCGGCTTTCGAAAATCGGATATAGGGTCGAAAAGTTTTTTTCGGCCTTCCCTGGACCCCCCTCCCCCCCCCTCTCCTTCCATAAAGGGAAGGAGTTTCCCACCCCTGGCGGTGGACCGCTCTTTCCGGTCATGTGCATCCTCACCGCCACCACCCCAATTTGGCCACAAAATTCACGATGTTTTTGCACATCGTCGAGGGCATCGTTCCGGTGTTATTCAACTATTCTATGGGTGCTGCTGCATTAAATTCAACTTTTTCTCAGTCTTATATGGCCCACATTAGATCTAAAAAACTAAACTGAGCACTCCTCAGCTCCGTACAAGCCCCCGTTTGAGCTCTCAACACTGAACTTAAGCCTTTGGAAGCTCTTAAAGGCCCAGAAAGGTGTTCTGGAGCCTCTTTTCCTTCCCTAGTAACATACAGGCAGAAATTTTTTTCGGCCCTCCTGGGACCCCCCCCCCTCCCACCCCATATCCGAAATTTTAATGCCGACCCCCCCTTGAATTTACGCATATTGGGAATTCAAACTCCGATCGACCAGCCTGTCTCTCCAAATTCGATTCAATTCAATTTAATTTAATATTAATTACATTCGGAGACTCGGAGGCCATTCCGAGGAAGGAAGGAAGTATATTATACTGACACGGTCCCACAATTGGAACTGCCAGTTCACTAAGGTAGGCCGCAGTCACTCCCCCACCAACGGTCACGTGATATGTAACGCGTGACTTGTGACGGCAAAATCGTCGAGACGTCAAAACCATTTTTTTCCCCCACCGAAACGAGGTGATTCGAGCCAAGAAAAATATATTAGATCTACATGTACATCTACTGCTGTTTCTTGAAGAATTTATCGAATAATTGCATAATATTCTTGGGCAAAACACGGTGGCCACGGTATCTCTTGCTTGCCCACACGGCCTGGATGCCGTCTAGTCCTTTGCGATACGCAGCGGTCTGATTGCCTTGCAAACCTTGAGAAGTTCAATCAGCCCCCCAATTTTGAAGCAAGGTAAAAATACTTACTTCCGAATAGTTTTGAGTGGAACGGCATCAAGTGCAGCATTCATGTTGCGCTCCCAAGTCCTCCTCCTTTGAGCAGGAAGGAAACATCTGATAGATTCGTTTAGCAAATCCCCAACACTGCTCGATGCAGTTGAGCTCGCAATGAAACTTCGGGAAAAATATGACACTGTATCCCCGTGCTTCGCAATGCTCCTCAAGCAAAGATTTTTGATTGGCAAAATCAGACTGTCTGAAAAGGATCTGGCGGCAACAACAGTCCGTGCGTCCGGGCGGACACTTGAATCCCTTGCACTCAGCCTTCAGTTTGTCCGGATTCGGGAGTGTGGCACCTTTATTGATGCGCTCGTGGATCAAAATCCGCATGCCTTTGAATATTCCGGCCTGTGCGTGGCCCTCGGGAAAATAGAGGGACTGACGGGTACCATCGGGAAATGTGCCATCACGCATTCGGACATATTCAACACCGTTCGGTGTATTAACGGCGCATAGGAAATTGGCTGTCTTGCTTCGTGATGTTGGCGGCTTCACGACCATGCGGCGTGCGCTGAGCGCATCCGGAGCCCGTGCCGTGTGGGTGGTAGCATTGTCGTAGGCGAAGACATGGCACTCGTGAGGCCGAGTTTGATCCAGGGTGTCCATGGCCTCGGTTGCATGCTCCAGAATTTTTGCATTTGTGTAATAACCATCCTGTTTCCCACCGGGACGAAATGTCCACCGCGCAAGCCATCCGTGCTCGGAAACAAAGGCAGCCACCATCATTGATGCTCCCTCCCCTTTTGCGTACGGCTTGGCCTTCTCGGAGGCGTGAACCCAACGAATCTTGCGGCGATCATTTGCATAGAAGATGCATTCCTCATGTCGCCAGATGCCAACAATTCTCCCATCCGGCCCCGCAATAAATGCCCGCTCAACTTCGTCATCGTCCCACAGCTCTTCCAGCGCCTTTATTTCTCGCTGCTTGCTCTTCTTTCGCTTTTTTGGAGCTGTCTTGGCCGCATCTGCTTCTGGAGACCCAATTTCGTCGCCATCCTCCGTGAACTTCCTTGTATATCTGGACAGTGCCGCCCACTGCGGCAGAAAAATGTTCTGCCGGTAGGCGACAACGTCTTCGCGCTCATGACCGTCCGAATACATCCCTTTTGGCTCCTTAGTCCACCGAAATTCCATCCGTTTCATCCATCTTTGGGCGGTCGCGAGAGATATCCCCTTTTTGAGTTTCAAGCGCAATTTCATCTCGTCTGTCGCCATGTAATCCACAATGCCATGTAATCCACAATGTCCTGTGCAGCAACATGCTTCCCGATTCCTTGGAGGTGGAGGTGAAGCTCCTGCGCCAGGTCCTCGTCCTCGAGAACTGATCCGTTCATCTTTCCGTACTCAGCCGTCGGTAGATTTTCGTCGTCCTTGATGAAATTGACGGTCCATTCACGAATGCGTCGGGACAGCCAAGAACCCTTCCCGGCCGATTTGGCGACGATATCGGCGGATTGGGGCCACGCCGTATACCCGCCTGACGCGTAAAGCCGCAAGAAGCTCAGCATCAATTCCAAGCGAGCAAGCAAAACTCGGTTCATCTCGACAGATTTATACCCGGATGTATTCGGTCCTCGGGACGGATGAAGGATGTTATTGAGCTTCGAGATTGCCGCATCGACTTTTTGGGCCGATGGTGGACGCCCAGGGGGTCCAGCAGGCTGTTCCGTGGGTGTATACACGAAAGATTCATCAGCCGGAGCAAAAGATATTGTTCCGGGAGTGTATTGGCGACTGGCTTGTGAATTTGGGGTCTGAAGCGATGGTCCAGACCCTCCGGGAACGGGAGGGACAGATGCCGACGGGGAAGGGGTTGTGCTCTGCGCAAAAGATGTTGATGGGCCGGGATCAAGAACAAGACCCGCAAAAATCTCCTCTAGATCTCCAAGCCATTCCTCCTCCCGTTCCGAGGGCGACAGCGACTCTATATCCTCCTCCTCATCCACTTCTTCAACAGTCACCACATGTCTGTGGCCGTGATCTGTGGCACTGGCGGCGACAGGATCAATCATCGAGACAAGATCAATTGTCATCGGTTGCTCTGCATTGGGCTCGGCAGTCGCGTCTGGCGTGTTTCTTTGCTCTGTGGTGGCTCGAGATCCTTTACCGAGCCATCCCATCAAGCTGTCGCCGTGTGCCGCCTTCTGTTTCTTGTCCTCAGCCCTGTGCAGTCTCGAAGTCCTTTCTGATGGGACTCCGCCAATCCTGCTTTTGAAGTATGGTCCCCGACCTGATTTTCCCGCTGGCTTGAGGTTTTCCATCAACCTTTTCAATTGCTCCTTGCCGGCTTTCAGCCAGTTGAGAAGTGAATGGTCTGTTTCGAAGACAGGAATCTCGTCAAGAGCTTCGGAAATGTCGGATAAAATGGAACTGTTGCCGTCGGCGACACTCTGAATAGACCTGTTTTCCTGGGTATCCGGTGTCTCTGAGATGAATGATAATGGAGACGGCGGCCGCAGAGATGCTGGAGGCGACGAAACAGGCTCTTCTTCCATTTTCTGTCTTTTCTGTGTATGTTCGTCAAAAAATGGCTTTCCAGCAACAAATTTAATTGAAATACCTTGGAGAACGCGCCTAAGTTCTTGGCACACTTTTTCCGCTTCAATATCGGCATTTTTCTATGCTTTTGACGCGTCTAGACGGCGGGGAAAGCGAGCGGAAGGGTCACGTGTATATATTACGTAACGGCAAAAATCGCGGCACGCTTTTTTGCGAAGTTGCCTCCAAACGCATTCTGAGCGCTTTTGGCATCAAATGAAGAAAAAAAAATTCCTTGCTATACTACTCAGTCAAAAATATGTATATACAGAAAGTGAAACCAGGGATTGTTAGATAAATGCTAAATGAAGGCTTTGTAGGTCAAAAACAGTCCATTTGTTTTCTGTGGATTGAGTACAGTCGAACCCCTCTTAACCCATGCCTCTATCAACCCATAACCCCTCATACCCCATGGGATTTTCGAAAAACCAGCCCCGTTTGCAGGCATAACCCATAGGTCCGCCATAGCCCATACCCATACCCCTTTGAGGCAAAAATCCTATACATTTCGGCCGAGAAATGACAGTTCGGAGGTCTCGGAAGTCTCGTAACTGTGCCGTAAATGTTGGAGTTTGATCCGTTCTGTTCACATATGCATACGGTATATCTATTTTCATTTTATCACTTCTACTGTTCTACACCCACATGGTATCAGTCTTACTGCTGTGCAACCATCTCATCCATCTGATTCTTCCACATGCATTGCTTGGTTACTTGTGACTCATAGCTGTACAATTCATTTCAGGTTACTTATTTAGTCGCCACTCTCTGGTATAAATACGTAGCTAGTATGGACTGTGAAATAACAACTTCACCCCACTTTACACCCACAAAAGTAAATATCTCGTACAGACCAAAGTTCTAACTCTCCAGAAGTATACTGCAGCTATGGACTCCCTTTTGGTGTCCTTTGGGCGTCAAACTCAGCTGGAGGAGACCAACTCACTCGTTGATGCTCCAATCACTAATTACTTCACACCCCGTGCTTCTAAAAAGGTGTAGAATACCCAAAATATCTATGTACACCGTAGAAAAAAATTACATTAAAAAATTTCGGCTAATTTCATGGGCCTCTCCTAGCCCATACACCCTCATAACCCATGCCTCGAGGGTGTAACCGGGAGGTATGGGTTAAGAGGGGTTCGACTGTAGTATCTTCATCAAAAATCTGTCACAAAAGTCATGTGACTGTTGGTGGGGAGTGACTGCGGCCTACCTTACATGTGACATGTCACATCGTTACGAGTTTTAAAATTTATTTTAAACTCGTTTTTTTACTCCGTTTGCCCGCCAAAGTGAGGGTGTTTTGTGTCGATGACGTACTTGATTCGTGTTGGTCTTATTTCCTTTATGGGTAACTTTTGTCGCTTAATGGGGTGAACTTCACCCTAATCTGGAATTTTTGTCAGAGCTATTAGGTGTTGTTTTGCGGTTTTCCGCGTGATTTTCCGGTTAACACATTCCCCGGTCAAGCAGCTATGGGCTGCGATACTTGGCATGTGATCTGTTATTTTGTGTGCTCCTCTCGTTGTCGTCCAAAGGGCAAAAGCCCTTCAATATTACAGGGAGGATACTTTTACTTAGGCTTTAAGGCCAGTGCTGCGTATAGCAGTACAAGTTCGTTTGGCCGCTGCGCGGGGCCCCGTTTAATTTGTCAGGTTGTGTAACTAAGTACTTTGGGCCCGAGAGATTGGACGAAAATGAGTTGTAGCCGAGTCTAAGTAAAATACATAAAAAATTAATCTAAATCCTGCTAAGTGTCGGCTCGATGCCGCACGCCTTCCACATCGCGCGGTGAGTAAAGTGAGCGATCGAAATGCGTTGGCCATTGCTGAAAGCCTCCACCTGGTGGGGTAGTATCTTGCCTCGCACCATAATCATGGTGCCATCGGTGTACCTCATGCGGAGGTTCAGACAGGGGATATAGAGTTCGCCGCCTGTAAATGGTCCAACGACCACCAAAACCGCCCACCCATGTTTGTGATCGGAGCCGTCGGGATGAAGCGGAGTCTGGCGATTATACATGAGCTCTCTGCCCTCCATCTGCAGAGGGTCGTCCGTGCCGATAACCTGCAAGAAGCGGTGTTGGGCTTCGGCTTTCTTGCGCATCAACTGACACTCGGCGAAGTGCTGAGGATCCCCATACTTGAGCATCGCGTTGACGCGAATGGATACTAACCGAAGCTGATATATGAGCTTGAGGCTGGCAGAAAACGCCTTGCCAGTATTCAGCATATGCTTGGGAACAGTTGGCGCGTCGTTCTAATAGCATTTAAAGAATGTGTTGCAGCACCAGGTTAATTTTACGCACCTCATGTCCGATAGCGTGCCATGCCCTGGCCATTTTGAAAACTCCGGCGACCTCTCCCGGTACAATCTTGTAGGAAGACTTCGCATTCCGATGTACTTGATCAGCACCGGCGATCTTCGGAAGCTTCCCGATGCTGTCTACGAGATCGAGCAATTGGGTAAATAGTATCGCCTGAGGCATATGAATAAATAATACAGGCACGAGACAGGAAAGGGAACTTACTGTTGAATTTGGTTTCATTGCTTGAGGGATGTGGTAAACCATTGGGACACCGTCTTCGCTGAGTGCCATCCTCGGCGTGTCATCCATCCAGACGAGCGGTTGAATGTTGGTAGTCTGTAGTTGGTTGTTCCCGGCCACGGCGCGGTCGTAGTTGAAGGTGGATATAACAACTGAAAGCATGACATTCGGAGTCCCGTTTGGATAGGAAGAAATATAATTGAGACATACCTTTGTTGCTTTTAGCCTTGGCTACGGCTGTCCTGATTTCACGCTCGAAATCCTTTTCTTTTTTACTCATCTCCGTCGCGTCAAGGTCGGGGGCATCAGTGCGTGCTCGCTTTTGGGGAGGCGTCAGGACATGAGTAGGGGTGGGATCCAAGGATGTAGAGTTGACAGCGGCACGTCTTTTGACACCCCGGGTATTCGACGATGTAGAGTCCACAGGGGCGGGTCGTTTGACAGCTCGGGGGATATGACGCTGCATGGTAGGTGTGTAAGTAGAGGGATGAGATGGAATAGGGTAGGATAACGAGGGTTTGAAGATATTGAATCAGCTTTATATGAATACTCTGCTGAACAATGGAGGCTGCCATTTTCCCGATTTGAACAGGTGGTCAACAAAGCCCAGGTCAAAGCCACCTGATGGCCAAATCCGCTTTCAATACTGTGGTCCAAGTGATTGGTTATATTGCCGTGTTCTATTTGAGAAACAATCGAGCCACTTGGCAGATAAATACTTGATTGGGCAAGAGTTGGGTGGATTGTACCATTGTTAGTAAATGTGGTTCGGAATAATGGACTTGCCATTTTGGTAGGTGGCATAGGACAAGTGGCTTGCAGGGACCATATATAAGGCAGTCGGCTTTTCAGGTTTTGCCATCCTTGCTGTTTGATACGGTCCGCCGTCACTCCACATCAGCATCGACTCTCGAGCTTGATGGTTAGTACGCGTTACGCTGAAACCCACTTGCGTCAACCCTGGCTAGTATGTGTTACACAGAAAGCCATGGATTTTTTCAAAAAAAAAAAAAAAAACTTTGGTGCCACCACGATTAGTATGTGATACACTGAAAATCGAGGATGGTGTACTTTGGTTCGTCCGCGCTACGCCTTGAACCTTAGTTAACCTCAGTTGTACCTTGGTGCCACCGTGATTAATACGTGCCTACACCGAAAATCGTGGAGGGATTAGTGCGGGTTGAAAGTGTTACGCCGAAAACTTTAGTGCCATCTTCGGTCTGATTTATAATGCGAAGGATTGAGAGTGGTGGTTCGTGGGAAGAAATAACACGATCCGTCTGATACAGCCACTGCTATAAATATGACGTTGTGATGTCCGTAAATCCAGATAAATCATCCTCTTGCAGCCGTCATGCTCTCGGCTCCAAGCTCGGCTTATCCCACTCGAGCATATACTACGGCAACTGCTTTTTTGTTGTTGTTCCACAATAATGAAGGCTGCGAAGGTTTGTAACTGTAGCTATGTTTAATTCTAGGGCGTGGTTCTCGTTTTCAAAACACTAAGGCTTTTTGCCTGTCCACTTTGGTGCCATGCCCCAAAGATAAACTCACAGTAAAATCAGCATTAGAATAGAAGTACCGTGAGGGATTTTTAATTTTTTGCCTGATGCATCTAATATGATGTGATTTGAGGGAATTTGTAGCAATCTCACAACGGCAAAGTCCGGTATCGAAAATCCGGCATGGTCATTTTATGAAGGCAAAAATTACCTACCATTTTCACTGCGGACTCGAGGCAATTCATCGATAATTCAGGAAGCCTTAGGGTTTTTAAGGACTTGGGCTGAAATCTGTATCCACTGCTGGGGAAAAGTTTCAATGACTTAATAATTTAATCTAAAAAGACCTTTATAGTATCAAAATATAGTTTAATATCCTCCAAAAATCCACAACCACCCGAACGGGCCTAAAGCGAAGGGAACCAATTGAACTGTGACATCTGTCACTCATTTGTGACTGTTGAATCATTCCGGATGGTTTGGCGAAGTGTGCCATGAATTGGTTGCTTTGCGTGGTAAAAAAATCTCTGACATATGTTATTTATGTCCTATAAAAATGTTATGTACTCAAGGTTGACCCGCAGCGGCAATAACCTTCAATTGATTAAAAGAATACCGGTTGAGCACGGAGTTTCGAAACACTGGAAGAAATGGGCCACAGAAAACTGCAGATTGAATGTAATGATATCTTGCCTTTAATCGCTATTTATGTTCAAATCATGATTTTATGGCTCAGAACTCTCATAAATAAGGGTTTTCATCAGCGATATTTACAAATAAATGGAATCAACCATATGCATGTGACTATTACTGGGGCACCAGAAACCTGTGGATTAAAGGAACCTTTTATCCAGCCAAAATGAGTCCGTAAAGTGAGCGAGGATGTCGCTACGCAATGGAACATGTCAGCCAACAGTGGAATTCAGAACAAACACGGCCAAACACGCCAGATCAATCAAGGGCGGTGCCCGTTCCCACTGTATCAGCGCATCATCTATAAATGGTGTAGTATCACATGTCGTGCGCACCGCCATGATCTACGCCCGCCCTCCAGCGCTTTATCTGTTCGCTCCCTGCTCGCCTGCTTTGTTTCCGTCCGCTATTTCAATTGCTGCGTGTGTCTCGTTGGGGGTGCTGGGAATACGATACATGTTGAGTGCGTCTGTCTCTTGGTACTATTCGACGTCTATGGGTAACCTAAGAATCTACCTCAGCCGTACCATGTGCAATCGCTCGTTTTCCAGATTATATCGCTTCCATCTCTTGCTGGCTTCACTCTCAATGGTTCCCCGTACTTGGTGTTGAACGTGTACCACGCGCTCGGTATAACAGACTCAATTTCTACGCTTCTCTGGACCAACGCTCCCGTAAGGACTTCGTGCAGATGTAGTGACGCCATTGCGTCCAGAGCGGCGTCTGTTTGAGTCGGTCAGTGCAAATTAGTCTCTTGAGATGTCGCTCACATTGTTTCTGCTCGGGCGTCAAGGTATCCGCAGACCAGTCGCTTTCCAACAACTCTTTATCAATTGAATATCCGAGGACCTCCTCGACGCTCGTCTTGAGGGAGAGGTTTCCGTACGACGTCTTTGGGTACTTCTCCGCTAGGAGAAGTTTAGCCATCATGCCGACGTCGACCAATGTTTTCATTTCTGTCCGCAGATCGTCCCAAATGATCGTGAGGTCCTTCGTCACCCCTACGCCTGCCTTAGGGATGTCTACCGCGTGGAAAATGCGCAATAGCTCGACCGGAAATGCTATGTGAGGCGCGTTAGCTTGTTTAGCTTCGTTGTTGTTGAGCTTGCCTTTGATTTTCCACATGTCGAGCACCCAGACTACCTTTCCGTGGGCGATCTGTATTAGCCGCAAGCCTATGTTGTCCCAAGCTACTGGGAAAGGCGACTTGGTTCTGAATTCGACTATCTGCCACCCCACCATGGCATTTTTCCGTGCGGGTCCGCCGGTAGGGAGTGCGTCCACGATATGTTGGTCTTCTGCTGTCGGTCTTCTGGTCGTGAACTCGGTGTCGAAACCTACAGGGCCTGACTGGATGGTGCGTAAGGCGTCGTTGGCTTGCTTTTCGGTTGTGATGTAATAGACCGTGTATGTGGTCGGGAAAGGCTGATGGATTGTGGTTAGTCGCGTCCATTTGTATGCAGTATGACTGACCGGCAGTGTCTTAGAGTTCGCTGTCGCCTCTGGTTTCGCCTAAGGCTTTATTAGAACAATACGTTGAATTGACGTGTCACTTACTGCCTCTGTAGCGGCTGGGACGATCTCCGCCTTTGACCTGAAGCTTGATATGGCCTTGCGCACTGCAACTGCACTCTTGCTCATGACGGACATGGTTGATAGGTGGGCTTTGGTTTTCGTAGGGCGTGAGTGGGTTAGCATGAATATATTTGCGTTTGTTGCCATCTTCTTTTATTTTTTATTTTTATTTTTATTTATTTTTTGGAAGGGAGGCCTCTTGGAGTTCCTGCTTCGGTGATTGATGTTCTTGGCCGATGATTAATTCGTGGTTCTCCTTTTAGCCATTATCGAGCGCGTCGCGCATGTACCCCATGTGTTTCCGCAGTTGTTGACGACTTCTTACCGAGTGTTCACCTGATGCTGGTTGCGCCGTCGGGCAGTTGTCGTTCCTGTCTTAGGTTGTCCTTTTCGCGCTCTGGCACTCTTCGCACTCCCATCTAGATCCTCTTCGCGCTCTGGCACTCTTCGCACTCCCATCTAGATCCGTTCACTTTCGGATACTCTCGCCCACTGTATAGAAAATGGAACAGATGGTCGGTGGTTTGTTTTGATTACTGTATATGTTTTGACTTATATTCTTGCTCCTGCAGGATGCCGATCATTGGGATTTGGGTCCTCTCGTTCTTGACCTTTGGCTTCTGGCTATTTTTCATGTTGTATCGGATCCTCAGGCGACACCAAGGCAGATAGCCGAACGTCGTGGTATTGTAGCTCGTGTGTCTAAGGCGTGGAAAGTAAGTTAAAATGGCTGCAGCTGTTTCTTTCGGTTCAATTTAATTTTCTTTTCGTTCATATTGTTTTACAGGCGTTGTTCTACAGTTTGCCATGCTTCTGGTCTCACATTGTGATTGTCAAGGACATGCCCTTGTCGCATTTGGAATTCGTACTTTCCAGATGCACTCTTGGCGACCTTCGCATTGAGTTGTCCCTCGTAAACGTTCGTCGGATTTATAGCGAGCCCGCTACCGCCCGAGTCGTTGAGCGCTGGATCGATGCAATTTTTGCGCGCATTTCCCCTACTTCTCGGCGCTGGTCTTCTTTCGACCTCGACACGGACAATCATATGATCTTTGGGAGGGTCCACTTCCGTTGCCTTTCCCTTCACGTGGATTCTCTTCGGTCCTTCAAGGCATCCTACACTCGTATGGCTTTGTACTCCCAAAATCCAGCGACGGTAGATGATCACCTCTCGACCGTTCCTACCTGTTGGTTTCGATCCGATCCCATCCATCTCACCCACCTCTCCTCCTTCTGCGTTCCTCTTCACTGGTCCACCGACGGCCTTTTCGAGCGCCTTGAATTCGTCGAATTATCCGACTTCTCTTCTCCTATCCCGATTCCGTTATACGTCCTTCCTAGACTCTTTGCGTTGGCCGTTCGCATGCGGTATCTGAAGCTCGGCTCACTAGTGCCTTTCACGGTGCCAGATTCATATATTCTTTCTTCTACCTCCTTAGAAGTCTTGGACATCGACTTCGACACCGGTCCGGTTGCTGGCTTCATCCTCGCGGCCATGGATGTACCTTCCCTCACAGATTTGACGGTTAGAGACGTCAACCATTATGTTTATTGCCTGCTGGCATGTCCAGTCCTATTGGGCCGGCTGACGCGATTTTGCGTTCATGCGTATATCGGGGATTCTGTGTCTCTCCAGCATCTTTTCAGCTCCCTATATCGGCTTCAAGACTTGGATATATGCAGATCGCGCGCGGAGGTTTTTGACGCGTACTACAGCTGGGCTCTGCTTCGAGTTCGGTTTGATCGCCAGCCTTTTTTCGTCCGTCTTCGCGCTCTTTACCTGCCAGAGGTGGACCTTACTCGGTTGGTTGCGATGGTAAATATGGTTGCAGAGCGGATTCCGTCCGACGTGCGTCGCGTTGGCATCGAGACAGTCCGCGTAGAAAGGCCATCGGACCCAAGCGCGTTCTACGAATCAATGTGTTGGTTGAGGGCGGTTATTCCTGATTTTGCTTTCACTCGGCTTTTTTCGCGCGCGGGATCTACTTACAATCTGTTCTCATTGCCTACCGCTCATTCAATTCTAGCCTAGTCTGATATTACTGTTGTCTCGCAAATATTTACTCCAATCGGTGTTCGTTATTTTCCTTTTATGTATGTCTCCAATTCATAACAGAAACATGGATTAGTTCTGATTCGCTCCGTTTGTACGCGTGCATGTCGCTGGTGCATTTTTTGCTACGCTGTATTTCATTGGTGTGTGGCACAAATCCGCTATTAACCCGACTGGAGCGTTTCAACAGCTGATTCATTCGTTTTGAATCTGTAGTATCCCCTTTTTGTCTTGATCCTCGCATCCCGTAGTCGCATTGGCTCTGAGGCGGTCTTATTGTTACCGTGTCCAGGTTATCCGTATTCCATGCGATACAGCACTGATGCCGCCATGCTTTGATGTATTCCATGGAGCGCAGTCGCGCGGGTTACTTCCCCTGGATCATGTATTACTTCTTATCGGGCAGATCTCCCTTGGCCGGTAGCACTGCATCCGGTTCCGTGGGAGTCTTGGGTTGTAGTTTCGTTGCATTATCGGATGGTGCGTCTTCTACCCCATCACGAGTTTTAGTTGATCAGATCGTGATGTTCCAGAACTCTTCCATCTTTATTGGGGCAGGGGAGTGAAATCCGTTCCTAACTTCCACCTTTCTTCTGCTCCTCGTTGATTTACTTGGTGTGCAGGCCATGGAGGATAATTCGTTGGGTATGTTGTTGCTCTTTTACTTTTATTATTCTTCCTGCATCTTTGTTATTGTGATTTATATTGGCGCTTCAGATGAATATCTCCCCGTGGCGACGCTATTGGGATTGGAACTTGACGTCGAGCCCACTCCCAGCGTCAGCTTCTAGTCTTGCTTGTTGACTCTGTGCTAACCCTGCTTTATATTTTCTGCAGACCGTTGCAGATGGAAGTCGTCTGTATCTGTTTCCCGAAGTCGTTAATATTGTTTTGGAGTTCGCATCAGACGATGGCGCTGTGGACGACTTCGTAGAGTTTCTACGCGTGCGAGGAGCTCTCCTCCTAGCTACTCGTTGGGTCGCCTATCGTGTCCGGAAGATACCTTTCTTTTGGACACGTCTGGTGGTTTCTCCGAGCGCTCGCCTGTCTACTTTGAGAAAGTGGATATTTCTTTCGGCTCGTCTGCCGCTCCACATACAATTTCGAGTGGTTCAGCCTATACCTCCGCCTTCATTCTCCCCCAACAACCATCTCGACGCCTGGCTGGAAGCGGCCGTTTTGCAGCTCTGCATGCAGATGGATCGCTGTGCGTCGCTATCTGTGACTGCAGATTCATCCGGACTTGTCGAGGACGTTTTGTTCTACTTGGAGAGCACAAAGCTCCTCCTCCTACGTTCCCTCGATATCACTTTCCGCTTGGACAGCTTTCGGCATCTTCGACCGTTCGCAATGGAGCAGTTTGCGTTTCGCGAGCTCCCTGCTCTCGGTGTTCCTTTCCGTCCTTTCACCTCGCTCATCTGGGTGGTTGGTGACGTCGCCAGCCCAACCGCCACCTATTTTACGGCCGACGTCGCGACGTGCAGCATTGTACAGCCCGCTTCATGGTTAATCTCTTGGAGCGATGCCATGGCTGTGATCACCTGCTCTTTACTGGTCTCGTCCCTTGTGCTGGACGGGCTGTCTTTGGATTATCGCCCCGGTTCCATCACCTGCTCCGCACCTCTTGTTTGCGTGGTTGACCTCGCCGTAACGTTTCATGACTCCGACAGCATGGCGGAGCTGGTTTCCCACCTCAATCTTCCTTGTCTGAAGACGCTGAGGGTCAACATTACTGCCACCCGAGACGTGCAGCGTTTGTGCACCTGCTCCGCCCTTCTCGCATCCATAGACGAACTCATTCTATCTGGCTCTTGCCCCAGTGGCAATGAGTTTTATGCTATCTATTCGCTCATGCGTGTTGCAACGTGCCTGGATATCTGCAAAGTTTCTAAAGTTTTTTACAGTGCATTTGATGTCGCTTCCCGTCGTCCTCAGCCTCCCGTGGGTACCAATTGGAACGCTTGTCCCAGACTCGAGCGTCTTTTGGTCCATGACGTGTCTTTATCCGATCTCCGAGCTTTAATGCTTTCGCGCCGCGACCGTGGCTATCAGCAGCTCCAATATGTTATGGTTTGCCAACCTACTGGTGGATGGGATGCGACGGTCGACGCTTGGTTTCAGGCTGAGGGTATTCAATTAGATACGGTGGACATGTAGACTGTAGTTGCGATATTGTTATCTATTGCTTATTGTTCGACATGGGCTTGGGCTTCGCGAATTATGTTCGTACAAATATTCATTGGTATGGTTGCCGCAACTGTTGCTCGGTTTGGGCATCAGCGGTCGCATCATCAATTTTGGGTGGGTTCTATCTATTTATTTACCGAGCCGGTGTTCCGTTACGTTTTGATTTGATGTGCCGTACTCTGCGATCCTTGGCGGATCTCCTTTTTTTGTTTTGATTTTTCTTGGACGACTTCTGTCGGACTCTCGCACACCGTCTGGTATTCCTGGTTCGCTGCACCATCTGTATTGGCCATCTATTGGTTTCCGTATTCCTGTGTACCATGTATCGGGCCGTGTTGTATGAATCTGTTTCCACTTCGTGTTTCATCATTCCTCGCGGTGGTTCTGCATCTCCATTCAGGTTCGGTTGTTATCCTACCGTAGGTCTATCTCATCAGCTGTTTTTTTAAATAGTTCCTTGGAAGCTCGTGTCTACATTTATTTTTGCCTTTCGTCCGGCACGTTTTTTGGCTTTTTTGGTTTTTCACTTTTCTTTGACTCCTTCCGGTCCTGTGAGTGTTCTCGCCCATATTTTCACTTTCAGGCATAGTTTGCTTACTTCGAGTCTAGACGCTCGACCTATGTCCACGCAGGCTGTAGTATCTTTGGCCCCGCCGGTCGCGCCCATTGATCGTTTGCCGAATGAAATGCTCACAAAAATATTCGATCATGTTTGTGAGGACTCGGATTCGGACGACGAATTCGATATACTCCCTTTCCATCTCGAGACGGATCCCCGTGATATACTTTATTCTACACACACTCGCTGGCGCAATGTTATTTCGGCAGCCCCCCATTATTGGTGCAAACTCAGCCTAGATCGGGATACTTCTCCTGCCTTCGTTGAGCGGCACGTCTCAAACGTTGGCGAGCTCCCTCTGGACGTCAGTATTTTCCTGGATGTGGACAAGCCCCCTCGTCCTCACCTCCGCGGACGTCAGCCTCCGCCGTCTCCTTCTTCTTCATCTTCCGGATCATCGTCTCCTGGGATGGACTCCTCCGACCCAATCCATCCTCTGAACCTTCACGCTTTCGCCGAGAACGCTCGCGAGTGTCTCACAGCTGCGTTGCCAGCCGTTCGACTCTGGCAAAATGTTTCCTTTTGGACGTCTACAGACGTTTTCCTGCTGGAATTCCTGCGCCTGTATGCCAACGCGGATGCACCGCTACTCGAGTCATTATTGTTCGCCTGTCCTTCTACCGGCCGCAATCGTCGTCCTTGCGATGGCCTTTTCGTCACTCCGCCCATGTTGTTCCGAGGACACCTACCCAACCTTTCCGAACTTCGCCTTCTGTCCGCCACGCTTCCTTGGGATGCCCGAGGATGTTTCGGTCGCCTTTTTGCGTTGGATATCAGGAACCTTCCAGGTGTCGGATGGCCCACTGTTCCCGCATTTATTGGCGCACTGGTAGCCAGCACCGCACTCCGCCATCTCGTGCTCGGAGGAGCGGGTGTCGTGGTTGACCATGCCTCAGTTATCCATGCATTTACCCTACCCTCGTTGGAAACCCTTGCGATCGTGTACTCTGAGCGTGCGATGGGCTTTATAACCTTGCTCGCTGCCTGCTCTTTCCCTGTGCTGAAGGAGTTCAATGCCTACGACTTTGATCGGGTCGCGTGGGCGGCGATACTTCACCTGGCATTCTTTGATCAGCTCGAACGCTGTTCCATTAGTGGTTCACTGTCCAGTGTGGTCCACATTCCAGGTCTGTTGCGTCGCTTGGTGCACATTCTGAATCTGGATGTTTCAGGCACGGGCGATTTTTATTTTCATGAATTATCTCGTTCATCTCGCATGCTCTGTCCCTCATTGATGAATTTGACTGTAGGCCATCTCAATATTACTTCGCTTTTGGAATACGTTGTTTTCCGTAGCCGCGACAATAGTTACCGTCTCGATAGGGTAGACCTTTTTCACAGACTGGATAGTCCGATTTCGCCTTCGCAGCACGATATTCTCTTGCAGATAGCATCGTTTGTTGGATTACTTGTCACTTACCCGGATGTACTCTAAATGTTTGAATGTGAATCCGTTGCGTAGTGCTTCAAATCTGTTACCTTCCGAAATTTGATTTACCCTTGATAGAAGATCATTTGTTAGGTTTGTTATTGTACATGTGCTCGTTTGCAGTCGAGATCTGCCCGTATTTATACTGTGTATCGTGATTCAGGTTCTTCCGCGTTCATCATGACCCCAACTGAGGTCTTGGAGCAGTACAAATCTCACCGTCATGCTGTCCAATGCTACTCTTGTTCTCCACTGCTCAAAGTACCATCGGCCGAGGCGATTCCGGAACTTTCCTTCTGGTTTCCAATGGGTAAGCTGTCCCGGAGCGTGCTCGAACTTGGACTGAATTCGCTGGTGGTCACAGCCTTCACGTTCAGTCTGGACAACATTACGATCTCGTATGTGACGGGTTATATCTCTAAGAGCCCCTTGGTCGGCTTCAACAAGCTGGGTCTAAAATCGGCGCCCAAATATCGATCGAAGCTGTAGCATGGTATTGGTCTGGCAGTAGTGAGTGCATGTTATTATATTATAGAATAGGGGTCTTACCGATGCTGTTCCAGTGTTGGATTGGCTATTGCGTAACCAATATGTGGGCTTGTTCAGGGCGTAGCATTAACAGCCTCTCGTTATACGGCGTCTAATAATTTTACCGTTCAATGTAACTTTGTGACTGTGACGCCATTCCTTTCAAACGCCATCGCACATTGCAGTGTCTGCAATATGCTACCTCTGTGGACGGAATTCGCGCTGACGCGGACCTTGCATTGCTGTATCTACTGTACGGCGATCTACTGGCTCATTTCCTCAGCGTCGTTCGGCGATATGCTACGGCTTTTTTTCACCCGTTTCTCGTCCTCCTCGTCTTCTCTAAAGTATCCGACTTTGCGTCTGATAGCAGTGCGAAATGGCTGAATGGCGGCTTCCTTGCGTGCGATCGTAGCCTCCTGGTGTTGTGAGTCCACGTCAATATGTGGTAAGTTAAGACGCTCTGATACTCACAGTGGAGAACTTATTGTCGAGTAGCGTTAACGCTTGCAAGCGTGTGGTGATTTTGACGGTACTTTTGGCGGAGGCCATGGCTACGATGCATACCTGCATTTCCACTATATCGCCGACCTTGAACCCCCCTGGGATAAAGTCCTCGTAGGTATGGCTAGGTCTAAGTTAAGCGCTAAGTTTCCTCCGAGCTAACGGGACTCACTGGTGGTCTTTGTGAGCGACTCTCTTGAAGTACTTGACGATGTTGTCCGGCGCATGGATGAGATCACCGGTCTTTTTTCTGGCTAGCATGCGCATGGGATCGACGCCTAGCTGGAACTCGTTGTCTTGCTCTGTCGGTGAGTCTGACTTGAGAGTGAAGATGCGATTGCTCGCCGAGAACAGGTTGCCTGTAGTGGACGATCTCTCCGCGATGGGCACGAGCTCGACGCCCACAAGGTGCTGGGCAAACAACTCGCGAATGGCGTCAAGTTTTGCCATCGACTCTTTGAAGGTCGCTGTTTCTGCCCCGTGTATCTCGGCGTTCTGAGTCAAGAATTGCACCTTGGCTGCTGGGCAACTGTAGTCCTTCAGTTAGCGTCTCTTGTTTTAATACTTATGGACAGCTTACCTCGCCAGATTTTTCGGGACGAGATTGTTTCTGGTCAAAATTCCCTGCAGGCGTATAACGATCTCGTCGTTGACTTCGTCGTCGCCTTGTTTGATGCAGATACGCCAGCTTCTCCGGCCTTGGAAACTTTCAACGACGCCTACGCTTTCAGTCTGTACGATGTGAGTGTCGTGTCCTGTCATGTAGTCTGAATATCTTCACGTCTATATCCGCCAGGTGCAATATTTGGCTGTCTCCCCTGCTTTTGAGTGCTTCGCGTCTGGCAGCAGCCAAGACCTCCAGCTTTTGAGCTGAGATTTTAGCTGGTCAGAATCTGATTTGGAGTGTATGGCTGCATACTCACCCGCTGCGTCCGTATTGTAAAAATGGTCCATTTTTGGAGAGGTCGTGGCGGCTGGTATTCACCAAGAAGTTGGATTATCCGTCTACGGTCGCGTGTCCAGTTTGTCAGCGGTCTCCGGACTTCGTATTTTTTTTTTCTTTTTTTTTTGGCAATATTTATTTCGTGTTTCTGACTATAATATTTTTGTTATGTAGCTGCATCTTGATGGGCTGGCCGTTGAGTTGGAAACCGTGTTTGATCTTTAGGTTCGTCCATCAGAAATTCTTGATTTTTTTTTTTTTTGGGGGTGGGTTCTATTTTTGCGGATGGATGGGGTAGGGATGGCAGTGTTAATGATTGCGCTGAAAGATACAACATCCGTTGCCATCTCTGTCGCATGCGTCCGAAGATCTGCTGATCATCCATGCTGTACCCTCAATCTGCTCGCTTTCAAGGTACTAGTGGCCAACCCCGATATTCCCCGCACTATCGCCTTACGCCATGTCCTAACTGCCCTACAGCCCCTTGTTCGGCCGTCAAAACCACCCAGCCTTTTGCTTTTTTGGCGGTACTGGTAAATTTTTATTGTATCCCAGTATGGCATTGATCGTATCGCTTCGCTGCATGGTTTAAAAATTACGTATCAGGTTTAAACCAGGTCAATCTTTGATGTGGTATTTTTCGAAGCTTGTCTGTGCGTGATTGTCTGGTTGTCTCCTTGCGCATGAGCCTTGGCGTATCTATGTTCTCGCACCCTCCGTATCCACCGCATGCTACATTGCTGTATTCACGTTTGACCGATCGTCGGTCAGCTCCTCCTGGACTTTACTTCACCCGGACCGCTACCGGCGTACCGCATATAAAATATATCACCCGGTGTGTTCCCATTTGGTTGGATTCCGAAGTTTCTTTATATATCAAACCGACGCTACACCTGGCTTCATTTAGTTCCACCCCACGCTGCTCCACGCCTACTCCTTTGTCACACTTTTGAATCTAGTCTCGCCGCAGCTATGCCCAAATCCGCTAAGTGCGTTATTATATCAAATTTTGTCCTGTCTCGTTCTGAAGATGTGGCGCGACAGGTCACCTTCGAAAGCCCGTCCCAAGTGAGTCCTTTTTGCTAACTCCTTACCGATGCGCCTTATAGCTGTATGTTTTACAGACCGCGACCTTTGAGGTCGCCCAAAAAAAAAGGCAATCAGTTCCGAGTTCGTGAATGACGAAGCAGATGAGTCGTGAGTCTTCTGCTTCATTCACTGTACGGTTGTACCTAATGCTTACATGCCGTTCAGTGATGACGGGGTTGTCGTGGATCGACCGCCCGCTGAGGAGGAAGATGACAAGTTTGCCAATCGTCTCTCAGAGTACGTAGGTGGCTCGGATGAACAGTCAGTGTTATTTATTTAATTATTGTTGGTTCCATCTGACCTTTGGACCTAGCTATGAGGAAGATTTCATCAATGACGGGTACGTGGTCGTCCATTATCGCCTTTTTGCTTTTGCGATCTGCTTCTGACCTTTAATTTAGTGATCCTTTCGAGGATGCCGACGAAGAGAGTCTTCGTTATCCGTCTCTGTCAGTATTGCATTATCTTTCATGTCTCTACTGTCGCTTGACTTTTTTCCTAATAGATCCCCGCCTTCTTCTCCAGCCAAGGCTGCTGGTGGCCCTCGTTCATTGCCTTCCACACCGGTGAAGCCTGCCAGAGGTCGAACATCTAGACCTGTTAAAGCGGAGCTTAGCCCGTCTGTATCGATTTTATATCGTGCTTCCTTCGCGAGCTTACCTGTTTCAGTTCTCCCTCTCCTTCTCCACCTAAGTCTAAATCCCGTCGCGGGAGATCGCCGTTTACGTCGGTCAAGTCATCTCCTTCCAAGAAGTTGCTTCCTGTTCAATCTCCTTGGATGTATGTTAACATCTTTATAGATCCGCGCCGTCCCATGCTGTGATCGAGGTCGATACCACCTCTGACGAGTGAGTGTCGCCTGCCTGTTTTGTACACGGGTCGGAATAACACGGCATTTATCAGAGACATGGCTGCTATGGATGAAGATGATAGGTTGGTGTTTCGTCATTAAGACTCTTTCGGTTGTCTGATTCTGTATTAGCCTATTTAAAAAGCCAACCGGTGTTAAACCAAGGTGTTTATTTGTTGTATTATAACTGGTTACGCTTCGCTGATTTGCTATATTCGTGCAACCAGTGCTCTACCTCCATCTTTGATGACCAGGAGGTAACGTTCACCACATTTTGTTGGTTATTGGCTGACGATATGGTTCCCCTAGCGCCGCGTCCAAACTTATGCATTCCGTTGGCGATGCGGATGACAGTCGCTCTTCTTCCAAAGTGTCTGCTCAGCGTTCTGCCTCTCCAATTGTATCGTCACAGCCAGTTGGCTTGGCTCCAGCTCGAAAATCTCCAGCCAGAACGGGTTTGGTGGCCGCTCCTGCGTTCAGGTGATTGTTTCGTCGCTTTTCGTCTTATAATTAGTATCTGAACTGTTTACTGCAGTAAACCCTTCATCATGGACGACAGTATGACCAGGTCGGTGTATTTCAATCTTGAATTATTGTTATTTCACCCGCTACTGGCTCAGGGCGTTTGGCGCTTTTATGGCGGAATATTTGAAGATCAAGCGTCCGGATGATTCCGGGGCGATTACTGCCGAAACTGCCAGTACCGGGCCGGTGTCTGGTAATGACGCTTTTCCGGGTACTTCCGGGCGCCTTATTCTGCCGGCTGTGTCTAAGAGTTCGTCTCTGCGCACCGACCACGATCTGCTGGCGCTAGAAGCTGGAATCGCGAGTTCTATGCAAGAGCATAGGTACATTCTTGAACAATCTTACGTTTAGCTGCTTCTGACCTACCGTTCAGTTTGAGTCCCGTATCCAAGCCCGGCAAGCTTCGTTCTTTGTCCCCGGATTGGGATCCGCCTTTCTCTGGCGATTTATTGAAGGAAGCTGAGGCGTCTGCTGTCGCTACTGCGTTCAGGTACGTCTTTTTAATTTATAATTTTGTCTATTGCTTGTTAATGAACCGTTGTAGACTTATGAATGAGTTGGATTCGATTGTTGCGTCGCCTGTTCGCATGAATGAGTCGGATTTTATTGTCGCGTCGCCTGTTCGCAAGTCAGTACTCTATTTTGCACTTCGTGTTTTTCCTTTCACGTGCGGTGGTCATGGCTCCTCTAAGTCAAAGGGCAAGGGTAAAGCGCGTGCACGGTCACCCACTGTTGATTCCGACGGAGACGAGACTGGTATACTGACTCAGATTCCTGTCGCAAGGTGCTTTACCTCTATTATCTCGGACTTATTACTGAACATATCGGTTTAGCTCGAAGCGCAAGATATCTGGACGTGATGGTAGTGATACTGAATTGCGCCTTACCCCTCTTGCGCCTGCGAAGCCTGATACTATGTTGGCCCATATATATATATTTGGAGGCCGTTTTCTCACTGTAATTCGCAGGTCGCTCATTGCCTCTGGTATCAAGCGTCAGAAGTCGGATTCTACTCTCGTCAACTCTGACGTATCGTCTTTTCTCTTGAAGAAAAACCGCCCATTGGCTTCTGTCGCTAGTGGCTCTCCTAGTGGAGCGCCCCCCCTTACCATGTCTCAGTACCTTCGAGTTGTCAAGGGGGAACCTGCTGACAGTGCGCCCGAGGCTGTTGCCCGTGATGAATCTCCCGGGCAAGACGTCGACACCGTCTTTTTAGAAGACATCGAGATATACAAAGTTTACTTGTAAGCCCATGCTTTCTCTGTGTATTATCGCTCCTCACTCCTTTCTGTCCTCAGCAACGCGAAGGCACCATGTGGTGTGTTCGACCTCGACCTCCAGGATGCCACCATGCGTCCTCATTATCTTGGACTACATCCTCTTCCGTGCGTGTATCCGTCTCATACTTGTTTCTAACTAATTACATTGTCTAGTGGGTTGCGCCGCATTCTGCCCGCCTATGACCGCGAACGTAACTCTCTCGAGGACGTGGACTACACAACGGGAGGTCGCGTCCAGTTCTCGTCCTGGTATGCACAAAATCCTAGAATGCTCGCCTCGTAAGTACAGTTTAATTGCTGATCCTTCAACTTCTTGACTACATTATCAGTAATTCAATGGGCGCAATGCTGTTTGCTAGCGCTCAACCCAATTTCATTAACCCGTCTCGCATCTCTCCCCTCGAGCTTGGTTGCCGAGTGTCTGCGGGTAGCACCACTACCCATCGTCTCTACGTAGGGGACCGCCTTGCTGTGTGCGTATCCGCTGTGTGCTGCACCGAGTCCCACTTGGTCGCTCCGAAACGCATTGGTGTGAAGTCCGAGCGCCTTCGTAAGTGGGTCAGCGGCGTATTTCATGATCAAGATTGGGAGAGATTCGAAGCTATACTATGTCTCGTGTTCCATGAAAAAATCATGTATGGCCAGATCGTTGACAAGGCTATATCCTTCCAGACGATGATCAGTCCTGATCCTCGCAATGTGCCTGATGGTGCGCGTACTTATTCAATTCTTTTTTTTTTTTGCTGAACTGATTCCATTGTTTCAGCGCCTACCGACCGCAATACCCGTGCTGTTCCTTCTCACATGTTCAGCACACGGTCTCCTAAAAAAAATGCGCCCATGCAATCAGCCTCATCTACGTCTCGTAGATCCGCGCCCGTGAAAACTTTGCTCGAGCACAACGATACTGGTGAATTTGCAAGTTTCATTGTTCGGTTTGTGTACTTATTGATCTTCAGTCCCTGTTTACGACGCCCGCAAGACCGTCATAGATTTCAGCTCTGATTTAGATCGGTTGGGCGAAGTGCTTCCGTTGTTTCCTGGCGAAGTACCCTCAGGATCCTTCACTGTTGTTGGATATACCGTGTCGTCTTACATGGCGTCCATCAGCGGGGGTAGTGATAAGCTACCTCACATTGGTTGCAACGTTCTTTGGGTTATTGTTTGTGGCACACCTTCTTTATCCGCTTCTCGGTCTTGAATTGTGCACTTCACTGTTTGTCCTATTATGCCGTATGTTTTATGTCCTTCCATGCACAACAATATGATTTATGCTCCTCCATGCACAACAATGTGGTGATATATGCTATGTCAATGTCACTGGCCCGCGATGTGACTCTCGATCTCTAGGCTCTTTGTCTGCGTGGCGGATTTTATTGATACATTCGAACAGCCGATTTTCTACAGCGTGCTTCAGGATTGTGGATTGTTCTGAACCCACGTATATACCGGTGCATATATCTGCGATAAATGGCTCGATCTGCGTGGCGAAGATATGCATGATCCGACCCAGATCATCGTCGGTGGCTACGGTAATTTCAGTGTTAATCTGCTGCAACGTATGGAGTCGAAGTTCTTACGAAATTTCCCTAGATCGTTGGAAACGCTCTCGGAACGGTTTAGAGCTACCAATCCTGAATATGTCTCAGGTTCGTTGCCTTCTGTGCTTCACGTTAATTATCACAAAAATAAAATAAAAAGAGGTACAAAGCTGACCGAATTCCTTGTTTGCGTTAGCCAACCTCTTCGCAGGTTGCTTGCCGTTGCGTGCATTGATCTGTTTGTCGTACCGGCGTAGTCGTCCGGGCCCTCTGTTCTGGAATATGACCAGAAACTGTTCGTACGACGGGAAGAATTCGTTCTTTGTCAAGTCAAATATGAATTGCGGCTTCCGGTCGCAGCCTATCTTGACCAAACGGCAAGCACGACAGCTTGGCTGATCTTCGTCTATAATGCAGGTGCGTTTAGTCTTGCTGTTTGTGCACTTATGACAAGGCTGTGGCGCATCAGACTCGGTATGTGAGCTTTTTCAATGTATGGATGGCTTACCAGCCTGTTTGCACTGTTCCAGGCTCTTATTTCGTCGCCGCAGATCCACTTCTGGTCTGCGTCATAGTAGCGGGTCGTCAGCTGGGCGACCCTTCGCCAGAAACGATCCAATATTTCTTCGTTCGGGACTACAGCTGGGGTAGAAAGCCATCTGTTTCCGTGCTTCCTGTCCACTCTGCGTGTGTCCGGCACTACGCGGAAAACGCTCTGCGCGGCCGCCATCCGCGCGGTATGAGAAGACTGGACCATAAATATGATAGGAAACGAAAGGACAAGGTCGATGCACAGCCTCTTAATCACGTGCGTGTGTGGGCTCTTTGAAATGATTGACGACCGGCGTGTTTGGTCGTTGTTGGAACTTACTATCCTTTGTCGCGTATGTGCTGTTTGTGGTTCTCATGTAAAATCTCTTCAACCAAACCAAATTGATCTACCTACAAGTCTTCGTTGTTATCTCTCTGTAATCTCCAGCTTTGATTCCAATATCACTTGTTCCGAAGCCCCGATACGATAATTATTGCAGCCGATATCCGATGGTTGCTTCGCGGCAGAATGACTCGTATTTTGATAATCGCGATGCGATCACCTAGTTTCCTATTTAATACCAGGGTAGCGATTAAGTGGGACAGTTTCCCTTTTTACAAGTCCACTGCGCTCGGCCTTTTCATAGCTCGTCGCGTCCTGCTTGAGTTTTACACTCCAATTCTGAAATAATGGCCCATGTATCGTATGTCTAAATTATATATGCAGCTTCGTTTTAACGTGTCTCAGAACGCTCGCGGGTATCTACGTTTTGCCTCCCGAGGTGTTATCGCAGATTTTCGACCTCGTCTTGGAATCTTTTTGGATCCGGTCGACGCAGATCTTTTACCTCGCCACACGGTTTAAGCTCTCTCACGTTTGCAAGCTCTGGCGCTTGCTGGTGTTCGGCTCGCCTCTACTCTGGAATCAGTATAGCCTGGACGGGTGCGAACCGATGGAGCTCCTAACCTACTGCCTGCAGCGAACCGGCGACGTGGCGCTTCACATGGACATCCGCGTTTCCCAATACTCAATTTATCGTTGGGATGATATACTCCCTACGTTCATGGATTATTTACCACGAGTACAAACACTCGGGATCCACTGCTCTACCCGCGACGATATCCGGACCCTTGCTTCCATGCTGTTTGGAGCATGTCTCGGCCAGTTGCAAACCGTACAGTTTCACTATTATCCGCTACAGGATGCCGATGCTCTGGACCGCCAGATCGATGTGGTGTGCGGATTCCAGACGGTGCAATCGCTCAGCATTCGTCGTATGTGGATATCTTGGCATTTATGCCATACATTCACCAGCTTGCGTGTGCTGATTCTACGATACCTTGTCGAGGAGTACTGTCCTACATGGGACGATTGGGTTGTCATCAATGGTACTGCACCGGCAATCGAGCGTATTTGTTTGAAGCATGTTGGATGCTCGAATATACCGCTGTCCGCCCAGCGACTGCCTTTCCCACATCTCACCCATCTCAGCCTCGCCTTTGCACTTACCGGCTCCTCCGCGTACAATCTGTTGTCCAAATTTGACACGCCAAATCTCGTTTCGTTATTTGTTGATGCGCATTCGACTCAACCCATGTCCTGTCTCACAGTAATGCCATACATGTGCGAAAACATTCGAGAACTCACAGTGCGCCTCCGCTCTGTCGACATCCCATTCTTCCATGCCTTTCTCATTGGGACGCCGCATCTGCGGGCATTGGACGTGTTGAAGTCTGATAGCTGCGTGTTGCGTGCATTAGCAATGCCTATCACGAATCTAGGATCCGAAAGTCCTACTTTCGTGTGTGCCCAGTTGGAGCGCATTGCCATGGCCAATGGAGACCCAACCGTACTTCGACAAACCCTCGAAGCGAGAAGGGACCTTACGGATCGGATGGACCATGTGATGTTTAGAGGAGGTATGCCCGACGGGGACTTTGATGACGACTTGAAGTGGTTGGCGGATAGGATGGGTATAGGAGAGCCGAGTTGGATAACGGCTGTAGAGTTCAATATTATGTAATCGATGAATCTACGGATCTTTGTTTGTTGGTCACAATCTGTCACACATTTTGATTGATGCGGGTCTGACGGTTGCCATAGGATTCGATTCGCTTCTTGGTCTTCACGTCCTGCTTGCTTCCTGCTACTGCGATCTTCGACCGTATATCTGCTCTACCTCACTCAGGCCGTTCATACTGTGCTCAAAACCCAACTGACAATTTACTTGTTGCTCTCAATTGTCATCTGTCGCTTCTATGCATTTTGGTCCTGTACAGTTCATAACCTGTCTCCGGACGTTCTGCTTCTTCGTGTTTCTCCTACCAAGCAACTGTGAGTCTGTATAGTATCTAAATCTGCACCTGCTCTATTGTGTACATTATAGATTATGCACTTGGGAGCCAGCCTGAAATTCTTGG
This sequence comes from Mycena leptocephala, assembly GCA_029378395.1. Lineage (NCBI taxonomy): Eukaryota > Fungi > Basidiomycota > Agaricomycetes > Agaricales > Mycenaceae > Mycena > Mycena leptocephala. Next base: position 143,480 of record JARJLF010000071.1, on the reverse strand, counting down.
CGGCACCGGGTCGTATATTGTGCGGACTATATTTTCGGTGTTTATCCGTACGAGATGGATTTGGATCTTGGGCACCACTTTCCTTCGTCTTTGGATTGGTCCCTTGTTTCGAGGTGAGATCATTACAGGTCGCCCAGATGTCCAGTCTCACGGTATTGGCGTAGCCTGCTACAGCGACGTATTCTCGCTTTGGTCAAACTTGACCACCCCTTGTGGGCATGTTTATGAGGACATGGACTTGGTGCCATCGTCCTCGGGTCTAACGGCCTACCCAAATATGTATAGACTTCTTGGCAGTTGGATGTTTCGTTCTGTGCTGGACGAGACTCTACCTAACAAGTCGCCTAATAACCATTGTGATACAAATACGAACGTCCATCTGTTGTCAAGTGGTGTCTCGGTTGTCAACGACAATGTCGGACTTCCTTCTATGAGCTCCGCGCGATATGGAGGGGGTGTTAGGCAAACGATAAACGGACGCTTTTTAGCTCCGTATTTGGTAGACAACAATAATATTGACTCCTGGATCCACATGGAGTACGCTTTCGAATTTCAATGCAAGCGAGAGTCCTTCGCAGAGGTACTGAAGCGTCACAAAAACTGTATAGCTGTGGAAATGCCGATTTCAAAAATGTATGAATTATTGACGAAGAATGACATGGTCACCATGGCAAGACTACACGACATGTGGATCCCAGCAAGGCTTAAGGTCTCGGATAGCAGAAATATAATCAAAGATCACCGGTGTTCTGGTTGCGATGAAGTGGTATCAGTTTTGAGTAACGTTATTGCAGACAGTACAGGTCAGCTGAACCCTGACGGTAAACCACTGCCTCAAAATGGTAGATTCAAAAAACCTAAAAAAATAGCCCCAACACCCGCTCGGCTCGCTATGATACCCTATCCAAGCAACGTTTAGTTTACAAGCTGAAAACCGCACGGAGAAATAGGAAAGGGACTTTGCCAAACACTAGCTTTCCACCTAAACCTCTGACGACCAAGGCTGCTCACCGTATAATATCAAAACACTAGAACGGTTAGTCCCAAATCTTTTCTAGAAGCAGGCTGTGCCGTCTGTGGATTATTAACACCACTGAAATGCTTGACACGTATGGAGGATTACCAGGGTAGTCTAGCATTATTAATTAGACCAGGTGTAACTCGCGACGAGAGATTCAACTCCAATGAACCTATTAGAGATATTCCTGGGCCAATACTCGCAGATAACTGTTCACATATTTGTGTCGAGTGCGAGACGTACTTGAGTAATGGTGCTGTTCCCAAATATGCACTAGCACGACATAATTGGATCGGTGCTGTCCCAGAACAGCTGACAGACTTGATTTACGCTGAAGGTATTATGATCGCTAGGATACGGCACAATAGATGTGTGGTTCGAGTTAATTCAGGGCGTGTTCGAATGAGTGCCAATGCAATCATGTTCTCGCAGCCGGTATTATCTATACTGAATCGGTTACCGCCATCAAAGCAGGACATGAATGAGATACTGGCTTTTGTCTTCATGGGCTCTGCTGCACCCACCCAGGAAGACCTCGACAGAACCCCCATGTTAGTGCGGAAGAGTAAGGTGGTTGCGGCGCTCGAATGGTTAAAGCTGAATCATGAAGGCTACGTAGATCTTGAGATTTCGCAAGAGAATTTAGAGACATATGCAGACAGAGACATACCGGTTGTCGTTGACTACAGGCGTACAAATCAAGAGTTGGCGGACGCAGTGCCAGCTGGAACAACCGCTGTCTACGAAACCAGCCAAGAGTACGGCACTACATCCGGAAAATGTTCGTTCGCAGTCCACGGTCTTACCGGAACTGAGTATGCCACCGCGACCATGAAAACTATTAAATCTGTGGCTCTTCAGCACCTCACACACAAGGGTAAAATGTTAGGGATAGGGAGATCTGAGCTACCGGTCAGTATGTATGACAACGTAGAGGCTTACCCGGGTATGTTTCCCTGGTTGTTCCCCTATGGAAAAGGAGGTATCGGACATGCTACTCACGCCCGCAAACAGGGTGAACTGACCCGTAAGAAAAACCTACTGTTGTACCATGATAAACGCTTCCAGGTCGATACTTATTTCCCGATGATTGCATTTAATCACGAACAGCTTAAGGCGGCCTCCACCGGTAGTATGTTGTTAGCACGTAGATCGAGGTTTCTTGGAATATCGCGAAGACTTTCTGCGGTGGACTACCGGGTCGCAGGACGCATAGCAGATCGACTGGCAGCAGGAGAAAATGTTAAGCCCAGTAATTCCGCGGAACAAATATGTTTTGATCTGATCAAAGATCTAGACGGCATAGCGGGCCGAGTTAATGGATCCGTGACATCTAAAAAGTACATGAGAAACGAAATCTGGTCGACTATCGCGTTCTTCAATGCGCCTACGTGGTTCATTACGCTTTCTTGGTCAGATCTGCACCACCCACTTGCCCTCTATTATGCTCAAACTGACACGGTATATCGCCCAGAAATTAAGATGTCCAAGGAAAGAAACAAGCTCATGTCGAGTAATCCTGTGTCTGCAGCAAGGTTCTTTCATTACATGGTAGAAGCCTTCTTGACTGATATATTGGGCTGGGACAGTCAAGATATAGGTTTGCTGGGTCGCACTAAGGCATACTACGCAACGGTGGAGCAACAAGGACGGCTTACGCTGCATCTGCACTCTGTTATATGGGTTACAAATGCTCTATCGCCTCAAGAAATTCGTGACCGTATACTAGGCCCCCGATCCAGATTCAGAGAACGGCTTATAAGATATCTAGAGAACTCTCACAGGGCGGAATACTTTAATGGTTCACGCGAAGCCGTAATCGAGAAAAGAAAGGTCGACCCACTTCCTGTCGAGGCGGATAGCGATGACGAAATAGACTGGGAATCTGAATACCGACCTCCGACTCAGACACTACCGCGACCACCTCCTAAAGCTTGCTCAAATCAAAACTGCTCAGTTCTTTGCGCAAAATGTAAAAAATACACCGAATGGTGGCAAAATTTCGAACTTGAAGTCGACGATTTATTGGTACGCTCCAACGTCCACACTCACTTCCTTTCAGTCGAGCATCAGAGGGCAGAAGAAGCAAAGGTGAAGTGGAGAAAAAACAAAAATACCAAGCGTAAGGAGCCCGAGTTCAGATTCAAGCGGGAGCGTAAAGGATGTCTAACTAAAGTCGGTGTCTGCAGAGCTAGGTTCCCCCGCGAGGTCTTCTCTACTTCCGAAATCGCCGACGACGGCCACATAAATGTACGTCACGTAGAGCCGATGATGAACACGGTAAATCCAATTCTGACCTTCCTAAACAGATGCAACACGGACGTGAGTAGCCTTTTATCCGGCACTGCAGTCAAAGCGGTTGTCTCGTATGTTTCTGACTACATCTCCAAGCTGAGCTTAAAGTCTTTTCAAATGTTTGCTTCAGTATATGATGTTTTCGAAAAGGATACTGAAATGATAGGAGGTACTGTAACTGACCAGGACAATGCTCGACATATGATGAGAAAAATGGTCAATTCCATGAGCGCTAAAATGGAGATTGGCAGCCCGATGGCTTCTCTCTACCTTCTAGGCAACTCGGATCACTATGCCAGCCACAAATATGTTACATTTGCTTGGCGACCGTACGTTCAATTTGTAAGGAGCTTCTGGACGCAAGCTGATCCTGCTGATGACTGCGACTCCGAGCACAACGACGACGAGGAGCGGATTCCGATTGGAAAGTTGAACGGAAAATTCGTACCTGCATCCAGTGTAGACGACTATAGGTACAGGCCCAAGGCTTTTATCAACGTGAACCTCTTTGAGTGGATTCAGTGTTCGGATAAACGGAAGCGATCTGCAAGCGAACAAGAGGTATTTGAAGAAGAGCTGCTAATGGATCGCCGACTTAGAGCTGACTATCGCCGCGCTGTTCTTGAGAGACTGGAAAACAACGGGGAAAGTGGGATTGAAGAAAACGGTGTTCTCGAGGATGAATTCAGCGACGAAGAGGATGCAAGCCAAGACCCTGCCGGAGAAGCACCGGGTTGCGACTTAGGTGACGATCTTTCAGATTGGGAAACAGACGATGAAGATGAGGTTATTCTGGATAAACAGGCAAAGCTCGATAAATCTAGCAAACCCACAACTCACGCTTTCGTGCCTGACCATCCATTATTCACAACCCACGCTGTTAGCTGTGACTTCAGAAGATTATCTCATATTATACCAAACTTCATTGGAGGGTCCTTGCCTCGCTCTGACAAAGGTGATCGTGCGGCGTACTGCATGACAATGTTAACTTTGTTCAAGCCGTGGATCTCACCTGCGGATTTAAAAGACGATATTTCAACCTGGGATCAGGCCTTCACGGAACATGAATTCAGTGATCGTCAAAACGAACTAATGAACAACTTTAACGTGAGATATGAATGCAATGATGCAAGAGACGACCATTTTGCTCAAATGAAGAAGAAGCTCGCTGAGGCCAAAAAGTCTGGCCAAAATCTCTTCCCGAGCGGTTTTTTAAGCTACAAAGATAAATTTGCAGATGACTTGAACGACTTCGACTACGGCTCAGACGACGAAGATTTGTTGGAATGTGACGATGATGTTCAACGAGGCTCTAAAACCTTGCGTATGATAGCAGAGGCGAAGGAAATGAGACAGATAATGCAAATGAATGGCTGGCTCGATGCTTGCAACGGTAAAATGCCAGCAGTCGACACGGACCACTTGATGGTACCATTCAAACCCAGAATTGAATGGGTGAGTATAGTTAAGACTCAGCGTATGGAATTGACAGCAAATAAACTGGCAAATATGCCAGCGGTACCATCCACGATGAAAAATAAGGTCGTAAATGGTACAGCGATACTCCCACACGATTATTTTAACCACCACTCAAATGTAGATCCAACGAAGAATGCAGACATTGTGTCAAGCATTATTATGAACTTTAAATTGAACCAGGAACAAACAAGAGCCTTTAGAATTGTTACGGATCACGCAGCCGGTCCTCAACTCCTGCCGTTAAGAATGTATCTAGGCGGCATGGGAGGCACTGGAAAATCACAAGTACTCAAAGCCATAATGGAGTTCTTCAAACAACGTAAAGAAGAGCATAGATTCATCGTACTAGGGCCGACTGGATCAACCGCCGCCTTGTTGAATGGTTCCACTTACCATTCCGTCTTCAAAATCCCAAGAGAATCAAAAAGCAAGAACCACGATGATATAGAAGGGATACGCAACGAGGGATCATCCCTAGCATCTGTTAACGAACGGCTACAGGGTGTAGAGTATGGCTTTTTAGACGAGATATCTATGGTCTCGTGCAATGACTTTCAGATGCTAGCAACACAGGCAGCAAAGGCTAGAAATATTCACGACGAATCTTTTGGCGGACTGAATCTCGTGGTCGCAGGAGATTTTACACAATTGCCCCCATGACAGGCCCTTCGCTGTACAGTGGAAAAGTAACGCTTCAAGTATCTGATGCTATGGACCAGCGAAATCAAAACGCAGTGCTCGGCAAAATTCTGTGGCATCAATTTAACACAGTCGTGATACTACGTCAAAATATGCGGCAACAGGATCAGACACCTGAAGACGATAAATTGAGGGAGGCTCTAGTTAATATGAGGTATGGTGCTTGTACAGAGCGCGATATAAGATTCCTAGAGTCTCGGATCGCAGGATTCAGACCCGAAAACCCTAAATTGAACGCCGCGGATGTGAGGAATATTTCTATAATTACAGCGAGAAACAGTCAGAAAGACGCTCTAAACAGTATGGGGGCGGAAAGATTCGCGAAAGACACCAACCAAGAATTGATTGAGTTCTGTTCAATTGACCGAATTAGCGCCCGTTCAGTGGACAAATCTAAATGGAAAACCTGTGTTCAATCAGAAATTAAAAGAATGACTCCATCTCTACAGAGGAAGCTATGGGACGCACCACCTTCTGCCACTAACGATTTTATTCCAGGAAAACTGTTACTGTGTCTAGGAATGCCTGTCATGTTGCGCGCTAACGACGCAACTGAACTCTGCATGACTAAAGGTCAAGAAGGGGTAGTATGCGGATGGCACGATAGTGAAGGTCCTTCGGGGCAAAGGATATTGGAAACACTGTTTGTGCGCCTAGTAAACCCCCCAGACAGATTCAAATTGCAGACTTACCCATAAACGTCGTGCCTCTGGTCAGAACGGTAAATCCCATCACCTGTCTTTTGCCAGATGATACACTGCTATCTGTACTGCGAGAGCAAGTGGTGTGCCTGCTTAATTTCGGTATGACTGACTATACTTCTCAGGGAAAGTCAAGGGAAAAAAATCCGGTCGAATTAGCGAATTGCAAGGATCATAGAGCGTATTACGTAGCTTTATCAAGAGGTTTTTCAGCAAAGGGTACGATCATAGTACAGGGTTTTCGACTAAGAAAATTACTGAAGGAATGAACGGATATCTGCGTCAAGAGCTGCGTGAACTAGAAGTATTAGATGAGATCACCAAATTAAGGTACGAGGGAAAATTACCTCTGTGCGTAACCGGCCTGTATCGTAGACGCTTGATCAGATCGTTTTACGCCTGGAAGGCAGACCATAAAGACCCAGTTCATTTTCATCCAGCTATGAGGTGGGATGCGTCGATGGGGCCAAGGGTTCCGGAAGCAGTGGAATACACTGAATGGAGACCTACCGTGAATGGCAGGAACAAACGTAAAAGAGATAGCCTAGAGGCGGCGTCTAAATTGAAAGCTAAACGGTCAAAGTTAGAGAAAGAACAATTACTGGAAAAAGAAAATGAAGTCCGTTACCTAAGAACTCATTGCTCAAACCAATTTCAACGAAATCGACCCCTGGGCCTCATCTGGGATGCTCAACATTACAGCTGTGGATACGACGCAACTTTTACGATTCTGGGTAATTTATGGGCAGAGCATCCAGCAAGATGGTCGGAATATTTCGCCCACATGAGCGGAATACTGTCGGAGTTCAACATAGCAATGAATTCAGTACTGGAAAAGAGAATCACTTTTGAGCAAGCGAGAAACGCAATCAGGAAAAGCATACACAAAACAAAACCAGATCACTTTCCGTATGGTCCTAATTACACTTCAGTTGACCGGATAATGGCCGTTCTTTTCCCCAGTAAGTATTATGGTCTCGGAAAACAGTCTTGTACGACTTGCGGGTACGCAGATCAACGGTGCTATGGAATGCTGGAATCCTCTTTGACCGCTGGATTGAGAAGCAGGGGAGTTTATCCGGATGGTGTTAAACTACAAGACTGGCTTTCTGCATATCTCTCCAGAGGGAGACAAGTATGTCCGAGATGCAACGAAAATGGTCAAAAAATAAGGATGGACATGAAAGTGTCACTGACGGATGTGCCACCAGTAATGGTATTCGACATTGTACACGAAAAGTTGCTGTTCGATGACGAATTGTGTCTGGAGGTGAACGGAAGACCCATAATCCTGGCCTTAAGGGGCATTATACATGGCGGTCAATCACACTTCACATGCAGGGTTATCGGAAGAGACGGCGCTATGTGGTTCCACGATGGAATTACCACAGGGTCATCATGCATACCCGAAGGGAACCTAAGAACCCTGAAGGACAGAGCGCTGCTTCACAAATGCGGAGAAAAAATCGCCGTGAGCGTGATATACGCAAGAATCGGCTGAATGTCGCGCTCTAGCCAGGCTGATCAATTATCAAATTTAAAAAGAACCAAACTCGTTATGCCATGCGCATGCAATGGCCCTCAAGCCCAAGTAACTTATGTAGGCAAAAGTTACCCATCGTACGTAGAACGCACATGCTACCTGAGGGAGGCGGAAAATCTAGATGGCTATGAACGTTCGACCTGGCTCGGACGAGAGCTGGTATGGTGCCGGCAACTTAGTCACCGCTACTTTTGTACAGCTGGTATGGCGGGCCGAGTTTGGACCCAATATCTTATCCCTCTGTCGAAAACACTCCTTTTCATGCAAGGACTAGAACTGTCAGAGGGATTTTTATTTGGATCAAAATTGAGCAAGTTATTTTTGCGGGCCGATTGGCAAATGGCCACATGTCACGCTTTTGGCGGGAGGTCACACATAGTCACGCAAAGTGACATCTTTCCCACGGTTTTGCAAGTATGCGGCAAACGACTTTTCCAGCAAATCTGGGATCCGGAAATTTTTTGGGTCAAATTGGCCACTGTCCAAATGTGGCGGTGTTTAAGTTGCCGGCACCATAGGCTGCTCGGGTACAACCTCGTGGTAGTGCCACCCCAATTCCTCAGGGTGAGACATATTAAATTCCCGGCAGCCAGAACGTCCTGCCCGGTTTAATTTCCCTTTCTGATGTTCTTTCAGATGATGCGCAGTTTAATTGTGAAACCAGACAACACGTCATGATACACAGCCTATCGAAGCTCCCCCGAAAGTTAAGCGCCGATGCTGGGAAAACAAATGTAAGGGCACGCGAGATAATAGAATGGACTGACCGGGAACAGGACCAAAGGCTACAAAGTACGAAGTAGGTAAACAGGTGCATGATCCAGAGCATCTAGGGGAAAAGAACAAAGAGAGGTTAGGCAGCGGGCTTCTTTTGAGTGGCCCTTGAGCGCCGAAAGTAGGCCGCGTAAATAGAGCGGCGCGTCAGAAGCTGAGCCGGCCAGAGCTAAATTGTGATTGGGGTGGTCTATAAAATAAGCATGGGAGGAAAGCAAACCGGATTTGGTGAGGTCGGAGCCAAGGCTGTAAGAGAGGTGGCGGTTGAGAAAAAAGTGGCAAATTGGGGTGAAGGTAAACATGCGCATACTGATTCGAGGCATCTGCTTAAGATACGAGGTATGTTCCTATGCCTTTCTAGGTTCCGTTTGAAATCGGGTCTAGGCCGTGAGTACTACTGGAGTTTCACTGATGAACATACTCGCTCGTCACAGCGCACAAAGAATGAACCTTCGATTCGTACACCAAGTGACCAAAATGATTGACCGATCGGTTTTGATCATATCTCAACATTGAGACCATAGTTTGGGGTGAACTAAAGTACAGGACTGATGAGAAGGACCCTCCCGACCGTTCTGCACTAATGATTGGATCACAATATATTGATGCACTATCATTCGGGCGAAATATGGAAAAGACTGGAAAATCGATTTTTTAAACTTGGGCTATGATTTTTCTGGGGGTTGGCTTCCCAAATAATTCGTGGCACAGAGTGCCGGTATTTGCCACTCGGGTTCCGAAGCTTCCATTCGGGTCATCGGAGCCTGCAGATCTTTGTGATGATTACTAGTATATTCGCACCGCCCTAAACCACCTTTTGATCAGAAAAGTCAGGCGTGATGGCCGAAAAGTGGGGCCGCCCAAAGTGGAGTGAGTGACAGTGGTGACAGAAAGAAAACTTGAGGAAAAGGCCGTGGGGGGTCATTTCGACCTGAAATTTTTCCTGGCCACGGGGTGGGTCTGCTAGTATCCGATGCTGAAATTTCCGTCAAATTCGGGGCGGAAAATGTGCACAACAGGCGAAGTCAATGGCGTCACTGAGCACCCGATGGCCCATGGTATTTTTTGTTAACCCAAGCCATGTCTATACTTTCCATTCAATACCTCCCACATGACAACCTCTTTCGTCACATCAATCAAGGTTGGTCGCTTAAAAATGATGGCGGAAATCTGGAAGTTCATGGCCGTTGCGAATATGCTCTATTGTTTCAGAAATCTAGCTCAGGACCCCTGAAAATCCCTTTGGAGGCTAGGGCCCGAAATTCCGGAAATCCTCGATTTTTGTCCGGACACTTTTTATTTTCCCACGCTTTCTGAGACTGCGAAAATCGTGTTTTCTCGCCTGGGGTCAGGGGTCCTTCTAGCTCCCACCGGTTCTTGCTCCACGGCGTGCTAAATTAGATCTCATTTGGGCGCTGGTGCTTCTACCCGAGCTTCTGTCCGAGATTGACGAAAGCTAGACGCGGGTTTCCATCAGATTCTGCACAGCCGTGTCTGTACAGCTCCACCTTGAGCTCCGTCCGACCGTGAATGCTCCTCGCAAACGTCGAGCTGCCCACTCTGCTCCTTTGGCGTCTGCACAAGAATGTACTCAGACAAAGCCCAAATCAAAGGCTATTTCAGTTGACACCTATATCGAAGCTAATATTAATATTAATGTCAAAGGATGATGTAGTAGTTGCGTGGAGACTTCAAGCTTATAGAGAGAGAAGTAACTGAGTTGAGTTCATGTTTAGAGAAAGATTCCTCCAGTTGGGCAGACACCTCCGTATATTTGACACCAATATCGAAGTACATATGAGGTATTCTGTGTCGCAGAATCCGCGAGACTTGAAGCGGTAATGGATGGCGATTGTTCGGCATGCGGTATGCTGAATGAGACCCTCTGCATATGGATCCGCTGTCAAGAATCAATCAAGCAGCAGGGCCGCCATGAATAAAAGCCATCGGAGTTCGAAAACACATCAATTGAGTCATTGAGGCGCAAGGAGAATTAGCGTCTACATTGTGAGTAAAATTAGCGCCTACTGTGAGTTGAACTGAGAGATGGCCGCATAACGGACGAAAGGCGGCAAAGATCAGCGCAAGTTGGGTGACGCCGAAGGCGGCAAGAGAACCTTAGCGCTCGCGGTGAGAGCATCCAGAATTTTGGTGCCGTGAAGTTCCAGTAGCGTGCGAGCATCCACAGCGGTGTCGGTGATGCCGAAGGCGGCAAGGGGACATGAGCGCTTGCCGTGGGAGCATCCAGAGTTTGGGTGCCGTGCAGTTCCGGTGGCGTGCGAGGGCCCACAGTTTCGGGTACAAACGACCATATGCAGGGCGTCAAAGGCTTCGGACAGACACCCGTTATTTTATAAAGAGAGAGACTACTGACTTAGCCGTGGTTCACAAAGCTGTCCCTGATCTTGTACCTGAGGCATCTGACCTTCGATGCCTAAATTGGCCGCGATTATACAGAACATCCTCTCTCCTCGAGGTCCTCGTGACTGATTGCGGGTGTCCGGTGGAATGCCATATCGTTGAGATTATACTCCACCACGGAAATATGGCTTGTCCAGGATAAAGGAGTCCAAGAAAGAGGCCAAGAACTCGACCGAGGAGGCATTGCATACATATGGTACGAGAAGCTCAAAACTCCGGTGCGTGAACACAAGCGTTGACAGCGCGGATCAGCATGGGGTAGGTGCCAGTAGGCGCCAGCTTGGCGCCAACTCGGCCGGCCCGTTATACCCGTAATACCGTGGGTCGGGTACTGTATCAATTCTCCGGCGCTGTGACCCGTGACAGGCACGCACGAACTTTGGAATTCGTAAATGGGTTGGGTTGGGCGTGACACCCGAAAAAATTCGCAAATTTGCTGAGACATCTCCCACAGTTTGAGATATTCCAGGAATGAATACCACAACAACTGAGTGTATTGCACATACTCGTCATCACACAAAGTGAATTCATTGCATCATAGCATGTACACCAAAATCAACAACCTGCCACTACTAGATGCCCAGTGATACTACCAGTCGATAGCATAATTTACCTTGCATGAATCGGTTCATCGGCGCAGTCAAGAGACACGAAAAGATCGATTGTGCCGGCTGCGATTACGACATCTCATCCACTGCGTTCCGACCCCAAGTAGACGGAGGCTCCGTCTACACATGTAGATGGAGGGTAGACAGACATCTCCGTCTACCTCCGTCTACGTCGCGTAGACATAGTCCCTCCAAGTCTGCGCGCATGCCTCTACGTCCATCTACGTCCGTAGGCCATCTAGACGGACAGGCACTGAGGTAGACGGATCTAGCCAACCTAGACGAACGCAAGTTGAAACTTGTGTGTTCCCAGCCCCGATTTCGTGCATTGGACGGCGGAGAAGTACATGACGTACGTGTAGGTACGTGTACTGATGCGCGCGGAGGTAGACGGACATAGCCGCACCGCCACTACGTCTCCTAGATAAACCTGGATAAACCTAGATAAACCTAGCTAAACATAGCCGAAAATCGGTCTATATTGGGGTCTAGAGGCACGTAGACGGATGTAGGTAAACATGGATGAACCTAGTTAAAGATAGACGGAGGTCCGTCTATATAGGGTCGGAACGCAGTGATCATCCTACGGAAAGATATGTCTGGCAAAAACTCAGAGCACCGGTCGGAGTAAATACCTGAACATCAAGTTCTGCGACTTTTACAAGACTCAGACTGGGGCCTGTGCATCACAGTGAGAGCAATAATCATAGGCTGTATGAAAGTGCCTCTCTTGATCATCAAGCATCTAGACGAGGAGGGAGCAGGATTGCAAGAGTGGTGTTACATATCAGTGCTACTGAGCTACTTATATACTATTCTACGACACAAGTCATTTAGTGTTTCTCATGACTCACGACTCAGAAACGGGGACCATAGGCACCGATGTTGACTCACTATGTTCCGCCGTCGGCTAGACTCAGTCTGCCGAGGTCCGTGGAGCCGAGTCAAGATGCGGCTAGCCGATCACACAGCTGTGTGTAGCCGGCCACACACAGCCGGACACAGCCTGTGTAGGCCCGCGGACACTCCCTTGGAACTCCGACCGCTTTTCGCCCGATTTTGACCCTGTTTTACTCTATGAAATTTTCGCTCAGCCGGCTGTTTTACTCTATTTTGGTCGGACATAGCCTAAAAATGCCATTTTTTTCCTCCCATGCCCTATTTTTGCTCTGGAGTGGCGGCCCTCGTTTAATTTCACCTTGGGCAGCGCAACAGCTCTCAGGAATTAATTCTGGGCCTCTAATGATCAGCGGAGCGTACATGCTGAATATACTACTTTTGAGCTCGGGGTGCAGCCTTTTTCTGCGGTTTCAGTACTGCATTCGCGACCTTCCGACGCTTGGTTGGCGCCTTGCTGGCCCCGGACTTTGACTGCTTCGTCCCATCGGTTTTTTTCCTTTTCACGGCCCCGCGAGGCGGCTTTGGCTTCCTTTTTTTCCCGCCGCTCCCTTCCTCCGGCTCCTCGTATTCTTCCTCTTCCTCGTCTTCGTCGTCCGAGTCTCCATCGAAACCAGGGACATCTAGAATGCGATAGACGGCTCTAGAGGTGAGTGCTTGCCAACGTTCCCACCCATAGTCTCCGCCCGTCAGACTGTACGTCTCATTACCTAAGGCTCGAATACCGACTCCCGTCAAAAGGTAGACGAATTCGGATATCGGCGCGTGGGTAAATAAGGCGAGCGAACGAGCTGAAGCGCGATTCGGAGGGGCTATGTGCTGGAAGATATTGATGTTGCATTCCGGTGCGACCTTCCAGAAGGTAAGAGAATACACTGAATATAACGCAAAGATTACCTGTTCATATACCCACAGGCTCACATAGCTCAGTCCATCCACAGTTTCAGCATCGGTGAAACTCTCGTGTCTTCCCGAGACCGACCCGTATCGGTAGATACCAAGAACCTCGCCGAGGTAGAGTCGAATGGCGGAACGCATAACAACGAATGAACCGAGTCGGAGCGGGGTGAGAGAAGTAACTCCACGGCACTTAATATTAGGCACTGCGCAGAAAATGTCAGCATTGCACAGGAAATTAGGGAAAGAAACACACCGTGAACGCACGCCACATCAAGTCGGCAACCCACTGCCCACTGCACGGGAGGCCCTGCTGCAACCCATCGGTGGTAGCGAGCCTTCTGGTGCGTCGTATCCTTCCGTAAACCTTCGCTTTGTTGAAGTGCCTCCTTTAACTGATGGGCGGCGTGGTTCAACGAGAACTTTCCCCCCAAATATTGAACGTTGACTTTAGGTTTCCGAGTTTGTTCAGAATGCACTCTAGTAGTAGCGCAATGCCGACGACGCTGCTCAACGAGAACTTGTCGTAAGATCGGCGTGCCGTCAGAGTTCACAAAAGTCGGTATTGCCGGAGGGGAGGAAATCGTGGGCACGGGATTGAGGAGATTGGAAATCGCCAAACGTCCCGGGATCGGAGTTTCTGGTTCGTTATCCAATTGTCTGTCAATGGCTTCCAGTTCCGCTTCGTCCTGGGCAACCTGGTCCTGTAGATAGCGCTCAGTCACAATGTGGTGCGCGGCATGTGCGAGGGCCTGTGAAACCGTTAGATTCTTCCCCAACAAGGTGTGTTCGTCCTCTGCAGGCATGGCCTCCGTTGGGCACAGCGGAACACGGATGGTGGTGTTCTCCTGTTCGAAATCAACATCATTGGCGGTAACTGGGTACTCCGGCTCGTCTGCGTCCGAATCCGTGTCCAAGTCGGACTCGTTAGAGGCATCTGCAGTTTTTCGACGAAAATGAGGGTGAATGTCCTCCGATTTCAATGGAAGCGAGGGGATTCCCATTCCACAGAACTGAGAAGCAAGTGCGGCAGCCTCTTTCCAAGCCGTTTCGCACGCGCGGTTAAGGTCTACGCGGGATGGAACATCTTTTAGGGCAGCAATTTCCTCGGCGGTGAGCCCAGCGTCATGGAACTCGAAGGAGTAGCCATTATTAGAGTCCTTCTCTTTCTTGGGGCTGAATTTCCCAGTCGATAGGATGCGCTGCCGGAATGTGATATGCTTGTTCATCTGGATGAGTTGACCGAACGTGAACTCGGTGATAAACGAGCGAGTGATGCCATAGAAATGCTCCAGGAAGTGCGAGCCATGCTGCCACGGCATGAAGGGGACGGTGGGGTAGTATTCGAGATGGGCGAGACTGAGTAGGATAAATTGATCGCACATGCGGATGAGGGTTTGGAATGTCGCGTCGGCCAAAAAGCTGCTTTGCTTTTGGAAAAGGTCGGGTACCGGGCCTCGGATTTGACAACATTAGCCCGCCAAATGGTGAGGAAGTGCCGTGCGCGGAATATGCAGGTCACGCGCTCGATGTGAGGCATGCCGCGCTTCATATACGCATCAAAAAGCTCGCCTGCAGTATAGCGTCAGTAGATAAAGTGGTTCCACCGCGGATTCGACTCACCAAAGATAAATGTCAGGACAAATAGGCCGTCGAAAGTGGGATCGATGATATTGCCCTCGGAATCAACCAGAAAGCTAAATAAGTCGTCGACAAATAGCCTCCGTGCCGCGCCGTCATCTTGCTTCTCCGGATTGAAGATGTCGCGAATGTAAAGAGGAACATGGGCGACCTTGAGAAGCGCCATAAGGACCGCATGGCATAGGTATAAAAAACCGATGATGAGCAAATGGGTTCCATAGAGAAAGTTGTTCCGAACACTCTTCCTTCCGTGCTCCACATCTGTAAAGGCGATATGGGGCCCAGTGTCCTCGTAGACAGGGCAGCTGACATGAACTCCGTAAAATTCATTGTCGTAAATCAGCTTGGTTTTTGTTTTGACATTCATCATGATATTCTGTGCGTTGATCTCGGATTTTGCGGCATCGGCTGCACTCGACAGTAGCTTGAGCCCAGCGTCACCACAAAGCTTGCGGAACTTGAGGTGAAGGTTGGCGTAATCCTGTCCCGTCATTCGACCCTTGTTTGAGATGAATGCCACTGGGAAAAGAGGCATGTTCGGAAGTGGAATCTTAATAGAGTAATTAACGTCCACAGAAGCCCTCAAGTTACTATTCATTCACCTTGGCTGCGAGGACCCAAACCTGTGTCGCAATCGCCTTGGAGGCGTCAATGTCCGAAATAATCTGACACTGTTCAGCTGAAGTGCTGAAGAGAACCTCGGACAATAGCCGTGTCGATCCCACTACATGTGCCGATTTTCCCTCCGAGTATTCTGTCGACATTGATAGAAGGGGCCGCAGCTTGAAACAGGTTAGATTGGGCGAGGTAAATACAGCGAACAAACCTTGGTACCGTCGCCAGCACATATCCACGGTCCTTCCCACTTCATCAACTTTCCGAATTCAACTGCAGCTTCCAGATTTCCAGCGCAGAGCTCGGAGCTGACCATTTTCATCGCCGACTTTGTAACGCGCCGCCTACATTTCTGTCAGTTTTTACAAGGGATTATCGCTGAAATGTGCATACCTCAGCTGTCTTTGGGATATGCCGCCGAACATTCCCTTGAATAAATCATACTGGACACCAGAACGAAGGCCATGTGAGCGCATTAATGCAGCCAGTTGCCCGAGTTCTGGGCTGTACCGTATTCCTTTCATCGCACGGCCTGTAGGATCCTTCCCGCGTCGGACTCTATCGGTGAATTGGTCGCAGATGGCGAGAAAAGATTCCTTGTCGTCAAGATCACCAGTTTGGGCCTGCTGGTATAAAGCCAAAAATGCGCCGCCCGGTCCATGAAGGGCCTTCGATGACAAGATCTTGATCACCGCTGAATTTGCGAGTGAAGCTTTGACGTCAATGGCAGTGGTATCGCTCAAGATTAGAGGCGTGTGCTTTATCTTCTTCTGCCATTTGGCCGCAAACTCTGCATCAGATAGTCGAGAGTTAAAGCGAGCCTTTCGAACCGCTCGTTGCAGCGCCGGGACCCCAGCAAGAGCTGTACATGAGCCGCACGTCCCCGTCACATTGGTGGTCACCCCCCGTCACATTGGTGGTCACCCCCCGGCAGTCCCTGGCGTACACCGTTCCGGTATTCGGCTGTGTTGACCATCTCGCGGCGAGCTCCATGCTCTGCTGCAGAGGCTTCTTCTCGTAGTCAGTCCAATACCGCCGAGCCACCACAGTGTTGGTCTCGACTTTGATGCCCTTCATTGCTGCGTGCGTAGCTTCGGTCATAGTAGCTGCTGCTCGGACCGCCTTTTCGGGCATCGCCTCAGCGTCTGACGCATCCGAGTTCGTGTCTGTGTCCGAATCCGAGACACCGCCCCAATTCTTATAGGGAAAGATATTGTGCGATATCCGGGTCCAGTCCCTTGCTGATAGTCCACCGAGATGGGATGTACCCTTCTGCCAGGCATACTCTTTATAACCCTCACCGTGTAGGCCGAGGTACTCGGTTTCCTCTGGCACGATAATTGGAGGGGGTATACGTGTTGGCCATAGTTGCGCTGACCCGGCGAAACAACTCCCAATTCGTTTATCCTGAGAAAGTGGAGATACGCAACTAACGTAGATAGTTGGAGATGTACCGCAACAATAACTTTCTTGATTGGTACAGGCTGCGCTGCCTGTTTCGATGACAAGTTTGACTTGTGTGTGGACGAGAAGAAGGACGCAATTCCAGAACTCTGTATATGGGTCAATACGGCACAATGCAAGTATTTAAATAGCGTATCTTTGTAGTTGTCGGGAAAGAAGTGAAAGTTGTAGGGGTGCCTGCCTTGACACCGGTCACGAGCTCACACGTTTTCTTGTGCGACTCCCAGTTCTTGAGATTGTAATTTTTGGCCTTGTCGAGTTTGCGTGCTCGCCTAGGTGAGCACAAACAGTATAGTTCGGATGGTGATCCCTTGAGCTCGCCTGGTGAAAGCTTAACCGTACATGGATCCTGCAAGAGGACAGTTTTACGCTCCGCCGATGTAGTCTTGCGCTTCCGCAGTTCGGTTTCCTTGGTCCGTTTTTTGGCTGCCCGACCTCTGACGACGGGTAAGTATGCGGAAATCACAGTTGTACATGAAAGTTACCTGTATGAGTCTGATTCGTCTGATTCATCTGAACTACTGTGCGGCGCGTTCTGCTCTCAGACAGCCGAAAACACCGAATTTTGACCCAATAAATCATTTTGGGCTTTTACAACCCAGGTCTAAGATGCTAAGACCTCAGCACCTTCATTGCGGATCTAATGAGCCTATTCCCGAGCGAAACGGTTGAGAATTGAGTTCACGGCAGCCGTTCTCGTGAAAACTTGCCAAAAACAGAAAAAAACAGGCTGCGCCCTCAGTTCCGAAAAAGGCTGTAAACAGGTGCAGTTTCAACTCCGGCTTGTGAATGCCGAAATCTGTCCCTGTCTCCGGATCTGCTTGAAATTTTTGCTGGCTATCATTATTTAATTCCAATCTGGTGTGCAGCCACAGTATGCTATATACTTTCTCGGTCGTTAAAGTCTACCGTCGACCGTATAGCTATATACTTTCACCACCGCACACCGAAGCAACAATAATTCTCACAGGTGGGCTGTCGCCGTGGAACATATATTTTCAGGTGGGCGCGACACAATTGGACTGCGCCGTGCAAGTCTGAAGGCGGAAACCATCAGGACTCTGATGTTTGTGAAGGGGAGGTTGCAGTTAGCACGAAAGGCCATCATTGACCTAGTCGGCGATGGCGAGGATTGAGTTCGCACGTAAATACTTGGTTCCTCATGTCCAATGTTGAGCTGGATGAAAAAAAATGATCCAGAAACCCGTAAATACGCCGTAAATGGGCGGCACGGGCGGCACCCGTACCGTTCAAGGCTTTACAAAATTATTTTACGGACGGCTAAACCGTACCGTAACAAAATTACGCCGTAATTTTTACGGCCGTGGCCGTAACACGGGCGGGTGCAAGCCCTAGTTTCCCAACTGCCATGATATATCACCGATTCACCACTGTCGAAAATTGTAGATATGCATTGATATATCAGATCCCGGAGCTTAACTTTTCCGGTTGCTCCGTTGACGAACCAACCAACTGTCCAAGCATGTAAGCAAGGCAGAAGGAAGGATGTGTGTGTATGCGAGTTGGTTCACAATGCTCAGACAACTTGGGCCGCAGCAACGACGAGGGCTGGGCGTGGGAACGACGGGGGACGAGCGATACGGGGCGAAACAATCGTGTGGGAACACCTAATAGGATACAGAATATGTAGTAATTAAGTGAAATAGGAGTAAAACGGAATGTATCGTGTCTAAGGGTCAATAGAAAAGGCTATACAAGGGGTATTGGGCTGTGCAACGGCGGCGGTGACGTAGGCGTCGAGGAACAGGAACATGGTTGAATGACGGCGGCGCGACGTGGTGCCAGCGGGATGAGCTTGGTGATCGGACTTGCCGTTTACGGACGCAGCGGGACGCGAAGCGCGTCACCGTGCGCCGCGCTTCGCTTTGTGTGGCGGCGTTGCTGGGCGCTGATCATCCTTGCATCAGCGCGCGAATTGCGTGCGCATCAGCTTAGGTGATGTTTGCATATGTTAACATCACATCTGTCCTCTAATCACTGATGCTGCCTCTTCTTTCCTTTACTCCTCCGCTGCCCCGCTCGGCTCCCAGCTTATAATTGGACCATAATACAACGACAATGGTTGGCGCTGCGCTCTCTCAGCAAACCTTCGCTCGCCGTTCCCGGCCCGCTCAGGCGCTCCCATCAATAGCGCGCAGGGCCCCGATTTTGCTCATTAAACCTGCATCCCGCTAGCTGTTAGCCTGATCTAGTGGGCGGCAGTTGTAGTGATGTACCAGGCTCCTACCCACCACACGTTACGGGGTTGAGGAGACAGAATAGCGGTAGTGAAAGCTGATTCCTGGCTCAATAGTAATAGGAAACGACAAATCCTTGATAGCCGACACAATAGCTTCCGAACTTCCAAGGCCTCAACCCCTCCACGGCGGCTGGCGTTTAACAGACGTAAACAACATAGCCACCCGCTTGGCTAACTTTTTTGCGAACCTTTCTCCTGATGTGCTTCCTCCAATTAAAAATGGCAGCCGTGGTTCAGAACCTCGTGGGAGGTGCTGGGGCAAGTCCACAGATTTTTACGAGCATCAGGTACTGAGACGGAATATTTTGACAAAATGTGGCTATGCTGTTTACGTTTGTTAAACGCCAGCCGCCGTGGAGGGGTTGGGGCCTTGGAAGTTCGGAAGCTATTGTCTCGGCTAACAGTGATTTGTCTTTTATATTACACGACTGTGATCCAGCTTTGAATCCCGCTACTCTGTCTTCCCCAACCCCGTAACGTGCGGTGGGTAGGAGCCTGGTGATGTACCTTCTCTGAAGGAAACCTCAAGAATTTCAATACTGGCCCCCGTTCGTCCGCAATCGAGCCTGCGGGGTGCGCGCGGTTTCTCTGCCCCGCTGAACAATAGCGTGAGAGTTATGGGCTTCCACGTTGGCTTCTTCGGGATTCGAGGAGTGTCCGAGTCATCATCCGAGTCGGATTCTGGGTTTAACTCACCCCGCGCGAGCCGCTCTGCATTCCGCGCTACCCGTTCCGCTGCCTCTGCCCCTCCAGATGGGAAAAATAAAATGACATAATGATATACACGTGATGCTCTGAGGCTTGGCGAAGGGCGGAACTTCCGGCCGAAATCGCCAAGGCCTTGCTAAGGCCTTGGAGTTTTAAGCTTGGGCCTGAAAAATCGGTCATTCCGAGGGTTTCAAATGGCCGGAAATAGCCGCAGATTGCCGAGGGTTTTGCCGGCCGGCACGTTCGGTTTTAATCGGTCTTGCGACCGATTTGCGATCACCCTCGGAACGGCGGGGCTGCCGAGAAGAACACCGATTTCTTGTTTCCTCGGCCAGATGGCGCATCAATCAGATTTGATGCCATCAATGATATCAAAATTTTCGCCTCCGCCTCCTTGAGCCACCCGTACGTGATTTTGGGCGAAGATGTCTGACAGGAGCCTAGAAATCACAAAAAATACAGGTGCCGTTTCTTTTGCAGAGTTAGTGTGAATATCATGCGGGGCTCAAAACGGGAAAAACCAAAATTTCGCAATTTTGAACTCCTTCAACAATTTTTTGAGGCTTAATCTGGTGAACTGAAATTGAAGCTTGAGGGATTTTAATCAGTTTCACAGGTTGAACCATGCGGTTCTGGAGTAAAGCCTCTATTCCTTGGCTTGGTCTACTTCAAATATAACCGACTGCCTAGCGCTATGTATGATATGGACCCCCTCTCTTCTAATCCTCGATGTCTGCTCCCAGATGTACAATGATCAGTAGTCGGCCTCGTTTAGCGCGGACCGTCAAGCCCTTATAGCACCTGCGCGAAACAACAAAAGGTGTAACAGTGTGCAGGCTCACATGTCAACGAAGCTCACCTCGCGTTTCCAAGATGTTGCGTTTTGTTGAACTGGCAACCAGCTTCTTCCGAGCTGATGCCAGACTTTGTCTCTTTTGTGAGCCATCTGACATACTCTTATCAGTGGCCGGATCCAGAGGGAAAATTGTGCGTACCTGTAAGCCCAAATATCCGCCAGTGTTGACACAACATCGGAGACCTTAAAGCCTTCTAGCCTAGTAGCCTGACAAAAGGGTCATCTTATGAAAAGTGTGTATCAGACAGCAAACGCCCCTCACAAAGCTTAGAGGATCTACATGGCGAAGTGCTTCTCTTGCTTGCTTGGGCGACAAACATGACTCTTGTCGCAGTTGGGTAGGTCGCAAAATCATTCCATGTGGGCAGGTCTACCATTGGAAATGCGTTCAGGCGACAACCCAGACTGCTGGTATCTACCGATGGAGGGCAGATGACGGCGGCCCGAATTGAATCCCGCATGATGTATACCATTAGTTGAAGTGCGGGATGTACCTGTCAATATGGACATCTTTCCCCTCGTGCGCGCAGATGACGGCGGCCCGAATTGAATCCCGCATGATGTATACCATTAGTTGAAGTGCGGGATGTACCTGTCAATATGGACATCTTTCCCCTCGTGCGCGGCGGAACATACTCACGGCAACATCGGTGGAATCAGTATCGTGGGAGCTACTCTCACTTGATTAGGTACATAAGTAACGACCTCGTGAAGAGATTTAAGACGCACATGAAAGAAGCTTTTTTGTGCAACAGTTTGCTGATTATCGGGTCTTCACGGACTACACTGCTCCAGAGCTTCGAAACCATCCCGGCCCGCACGATGTCGAAGTATGGCAACGACTGTATAACTTTGGCTAGCAGCTCGGAGGGGAGATCTTGAATGGTGGGCATCACAGACACGTTTGCAAGTATCATCACATGTTGTGATGGTGGCAAGATGCTCTTGTGATAGCCGACATTATCGGGAACCAGCCGGCCCGGTAGAAATGATGGCGTCGCGGAGCCGGAAGCCGTGGGAACATGGAAACTTGTAAGTACTTACACTTGACATGAGACAAGATGGGCCTCCGCTTCGCTCCGGGATCCAAGGTACAAAGGCTATTTAAATTCTGCGCGAACCAAAAACTCGGAGCGCCGCGTGCGCGCGCGCAATTATTGTGGGGGAAAACCCACGGTGGATGAAAGTAGTGCTGTCCATTGATATAATCTTACTTACTATATAATAAAATGCGAAAGCTATAGAACATTCCAATGGAACACTCACGTGCATTTTCAGCAATTCCATCAACAATGACCTCACCTCGGCATCGTGACGGCACTTCCGTCCGCGGAAAACTCCGAAGAGCGGAACAACTGTTAATGCCTGTGAAACATGTATAACAGATAACTCGCACGAGACAACGAAACTTTAGACTTGGAATTTATCCACCAGCACACTCCAACAGAAAAAAAATTCCCTTCCACAGCATCCGATCCTCGATGCTGGAAAACGACTCAATGAATGACCGAATATAACCACCGGTCCACCTTGAAACATGCAGCAGAGAATATGAGTGTAAGAGCTGCAACCAGAAGATACAAGCCCTCCCCAACAGGGAATAAGCAATAGGAAATACCAGCAAAAGCAGGAACTGGGAGAAACAAACCACAAGGGTTGTCAATTGAACTACTGGAACAATAACAGGGCAAGGTGGGAATATAAGATGAAATGCGGATTTAGAGGCCCGTCAATTTATTCGCGGGTAGCAACTATAATAAAATGCGAAGTTGAGGCTACAAAACATTATTTTGATGTTCCATTTACTAACGACCACGGGCATGCACCAAGCCGCATGGCCGAGACGGAGTGAGTGCGGGAAAATGAGCAAGTCCAGAACATGCAACGAACAGGCAACAGGGAGAGAAAAAAAATTGAATCCCACCATAAGTTAATTTCACAAAAAAAAAACGAACAGCAACCAGTGCGTGAGGTCATTTATTTGTCCATGCTATTGATCACTGATGTCGTCCATTTCGGGCCAAGCAATCTCGTCGTTTCTCTTAATCTACGTCGTCCTGGTCCGGGAACATATGTGGCGGAAGGCAAAATCCCCAAGACACACCCCCACCATGGTGGGTCTATTTATAGTAAACCATGTGCATGATATAGCACATAGCGGTGGCCTCCACCGTGTTATTGAATATTATCCCCCATGGGTAGAATCAACTGGGTCAATGAATTCAAAAGTCTGAACACTCACACCCATCAACCAGACCGCCTAGCTGCAGAATAAAGCATCTGGAAGCACAAATTGCTAAATGGCAATGAGAAACAGCACCTACCATATACTCCAATGTACCTCTGCCAATATAATTCAAACCAATTATAATTTTGTAATTGGTAGCAGTACGTCGGGGGATCCAGAGATGCTGCAAATGGAACCTGTAGAAGCAAAATCCATTGAACACGCAAAAGCAACGGAGCCCACCATGCACTTCAGCATTTGGCTTCCGTGGAACATGGATTCAATATACAATGCTGAATGGTTACACAAAATGAACTGAATGACAAACATAGTGAATAGAAGAGCTAGAAGCACAAATTGAGTGAACAGAAAAATGAAATGGAGCCCACCACGCACTTGCGCATTTTGCTTCTCATAGAATTTGGATCCACTATACAAAGCTAAATGAGTACAAATGAACCGAATGACAAACACAGTGACAAACACAGTGAACAGCCGGCCTAGAAACACAAATTCGGTGAACATAAAAAGGTAATGGAGCCCACCACGTCCTTCACCATTTTGCTCCCCTTGGCTTTCCACCTGGTATAAAAGTTCAAATGAGAATATAAGCTTGAGCCAGTTGCAAATAGGTAAAGAAAAGCCCACTTAGATGCAGACCAGCTGGATGGGAAAAAGATGCGGAGCCCACCACGCACTTCAGCATTGGTGTTCCGTGGAACCTGGGTTCAATATACGGTTACGCAAAACGAACCAAATGACAAACACAGTAAATAGAAGAGCTGGAAGCACAAATTGAGTGAACAGAAAAATGAGATGGAGCCCACCGTCCACATTGGCATTTCGCTTCCTGTCGGATTGAAGTCCACTATACAAAGCTGAACGGTTATCTAAAATGAACGGACAAACACAGTGAATAGATGGCATAGAAGCACAAATTGGGTGAACAGAAAAATGAAATGGAGCCCACCATGCACTCTTGTGTTTCGCTTCCCATAGACTTTGGGTCCAATATACAAAGCTAAATGAGTATACAAAATGAACCAAATGATCAACATAGCAAAAGCAGCACAGATTTTGGGAACAACGAATGACATGGAGCCCACCGCATACTCATGCATTTCGCTTTCCGCCGCAATCAGGTCTACTATATTGAACTAATGGGTACACAGAATCAACTGAACCATGCAAACATTGAATAGTGGTGTAGAAGCTCAAATTGGCGAAGGAGAAAAATGAAATGGTGCCCACCATATAATCAACTGTTCTGCTTTCTCTAGCATGCGAGTGCGACATGCAAAATACAGAAATGGATCCGGCATTGAGGGATTTCAGTAGTGGATCAAATAAACATGCAAGACCGAAAATGCAGGGAGCCTCTGCCACTGTAGACTAGATAGTGCTACACACAACTTTAGGATGGTGGTTTCATTGCCTTGGGTAAGCCAGGGGCAGCTTAATATAAACCTTGGAGATGCAGAAGCAGTTGAAAATCTTGAACAAACAAAATGAACATAGCCTACTACATGTGTTAAATGTCCAAATAGTTCTCATGGCAATACATATATGGGGCATATATGAGAGACTCACTGTGGAATGGATTGAGATTGATCCAGTCACAGACACTGCCTTGAACAACCAAAAATCAATGAGTAAAGCAAAGAGCTGGAGGCCTCCTTTGTCAAAACAAAATCAACCTATCTTACGCAGGGAAAAGATAGAAACTGCGTTGAGATATGTCGATTCGCTGGTTCGCAAAACTGTCCTTCAGAAGAAACAAGATTTGGGCGTTTCTTTTTCAACCCAGAGCCTGATTTCCGAGAGTAAACCACATCCTAGGGACGAGACATTCAGTGACTTAACAGCTAGAGCTTGATAATTGAACCTCAAATCAGTACATACTTATCAGCTGGGTGGGCCGTGTTTCAAATATATCTCACCATTCAAGTTGACCAAACAAAGGAATCAAGTGCAAACCACATGTGTACACATCTGACATCATACAAACTGCCATCAATGCGGGGTTTCCCACGCTTGGGTGAGCACGCGAACAGAAAATTTAACCCCCAGCAAACCACGTTATGGAATATTTTTTGAATTTTGTGGCTGTGCACATATTTTATCCCTTCCCGGTGCAGAAGTAGAATGAGTGTTCATTTTCTGGTTGATTCATGGTCCGGCTGGGTGAATCCATCTGCCAGCATGCAAACAGAAAATTTAACCTCCGGCTAACCTTATGGAATATTTTTTGAATTTTGTGGCTGTGCACACATTTTATCCCTTCCCGGTGCAGAGGTAGAATGAATGTTCATTTTCTGGTTGATTCATAGTCCGGCTGGGTGAATGTATCTGCCAGCACGCAAACAGAAAATTTAACCCCCAGCTAACATTATGGAATATGTTTTGAATTTTGTGGCTGTGCATACATTTTATCTCTTCCCGGTGCAGAGGTAGATTGCGTGTTCATTTTCTGGTTGATTCATAGTCCGGCTGGGTGAATACATCCGCCAGCACGCGAACAGAAAATTTAACCCCCGGCGAACGACATTATGGAATATTTTTGAATTTTGTGGCTGTGCGCATATTTTATCCTTTCCCGGTGCAGAAGTGGAATGAGTACTCATTTTCTGGTCGAATCATAGTCCGGCTAGGTGAATGCACCCTCCAACGCGTACACAGACATTTTAACCCCCGGCGAACCACGTTGTGGAATAGACTCGTAACCGGTCGGTAGGATAATCATAGTATATCCCGCAGGAAAGAATACAGAGCTTGCGGTAGCCACCAGATCGGACTGGTGGCTAATTTTCCTGGACAGTGGGCAATGCTGTCGGACCAAGTCAGCCCCTATTTGTAGCTCTGAGGGAGCCTATAAAATAGTGGCTAGGTGAGAAGAAGCCACCTCCGCATTCGTCCGTGGTGAAAGCCACCAGTTTCATCTGGTGGCTACCACAACCTCTCTAATGGTAATATTTGGACGTCAAACAGGCCAGATTGAGCACATTACGGCCGAATTGCAACCAAAACCTTCGTCTGTGGTCGCAGTGGTCTACAAGACCTTTCAAAGAGAATACCTCTCAACTTACCTCCCAAAGTCAAGAGGTAAGGCCCGAAGAGGTGGAGGTGAAGGTTGGCCCATTTGTATCTCTACCTCTACCCTGGTGAAGTTTAGCAATAACTATTCCATTACTTCTCCTTCTGATGCACTCCTGACATTGGAAAGTCATTTGTTGCTGGTACCGGATCCCAGAATTCGAATTGCAAAGCTCAGGCAACTCAGTTGAATTCAAGACAACTCTGCTTGCAGCTAATGGGCAGGTTGTGCAAAAGCCGCACGAGCCGCATGCGGCTGTTGTGCATTGCGCAAAGCCGCATGGCAAATTTGAAATGTGAGAGTCAGGAATAACAAGCCGTCATTGGAAATCCCCGAAGGGTTTATAATCCGCCTGTTGTGCTTGATAAGCCCGACCTCAGCCCGAAGCGCATTTTGAAGGAGAGGAAGACCCGCGGCGGCGTCAAGGAGTTTTTGATAGGGCACGGTGGACGGGTTATCACAGATTTACTCTGTGCAACCTCCTCAACGCAAGTCATTCGGGAGCAGGTGGGACAAAGCTCGGGCGGGAAACGGAAGTATGGATAATTTGCAACTATCTCGGGCACAGACAGTCCTGGTTGAAATTGCACTGGCTGCCTGTCAGCTGGTAATTCAGACCCCAAAAAAGCGCGCGTTCCGCGCTCTTACGCCTCTGGTATGGCTTTTTCGGGACTTGCCGCTGTTATAGCAAGCATTGCGAGTGCAGTTTAATGGCCGGGCATTTCGTCACGTCAAAGGCCTCCTGTGACGCGTGACTGACGAATTGAATTTAACAGTACAGTACAGTACACCTCAAATTTAATCAAGCCCATCTAATAACCCAATTAGACAGACGCTACAACATTCCTCACTCATACCTCGTGGACTGTTTCGCATCATTTCACTTCCATAAGTGTGCAGAACTCTCAGTTTCAGTTCCGGTCGCCTGGTTTTACAACTTTTTATTTCTCCTACAATTTTCTTCTGGTTCTACGCTGAGTGTTTTTCTTGGCTGTCGCATAGGATGCAATCTTTTCACCAGTATTTTTCTCTGGTGGTTCCCCAGGCCGCCTAGCGTCCAATTGAGTCGCTCGAAGACACTGGATTAAGTTTGTACATCATTGGAACGGCAGCCACTCGACTGCCTTTCTCGCTACCCACATCGACCTGTACCTCGACCACCTCTGTCCTCGCTGAATCTGTTCCTTCTCGGCCACTGTTCTTCAGAATCCATCTAAGCCCGTCTGAGCCCCCGACTCCCGAGTCCGCTGTCTCGAATCTCGATGTTGCTTGTACTTAGCGCATACTACGTGCGTTACTCCAGTGACTTATGGCACCAGAGAGGTCTACAAAGCCACAGGAGCGCAGAAAAAATGTCTCTGTACCCCGTACTGCCATAAGTTCCGTTCTGCCCGCCGCCACTATGAGAATGCGGATCCGGGATTTATATCTAGCCCCTCGTCTGAATCTTCCTCATCTGAATCTGAGAACCCAGACTCTACATATACCTCTTCCTCCGCTCTGCCGGAGGCCACAGAGGCTCCTCATGTCTCATGTCATGCTCGTCTTTCGAGCGAATCGCCGACTGCGCCAGAGCAACGAGGCGACTCCATGGACGTCGATGATCCACATCTGTCGGATCCCGAGCACCACGCTGTTGGATACTATATTTCAACTCACTTGGGGGTAAAGGACGTCGCGGGGCGCGGCAGAGCTCGTACTTATGTCCCTTTGTAGCTCAAACCTACATTGAGATTCAAGGGGAAGGGGTTCTTCCTTAAATGAAAAAAAAAAAATCTGAAATCATTAATGCTTGATTGTGACTCCGAAAAAATTGCTGCTATCCAAGCTTGCGGAGTTCCGATAATTTTTTGCTGCAACCTTGTAGAGTCTTTTCAGTTGGTCTCACAAACAAGCCATGGCCAGATTCTGGCTCCAGGAAGGTTTGAAATTTCTCATTCTTTAATGGTCAGCTGATGCTGTTTGTCACTCCAAAAATATATGAAACAAAAAATATGTTCGCAGCTGCCCAAGATCGAGGAGTTTCACTGATTTTTTGGCAGAACCTTGTAGAGTCTAGTCAGTTGGTCTAAGAAACAAGCTGTGCCAGAGTCTAGCTCCAGAAAAGTTTGAAATTTCTCATTCTTTAACAGACTCCATTGATACTTGTTTGTGACTCCAAAAATATGTTCGCCTCCGCTCAAGCTTGAGGCATTTCAATGATTTTTTGCTAGGACCTTGCATAGTCCAATCAGCTGGTCCCGTATCGGGATGCTGATTCTCCGGGTTCACAAACCATGAAACATTTTTGGCGAACGCGGTGCGAGTGCCTTCTCCCCGGCCGCGAGACCTCAACGGGATCATGGAATCGGTGCTGCTTCTCTGGTACCTCGAAGAGAAAACGAGACGGTAATGACAACGGCATAGTATTGCGATGCTGACTCTCTGGGCTCACGGACCATGAAAGATTTTTTGGCGAGCACGGCGCGACTTCTCCCCCTCGAGACCTGGACGGGATCGTAAAATTGCCAGCACCGTGTGCTGCTTCTCCGGTACACGGTACCTCGAAGAGAAAACGAGACGGTAATGACAGCAGCATCGTATCGCGATGCTGACTCTCTGGGTTTACAGACCATGAAAGATTTTTACAAGCGTGGCGCGAGTGCCTTCGCCGCGAGACCTCGACGGGATCATAGAATCGTCAGCACTGTGTGCTGCTTCTCCGGTACACGGTACCTCGAGGAGAAAACGAGACGGTGATGACCGCAGCATCGTATCGCGATGCTGACTCTCTGGGTTTACGGACCATGAAAGATTTTTCACGAGCGTGACGCGAGTGCCTTCGCGCAAGATCAAGTATATACGAAGCACGAGAGGATCCCCGATGAACATGCGGCACGGATTGCCTAGACATGTACTATCACCGAAGGTACCTCGATGAAGGAGGTGCACGGCGTGAGCGCCTTTTCCCGGGTTGTAAAATAGAGAGTTTGCGATGCAGCCATTCGAGCCATCTGATGGCTGTTTGGCGTTGCGCAAATTGGTGGCTAATGGCTCGAATGGCTTTGACACTTGCCCATGTTTTTAGAGTGATTTAGTTGCCTTCTGCTCGTTCAGCTCATGTCAGGGGTGTTGAGTCCCACTTACAAATATAACGGCCAGATAGCAGACCCAAAATAGCTAATGTTGTTCAATTTGGAGGTCTCATGCAATTTACGCCAATTTCTTAAGCTCCACTCATGATAACATTCTCATTGGCACTCTTTCTAGCAGAACACAGGATACACTGACTGTTTTTTCTTAGCTATTCGAGCCATTCGAGCCATCAGTTTGCGCAACGCTAAACAGCCATCAGATGGCTCGAATGGCTGCATCGCAAACAGTCGTCACATGAAATATAAGTAGTATGAGGCATATATGGAAAGCAAATAAAGGGAGCGGTATACAAGGAAACAAAATATGGGGAACGGGAGTCGGGCCGGATATCACAGAGCGCGTTGTCAGAGTCTTCGGACGTCACTCCTACAACAGGTAGCGCGCTTTGCGGCAGAGCCCACTAATCATCCCACCCACAAGTAGGACTTTCCTTCGTTCACGCGTTCACGTTCCAGCCTCTTTTTTTTTTTTTTGGGGGGGGGGGGGGCGGAGGCCGCGGGGGAAGGTAATTTTTGACGCGAGCTACACTCGCGGTAAATGCTGGTGGTCGAAACAATTCTTTTCGGAATCCCGTAAGCAGGAGGTTTCCTGTTGTGCTTAACCATTCCATCCGCATTTTGAAGGTCTGGAAAATCAACCCGGTTCACGGTTGAAGACCGGGTTAGTTTCCCTCGATTTTTCAGGTGAGAATAGCTTGTTCAACGGGTTACACAGACGGATTATTCATACCGGGTGAAATAGACTATCCAAGATGGTTGCACCAAATCACCCAGTCAAAACGGGGAAATCTAACCAGATGTATGAGATATCCAAAAATTAGGCCAATCGGGGCAGTACTTCCAGTGATACAAGTGACTTGCTCGAAACCAAGATTTTTCTGGTGAAATCTCATTACCTAATTGGATCAAGAATCCCGGTATCCTATTGACTGCGGTTGTTCAATGCGATCCAACCCAATCCGATCGAAATTGAGCCCGTGGCGCCCGTTCTGCTGGAAACCGTTGAAAAAAAAAAAAGAAGAAAAAAAAACTGTCCCTGCCCAAAGTTCCGCAAAGACCGGTAATTCCACCGAGAAATTCGTACCCATTCCACACTTTTGCACGAGGAAAAAGCAAAATGGTTGTGGGGTCAGAATTGCATGCACAAATACAGAAAATATTACACCACCTGAGCTGCCGGTGGTTAAAATTTCCATGGCTCTTCCTGAGCACTCATTCCATGCTAAGGAACCTAATTCGAAGAAATCCGTACTCATTCCACTTTTGAACGAGGAAAAAGCAAAATGGGCTTGTGGAGTCAGAACTGCATGCCCAAATACAGAAAATATTACAACAGTTGAGCCGCTGGCGGTTAAATTTTCCTTGGCTCTTCCTGAGCACTCATTAAATATAGACCTTTCCAGAGGCCAAAAAGTGCTTTAAATTGCCAAACATGTGACTATATTTCCCGCACTGCAATCCATTACATTTTCAAACGTGTGGCTTTATTGCCCTGACTGCAAGCCATTGGGTTTCCACAAAAGTTTCAATTTCAGCGCAGCCGCAAAACCATTTGTTGAGGCCCCACACAAGTAATTGATAGCCCTGATCATTGTGGTCATTTTAGTTTATTCAGTTTCCCCTCGGACGCGATATGGCCAAAATCGTTACATCGCCAAACACGTGACTGCATTGCCCGCAATGCAATCCATTACATTTTCAACTGTGTGACTGTGTTGCTCTCACTGCAAGCCATTGGATTTCCGAACAATTACATTTGTTAAAGGTCAGCCTCTCTGGTAAAACAGGCAACATGCAATTATTTCACAAATTTTCATGCCTGATCACCTGTACCGGATGTCCTAAAACCATGGACAGAATCTGAATCAGTCAGGAAAATCCGCAATAAAGTCAACAAGGGTTATCAGCGGAAATTTGACAAGCTGGACGTACGTGTGTAAGCGGTACGGATGGTTAACTATGCAAACTCGCACAACTGATCCCTTCATTTGGCCCCAAGAAACGAACCTCAGGGACTCTCGAGAAATGCTTCGTCGTGGTAATAATCTGCCCTGCCCTGGACCAGACGGATGCAGAAAATGGTATATGAACGCTCTCAATGACCGCACTCTCACTCTCGTCATGGAGCTCGTGAACTACATTATTCGAACTTAGAAATTCCCTGGCAACGTTAAAGACATATGGCTCGGCTATGTAACCGTGCCACTTACCACATCACTCACACGACTCACATGACCATCTCTCTTTCTTGTTCGTACCACGATCCTGTACTCTCTGGTCTCTCTTTTCTTGATACATACTTTGATCCTGTTCTTTCTGTTCCCCTTCTTGAGTGTAGCTCATTAGGTGGGCGTCCAGGCTACCTCAGAAATATTAATTGCTGGTTTGCGTCCTTAATTTATTTACCCTTGCTGGCACGTCACTCCGACCATAAAAATGTGTCGAAACTCTTTCTGCTGAGTTTGAATCTCGTTTAAATTATCCATCCGTCATGCCTGCTTCGCTTAACGCGGATCAACTGGCGTTTAATGCAAAAATGAACAAGGAACTGAGAGTTACTACGGAGTCGAGTTCCAGCTCCGGAGCTGGGGCTGGAACTCGTTTGATATGATAGCCGCTGTATATCGCCGACGGGAATTGATCTCCGTGTGACACTGACAGACACGTCACTTCGTCCTCGTCGCGTCGCGTCCTTGGCCTCTCGCTCACTTTCTCGAGCTATGGCACCGGCAACAGACACTGCCGACTGATAATTAGTCGTTGACCTATAGAAATATGCACAAAAAATAGGGGGTGTACAGACTTCCTAAATGGCTCCACGAATAAATTAAAAGAGGGTCAACTGGGTAAGTGTCTCAAAAATCTTGAAAAATCTCAAATTTCATCTTCATGCTTTGGTTCCAGACCATCGGGCTAGTCACTGGCTCGAAACGCACTGTTGCATTATTTTTTGCCACCACTGTAGATGCTGTTTTTTGATTGGATATGTTGAAGTATGTGCCAAAGGATACCATATCCTGCCAAGAAGCACCTCTTCCGGTTACTGTTGGTCATAACGAGTACAGTGCCAAAACCCTAGACTCGTCACCAGTCTGCCCAGGGATGGCAAAACTTAGTGCTTGCACTAAGTTTTGCCATCCCTGGGCAGACTGGTGACGAGTCTACCAAAACCCGGATCCGAAAATTTTCCATTTTGAGCGGCATCCGTGGGGCCTCTTAGCTGGGTTTCTTTTTGTAGAATACCTGCGAGGACTAGAAGTTTTCTAGTGCAAAAAAACTGGGTCCATCCCACTGGTTTTCGCGCACAAAAAATCGAACAATTGCCCAAAATGGCCAAATTTTGTCAGTTGCGGTTAAGAGTTGAACGCTTCACAACAGAATCAGCAGCCACCATCAGCCTTCTCGCTCTGAGTGGAGGCTCCGTCTTATTTTACCTCCCTAATTACCGAGATTTAACGCCTCGAATGGCCCATATAATGAAAAGAGTTCTTGCCTGACTCCGAATCGATGCCAGTTTCATGTCAGCAGAGTGCATTTCATGGAAATTCGGGGACCATAACATCTCAGAATAGTGATGTTCAGGGCCCGGCCTGGCCTGGAAGCCGCGGCTTTGGCCCGGCCTGAGCGGGCTTGGGCTTGAAATTTCTGAATCCGGCCCGCTCTCTTGCATTCCTGGGTCACATATAGCTGCCTATTGATCAGTAGTGCATCCCCTATTCCTGATATTCCATTGGATCCTACACCTCCTTCCTCCCCACCAGTAAACCCCAAGCATAAAAATAAAGCTCATGTCGGGCCAAACACTGAGTTCACCCTACCACATACTTTGACAGCTTACGAGTTGACTGGAGCCAGGAAGAGCAAGATACTGAGAAATCAGACATAGACTCAGAGCTTGAGTCTGGTGATGATTACGAGTTCAACACTGAAGACGGGCTCGATACTATGAAGACATTATCCAAGAAGCTTGCTGATGATGATCTTGAATGGCTTCCCCCTAGAGAGGCCCATAGGCAATTGGAAAGGAAAAGATTCTTAGAGAGGCTCGAAAGATCATCTTCCCTGGTTCAGGTCATGGTCCTTGGTGGGACTGTGAACAGTTTTTGCTTCAACTCAATGAAGCCATCGATCTCTTTGAAAAGCAATTTCCAGGAAAACAAGCTTTATATGTCTTAGATAATTCTTGAGCTCATGGATCTTTGGGCCCAGATGCCCTCAATGCCTTTTCAATGAACAAGTCAGATGGTGGGAAGCAGTGAAAGCAGAAAGATACAATTATTCTGGACAGCAACCCTGATGCATCCTGCAGAGGAAAGGTCCAGAAAATGACAACTGAGAAGGGAGAACAAAAAGGACTTCAAGCTGTTTTGCAGGAACGAGGATTCCATGTGAAGGGGATGATTTCAAAGTGCAAACCCGTGTGCCCTATTGAGAACAAGAACTGCTGTATGGCACGATTATTGAGCGACCAAAATGATTTCAAGAATCAGGTCACAATGGTGGAGGAGTTGATTAAAAGGAGGGGACATGAAGTGATCTCTCTTCCCAAGTTCCACTGCGAGTTGAAGCCCATTGGAATCGTAAGTATATTTTCTTGCCCACTCACAACAAGTATCTAACAATTGTTCAAGTATTGGGGGTGGGCCAAATACAGATATCGGGAGGAAGAAAAGAAGAATTTTGAACAGGCCAAAGCTGCAGCCATCAAGTGGTTGGATGCTTGTCCACTTGAGGTCATTCGCAAATTTATCAACCGTTCCTGGCGATTTACAAGTGCTTACTGGTTGGGATTGATTGGGTGGGCTCCAGATTGGGCTGTGAAGAAGTATAGGTCACACCGCACCATTTCTGAGCAGGCATTGAGGGCTTTGGAGGCATCAGGAAGGCTCAAGGGGCCGAGATAGGTACATACATTTTTGTTCAAAGGCGCCAAAAATTTGGCTGTACGTAATTTCTCGTGGAAAATTCGCGAAAAAATTGTTTTAGGCTTATTTTGAGGTGCTGAATCTGATTCTGAAGTCAGTTAAGCTCTCTATTAAGTATATAAAGTGCTCGCTGAGTTGATGAATTTGACTGTCCCCAACTGTAGGTCCACAAAACCTCACAGACCACCACATCCAGGTATGCATATTCGTACAGAGTATCCACGAGGACCCCACCCTACATTTTACCGTGCAGTACTTCGTCCACCAAGCGTTGAAGGCCCTCAAACTCATCCACAGTGCAGACATCATTCACCGCGATCTTGAACCAGCCAACCTTTTGGTTAATGCAAATTACGATCTTAAGGTCTGTGATTTTGGTTTAGCGAGGAGCGTTACCAGCAGTTCAGCAAGTGGTGGCGCGATGTCTGAGTATGTGGCGACTCGATGGTACCGAGCGCCAGAAATCATGTTGTGGGGACGGGCACCGTGGCACGGCGGTTGATCGATCCGGCAGCTTTGTCCTTGTTTGGTTCGCAGGGACGGTCGGTTCCAACTTTGAAATCGTTATAACTTGTTACCAGAGCACATTGGCATCTTGTACAAAAGATAAACTCATATTTAAACAGGCGTTCAAATAGAACTACGTAGCGATATTTTATATTTTGATTCAATTCATGCAATAGGACCAGATTTACATAAGTGAAGATATTTGAACAAAAAAAGTTCTTCGGAGTTTCCAGAATCACTATAAATTCGACAATTTAGACAATCACTTGAAAATAATGGCTATCAGACTCACCGAACGCGCTCTCCCCCCTTTCTGGGGCCGGGCTGAGATATCTTCGTCTGCAACCCGTTTCCGTTCAGTAGGAGCCCGGGAGCGCGTCGAAGTCACGATATTCGCTTCATCAACTTCTTTTACGGAGCGTCGTCATTTCGGAGCACTTGGGCCAGGGTCTGACCGGTGGTCTACGCCGGGAGAAGTGGCTGGGGGTGATTCGGGAGGGGGCGGAGGGAGCATGGGGAATGGGTCGATAAAAGGCCCAACCGAACGTTTACGGGTTCCCAAGCGGGTTTCTAAAAGCTGACCGGCATCGCTCCAAAATCATGTCTACAACGGCAAGATTGGTGCCTATGACATGACAGGGAGCTCGTGTCGCCACATGGCGGTGTTCCGGTACCTGCAGGGAGGACGGACATGAACCAGCGTTAAGTCGATTGGTCGAACTCCCATCAGAGATCTTACCCCTTTGAGATTTTC
This sequence comes from Mycena leptocephala, assembly GCA_029378395.1. NCBI lineage: Eukaryota > Fungi > Basidiomycota > Agaricomycetes > Agaricales > Mycenaceae > Mycena > Mycena leptocephala. The sequence continues at coordinate 107,963 of JARJLF010000071.1, read as the reverse complement.
TGCGCCGCAATTCTTCTCCCGCATATTGTCCAGAAATTGGAGGCGACTAGGGATTATCTGGAAACATTTCCGAGGAGCGGAGCAGTGTATTCAAAAGGAAATTTTGTGAGATATAATTTCTGACTTCCTCGAAGCCAGACAAGGATCCGAGACCGCTGATGCCGGTACTTCAGCCGCTAGCGCAGTATAGGATAATTACCCGGAACGATACTACATACACAATTTTTAAAAGCACAAGTCTGTCAGAATGCCACCATCCCATATATTTACACGTTTAAACCCTGCTGTGCTTTCGAGGGGTTCAGTTAAGCCGAGGTGTAGTATGGGCGAAATCATTTAGAATACCCCATCCAAGCAAGAAGCAAAAAAAGTCTGCGAGAACGGTAAAATCATTTGTTACTTACCTGAACATGCAGAGACTCAAAGAATGTGAACATAATTGCCGGCCGAAGCAGCCGAAGGGGTTGTTTGATGGGACCAATGACAAAAAAGCTCTCTCAGAAATGAACTTGATACGTGCAACATTGAATAAACAGTGGTGTACATATGCTTAATGCAACTTTGGTTGGCCAACAAGACGATCATTGACGTTGGGGACAAAGATGGTGTTTAATTACCGTAAACGCCGTAAACGCACGGTACGTACGGGACCCGTCCCGTCTGACCTTTCTTCGTGGGTCTTTACGGACGGGTTTTGCCGTGGCGTAAGAAAAATACGGCGTAATTCATACGCCCGTGGGCGTATTACGCACGGTTTGATGCCCTACTCTACGGGAATTCCTGCTGGTATGGACCTTTTGGGCGAAGGTTAAGCGATGACCGGATCGATATGTGGCTTCGATAGAGACGGAAGAGCGTTTTTTGTGAAGATTTGACAAGACTTAAAGTGAATGCGATAGCCCGAGGGTAAAGCGAGAAGGTGGGTCTGTGTTTGGCTCGCCCACCTGATACAAATAGAATTATCTAATGCGAACAAACAAACAAAGATGGCGAGCCTGATTTCTGCAGAAATCACGACTTTTGCGGAAAACCACCAACACTGTCTGTGGAATTCTTGTGGCCCTCCACTAGTTTTCTATTTGCCGAATTGATTGCCGCTCGGCGAAATCAAAGGCCAAACAGTAGACAATAGTACCTGTGGATTTCAAGGATAAAGATAGTGGATGCCCCTTGATTCACGGTCTGTGTTACGCCCTTCGCGATTCTCTGGCTCGAGATGCTCTCGAGCATTGCGTCCCTCACGCCCGCGCAGTGGGGATATCCGACAACACTGATCCTAGTCCCTTGACTCTTTGAGAGCTTGATATAACAATCACGCCATCCGGTCGTTATCACTAATTCCGCATGAATTAGCCTCAAAGATCTAGCTATGTTTCATGGCAATTGGTTGAAAACTGACGGATATTTCAACAATTATCTGAAAACGGCCAAAATGAGAAAGTTTTCGACCGCGCCTTCGGTTCCGACAACGGCTGTAAGGGTTAATTTGCTGGTGGGATTTCTTTTTGAGTATCAACTAAAACAGGTACTGTAGAATGGCGGTGAACAGATGAATATTAGCCATCGTAGTCGTCGCCCGAACCCTCCAAGGCCCCTACGTCAGGTTCCTCATCGCTGTGCTCAGCAGCGAGGAGCTCCATGTACAGGCTTTCCTCGGTAAATGCTTCCCGCCGCCGAACAAGAGAGACAGGGCTGGCAATCTCACCTCCAAACAGCTTCTTGAGCATGATAGGAACCAAGCGGGATGATTTTGCACGGGCCCCTCCCGCCGGCCGTGACCCTGCAATGTTTGAGGTTGCGATTGCAGCGGGGAGATCGTCGGAATCATCTCCATCGCCCGATTCACTGTCTGACAGCTCAAAATTTTCACCTCGGTATTCTGAAATGGAAGACTACTCATTACATAAGCATTCGTAATTTTTGTCCACCTCTGGGCTCCCTTCACATTGCTCGGGTTCTGTCACACTGCCTCTGATCATCTGCTCACAAAATTCGGAGATCGGCTTCTTGATAGCTTCTTGCTGCGCCTTCTATCTGGAACTGAGACGTCAATGTGTCGGCGTTATGAGCGTGGTCATGCCAGCCTGTACCATGGGTTGAGGCGCCGTCTGCGAAATTGCCATCCCGAACACGCTGATCATCAGGCGGACGTGACTCTTGGTCGATCTTCACACCTTATTTCCCGCGTCAATCAATAGCTCATCAACTTGATTTTGAGTCCGCGTAGTACAGGTACACTGTGTGACTGTGGCTACAGTTATCCGAACCAATCCCGTAGCACGGGAAAACTGCTGGTTGAAGTTCAAGCAATATCCATCACAATTCTACACAAATGTCGCAACCGGTGGACCTGGAAACTGGTACTTGTCGCCCTGGAAATTGGTATACACCTGCAAGCAGAGAATAAGTAAACACAAGTGGGTTGCAGAAATCCAGCCGACGCACGTCTACAAACAGTCCAGGATCCGTTGGCATGTACGCGCCAGGGAAGTTGGCGTGTTCGTTCCCGGTGAGCTCACGCGTCCCGTCGCCAGTCACGGCGAGCTGGACGCAGCTCGGAAAGAGCTCAGCGCCACCCAACAGTTGGGCCATGTGGAGCGCTATGACTTCGTGGCGCAAAAGATAGTTCCCTGCCTTGAGACTTTGTGGAATCGTTACGTTGACAGGGAAGCCGCTATCTATTGACGTTGAATGAGCCCTGTCTCAGTATATGCTGACAAAGGCTTACAGAGTTGTTCCTGTATCCAATTCCCATTGGATTGCGTGCCTTGCTCCGAGACCTTGAACCATTGCGTCTCTTGCGTGGGACTGAACGTCGTGCACGACGTACCGCATGCCGCAAGGTATGTCAATATGGGCCCGACATCATGGATCCAGGCGCCTTCCCGGTCGTCAGGGTAGCCTCTCCAGGTCAGAGATATAGCGTCGCCGGAAGCGACGGTGGCAACTAGAGCGGCGGGCTTCGCCCCGCGACCGCAAATGAGTTCGTTTAGCGTGAGATTTGTCACAGGCATGTTGTCCTGAATTTGTCGAATAACGCTAGGTTTACCCTTCGGTTGGGTCTCCATCGGGGGGTTACCGGTGTAAGTCTTATCAGCTATGGTGACAGTGGTTACCCATCCGTGACCGGCAGCAGAGATGAGAATGGAGGCGAAGAAAAGAATGGCGGTCGTGGATTTCATAATTTGAGGCACGCTGATGCGAAAGTATTTTGGAAACGGCCAGCCGTTTCACCCCGAGAGCGACGCCTTCATAGCTCAAATACACAAACGCCGTCCGCACGATCCGTGATGTTACATAATTGTACCGCTCCGTCCGTTTCCTTCAGTTTCTTAAGTCTGGCTCGCGCTTTTCCGACCTTCGTTGTGTCTTGTGTGTCTGCAGGCCACAGTGTGTTTGGGATGTTAAATAAACAAAGGATGAAGTATAGTATTTGTTTATACTTATTTATAACAAAAAAACGAATGCTTCGGCCTCTTGGTATTGTATGCCATCTCTGGGGAAGTTGTTTTTTGGAGAGTGTTCTGAGACAGCGTGACACAAACGCGACCACATGATGTGACTGTCACAAACTGAACTTGTTTACTCCCGCTGCATGTTGTCAATGTTGCTTGAAATCCTTCAGTTTCTTAAGTATATGTTCAAGCAGTAGCGGCTGGATTTCACAGCAGATTTTCTGGCCAAAGAGAGGATTATACAATCGAGGGGGACGTCACCGAGTACCCGCTTCGTGAGTTAATGTTGATCGAGGAGCTTGAGGACTTGCTTAAAAACATGCCGCTGGAGACTACTAATACAATTTAATTCATGTTGATAAGAGGTTCATTTAATTCAATCTCTCTGAACCCGTTCTTGCGCTGTTTCCGCTCACAAACTAACCCACTGGAGATACAGGCTCTTGGTCGTTATTTCGTACCGGGCAAGCCAAGGTCGGGTTTAATTTGTCATGTCCACTCTCAATTCAAGTTCTCTTGGTGTTGACGTGCCGCAACGACTTCTCGGACCCGACATGAACGATGCAGGTGATCATGTCGCGCCTCAAGTGTCTCTTAGAATATCATGCCCTTTTCGGTGATCGGACCGGTGTGACGGCAAGTCTGCACTCTCGTGTAATTTACTTTGTTCATTCTGTGGATCAAATTACAGTATTTCCCGATTTACGACTGATTCTCAACCTCAGATAAGCAAAGAACCAACCAAGAGAACACCAGGCCTTTGATCCGAAGCCTCTGATATTAGTAAATTGCGAGCGAAGCGACCTACAGTTGCGGCAAGATCATCTGTCTTGAAAGTCTCATCATTTTTTGTCGTCTATTCCAAAGTAAGTATCCTGGGAATGCATGGCCCAGAAAAAAAACGAGCACGAGGGTCATTTGTCCAAGAGGGGCAACCACATCCATTTCAACCCTCCAGTATATTCCACAACTCTTTGGAAGCTCTGTAATCCTACATATGAGTCCAAGGTGGCGTCTTGTCCATTTCCAGAATATTTGACCCAGAAAAAATCAGCACGAGAGTCATTTGTCCAAAACGGGTAACCACGTCCATTTCGACCCTCCAGTGAATTCCACAATTCTTTGGAGGCTCTGTAATCCTACATATGCATTCAAAGCGGCGTCTCGTCGATTTGGAGAATATTTGACCCAGAAAAAAGCGAGCACGAGGGTCATTTGTTCAAAAGGGGTAAACACATCCAAGCCTCCAGTAAATTCCACAATTCTTTGGAGGCTCTGTAATCCTATATATGCATTCAAAGCGGCGTCTCATCGATTTGGAGAATATTTGACCCAGAAAAAAACGAGCACAAGGGTCAAAAGGGGTAAACACATCCATTTCAACCCTCCGGTAAGTTCTACAATTCTTTGGAGGCTCTGTAATCCTACATATGCATTCAAAGCGGGCGTCTCGTCGATTTGGAGAATATTTGACCCAGAAAAAAACGAGCACGAGGGTCATTTGTCCAAAAGGGGTAACTACATCCATTTCAACCCTCCAGTATATTCCACAACTCTTTGGAGGCTCTGTAATCCTACATATGAGTCCAAGGTGGCGTCTTGTCCATTTCCAGAATATTTGACCCAGAAAAAACGAGCACAAGGGTCATTTGTCCAAAATGGGTAACCACGTCCATTTCAACCCTCCAGCAGATTCCACAGTTCTATGGAGGTGCTAGAATCACACATATGCATCCAAGGTGGCGTCTCGTCACTTTCGAGAATATTTGACCCAGGAAAAACGAGCACGCGCAGCCCAATTACATCAAATGAGTTGTACCAGTCTGCCTTCGGCATAGTGCTTGCACTACAAATTGCCATCCCTGGGTAGACTGGTTACGAGTCTATGCGCAGCCCAATTACGTCGAACGAGTTGTACCACATATTCTGCTATGCAACACCAAAAAACAGTCAAAACGTGAGCCAATAAGTCATCTCAGGGTGCTCATAAAAATTGGCGGATGCTATGCCCTCAGAATTTCCAGTGCGAATCGAATGAGCCTATTTTCACGATCTACCTAAGTTCAATCGAAGTTGGGAAGCTTTTGACAAAACATAGTCCAGTCCTCTACGCTTTTCCTTGACATGAATAAGGAAGAATTTGGTGGAGGGAAGACCTGGGTACCACATGATCAAAATGGCAAAAAAGTTTATTCTTTGATCCCATCGAAAAAATCGTGATAGACCATCCCTTGCAGATTTGCAGTGCGAGTCGAACGCACCTACCCGCGAGAAATTCTGACTAGAATTGAGCTCGTAGCGAGCGTTCTAAGTAAAATATCGCAAAACAGAAAAAAAAACTTGGGCCGCAGTAGCAGGGGCAGGAGGTGGGGGTATAGCTCCAAAAGGAGGAGGTGCAGGTATGGGTCCGAAGGGAGGAGGCGGATATTGATGAGGGTAGTAAGGATGATGAGGAAGGCCGTACGCTGAGTGATGATTGCCGTTATTGAACATCTGCAGTGCGGGAAGCATATTCGGCGCTGTGAGAAGGAGCTGTAGCAGCGAATCGCTAGTAGCCGGAGCTGCGGGTAGAGGTGTTGCGGAACCCGGAGCAGTGTTACTGGCATGAGGTAGGCGTATCGTTTGGTTTTTGTTGAAATGATTCGAGGACCGGGGGCATGATCTTCTGTCGCGGTACCCTTAGCCTGGATGTATGCGTCAAAAAAAATGCATAAGTGAATGCCAAGAGAGAGTAAATACCATCGCAACTGCCCAAACACGGGCTTTTACATCAGTCAACTCAGAGAAACCTGTTTCGTTATGATATATGCGCTTCCCAGGAAATGACGGATGATTGCCTATCGGATACTTTTCCATCAGTCTATTGAAGTGCGGATTAGATGCATTGTCGATTCCAGCCTTCGGAGGACACGGTTGGCAATGGAAGTAAGCAAAAAACAGGTCACACACGATTTGGTCTCGGACCGATAGCACGGAATTTTCGGGCGCCGTCAGTGTAGTCAAAGTCGAGAGGGCCCACGCCATTATCGTCTCCCTCGTCGTTGAGGTTGTGGACTGAAGCTGCGACTTCTGTCATACTCACATTTTAGGTCATTCAGATTGAATGTGTTTTCGTCTCACAATCGCGGGGAAAGTTAGCTATTTTCCGTATTTTTGAGCCTTGTCACTGCAAAAATGTTAAAAATGCGAAACTTGCCAGCCACTCCTGAGGCCAAAACCCATTTAACTTCAATAAACTAAAGGGTGAATATGGACACTTTTTTCAAGTACTTTGAAGCTGCGTTCACCATTTCTCGATACCATATAAATTCACAGACGCGATTTCTCAAAACCAGTGAATTATTTCATTATGGCACATCCACCGAGGCATGCTCTACGTTAAACTGTATAGAAAGTCTTGAAATTACTCCACGTTCCCGTCAGAATTTTATTTGAAGTGATTTGGTGCAGGAGGGGACTCAAACAACCGTGTCCATTCTTTTTCGCCGCCATTGTACGTCTATTTGTAATACAATAAAGGCGAACGGTTGGGAAATGGCCAAAGCGGTAAACGGAACATAAGGGGCCGAAGCCCGCAGCGGGCGGGCCTGGGGTTCTACCGAAGATGTATATAAGCTTGCCCTTTTCTGGGGAGGGCTCTGTGCATGCCGATTTTGCCTCTGCATCCCCCACTACGTGCACACTGATTTGGCCTCTGCATCTCCCATCTGTGCATGACAATTTAGCCTCTCCATTCCCCCTCTATGCACGCCGATTTTGCCCCTGCATTCCCCATCTATGCACGCTGATTTGGCCTCTGCATCTCCCCTCTGTGCACGCCGATTTGGCCTCTGCATTCCCCCTCTGTGCACGCCGATTTGGCCTCTGCATCCCTCTGTGCATGCCGATTTGGTCTCTGCATCCCCTCTTCCATGCCGATCTTTCCTCCTCCAATGCACACCGATTTGGCCTCTGCATCCCCCCCTCTGCATGTCGATTTGACCTCTGCATTACCCTCTCTGCATACCGATTTGGCCTCTGCATTCCCTCTTTGCATGCCGATTTGGCCTCTGCATCCTCCTCTGTGCACGCCAATTTGGCCTCTGCATCTTCTATCTGTGCATGTCGATTTGGCCTCTGCATCCCCCTTTCTGCATGTCGATTTGGCCTCTGCATTCCCCTCTGTGCACGCTGATTTGGCCTCTGCATCTCCTATCTGTGCATGTCGATTTGGCCTCTGCATCCCCCCTCTCTGCATGTCGATTTGGCCTCTGCGTTGGGTGGAGAACAGAATATTGCAGGAGAGCATATTGGTGCCATTGGGCGATGGACAAGTCGCCGAGGGTGAGGTGGAGGGACTAATCCGAGCAACAGAGCGCGCGCTTACAGCACGTCATTTCCGTGATCGTATGTACACCGCCATTCGAGCATTTCGTTGACCAAACGTCAAATATTTATATTTTTAGAATGTGTCGTAGAACATTCGGAATATGTCAAGTGAACGTTTCAAAAACGTGTTAGAGAAAAACATTATTACAACATTCAGACTGCGTTGTACAAACATGGAGAAAAGGTCAGAAATATGCTGTCGGATACATTCGGAGTAATAGAACACACATTCCTCGTAGAAGCCAACAAGGAAACCAATTCGGGATGAAGGGTGACTGGTTAATATTGCATCAGTTCTAGAATCGTTGATGACCTGGGCAGAAAGGCCCGATGTTTGGTATTAATGACAGGTGTAGAAAGACTGAAGAAACGGGATTTCACAGTTCAATTTTATAAAAGACACGAGACAAAACGGTGAATAAAGTAGTTGTAACTCGTATGAATCAAGGAGGACCCATAGATGAGCAGTGTGTCATTCAATGGGTTCCAGATGAAGCTTGCGATGTTTTACCAATTTGGTCTCGAGCCATGGCTTGAGCCGAGCCGAGCCGAAGCCGTCTGAAGCAGCGGCTTAATTTATAGCCGAGTCGCGGCAAAACTAGAGATTCCATAGTCTCCCGTAGTCAGACTTCACAAAAAATTTTGATAGTCGATAAAATTTTAATATGGAGTCTGACTCTGTTGGCACGGGAAGCCGGACCCATGGCGGTTTCATCGGGGGTGTGGAATAGGATCACGCATTTCAAAATGTAATCCAGTAATGTGGTCTGGAAAGCGCAATAATGCCTCCGAGCGCGATCTGACTAGGTGTAAATGTTCACAGTACCTGGGCTATCCATTTCTGAGATGCACGGCTTAGGAAACTGCCCTGGGGCTTCGTTGAAATTGAAACGGTCTGCAGGATGTCAAGCATGCGTTTCAAAATGTGGACTATTGAAAAGGGTAGGGTCACACGGTTCAAAATGTAACCATTAATTGCGCTCTGAAAAGTAGACTCGTGACCAGTCTGCCTACGCCGTTCTAACAAGGAGGGCTTGTTGGCGTAGGCAGACTGGTACTTCTCGGAAGTGTCAATCGAGCTGGGCGGAGTTTGAAATTTAAGTGGCTTTTTCACAATCTTAATTCGTTTTGCTCAGTTTTTTTACTTATTTTTTGATTGAAGCTGGGCTAATAAATAAAAGAATTATCCCTTTCATTTGGCCTCCTTAATTTTGTTCTTTATGGTACAGAACACCGTAAAATTTGAGGATAGTTTTAGTGGAAATCAACTTCGGACCGTGATCTCCGGAATTGCCGCGGCTCATTGCGTCATGGTCTACTCAAGTCAAGACTTAATTCAAACTCCGCCCCAGCTCGATTGACACTTCGAGAAGTACCAGTCTGCCTGCGCCAACAAGCCGCTTGTTAGAACGGCGTAGGCAGACTGGTCACGAGTCTATCTGAAAAGCGCAATAATGCCTCCGAGCGCGATCTGAATAGCTGTAAATGTCCGCAGTGATCATGGCTATTTTCATAGCCATGATCGCTGCGATAGGACTTCACTTGGGGGATGGGGCCATGGCACCGCCTAGCAGAACTTCGCACTTATGTAATTCAAGAATTAACATGCCGGAAAAGCAGAATTGTTAACTGAGTTGAACAGCCTTGGCTCTCCCCTGGGGATCCCTCCAGTGTTGGAAGCACCTTTGATTCCAGCCCCTCACATTTGTGAGCCATGAGGTTCGAGTCTGAATATTAAATACTTGGAAGAAATGGAGAGGGAAAATCACGCGTCACTCCGCATTCGTGTCGGATTGCCCTAAATCTTTAATATGTTGGACTTCCATGTATTATCTATCTCCCGAAATACCGGAGTGAATATAAGTCCCGGTTTCAATCGGGTGGTCTGGAAATATCGGGCAGATTTACACACAGAGCAATTTAGACACCGCACGCAAAGTGTACATACAGCTCCGGACAATCAAAGCCAACAAAGCTAACAGCAGCTCGACTTCCATTTTTTAGGCTTAGCTGACGTCAGAATCAGATTCAACACCCCAAAATACGTCTAAAACTGATTTTTTGGAATTTTCCCAGGAAAAATGGGTTTGGCCAAATTTTGGACCATCTGATCGAAATTGTGTGTACCTCTGTCGGGGTCCTGGAGATCCAGGTGCTTTCACGTAACAGTGAACTTTCCCAGGGTTTTTTCTGCATAACCGTTCGTTGAATATATTTCTTTGCACCAGAATCATACTCAGATAGATGAAAACAGTCCAAATAAATATCTTCATGATTTTACGTATGATTTTAGGTGTCTGGCAAAATTTTGCCCTCCACAGGTGAAAAATGGGCAATATCTCAGCAACGGCTTGATAATATTTGCTCAGAAAAATCCAGGAAGCTGCTCTCATCGTTTCATTTCGAGTCCGATGGGTATCAGATGTCAGATAAATGTTGATCAAATTTGTTGTCTTTGATCGTCCGGAGCTGTAACATAGGATTAAACGTACCCTTTAATTGGTCTTTTGTCAGATCCTCCTTGTGCACTTACAGCTCTTTGCGGAACTTGGGCACGGCTGTTTTTTTTTTTTTTTGATAAATTTTCACCAGAACGGCTTTCCTGGCTCAATTCTCAACTGTTTTGCTTGGGAGTAAGCTCAATCGATTCGTGCAAGGAATGCAGAGGGCATGGAACTTTTGGATCTCATTTGTGGACCTCGAGGCGATTACTTGGGCCAGAATCGGGTATTTGATGTCTCAGTGCAGAACAGCTGCCACCATTCCTATACTGCTCCGATTGACCTAGTTTTTTTATATGATGTATTTGGTAGTACTCCGGAGGGCCTGAAATACTGGATAGTGAATGTGACTTATAATTCAAATGCATTGTACATTTTGGTGGGCCAATTTTGCCTGGAAATCCTGTCAGCTAAAATGTGGAGTATAGGTCACATTCACTATCCCGGTGTTTCAGGCCCTCTGTAGTACTACCAAATACATCATAAAAAAACTAGGTCAATCGAAGCAGTATAGGAATGGCGGCAGCTGTTCTGCACTGAGACATCACCAAATACCCGATTCTGACCCAAGTAATCGCCTCGAGGTCCACAAATGAGATCCAAAAGTCCCGAGCCCTCCACATTTTTGCGCGAATCGATTGAGCCTACTCCCAAGCAAAACGGTTGAGAATTGAGCCCAGAAAAGCCGTTCTGGTGAAAATTTATCACAAAAAAAAAAAAAAAACAGCCGCGCCCTAAGTTCCGCAAAGAGCTGTAACAAAATTGATTATTTGCGGATAAAAAGGCCTTGGAAAAATCGCGTACGATCAAACTGGAAATATGAGGAGCTGAGCTGCGTTTGCGACGCGAAGAGGGTCACCATTTATCACCCTTATCCAGGTGATCACTGAGGCAAGAAGTCAGCAATTGATACGCTCTTACTGTCTCATAGAACAGCCGAGGATAAATGCGCCTACTATCACGCAATTTTCTCACAACGCCTTGCATACAACACCATTCAGGCTGGCAACGCCTTTTCTGCCTTTTGCAGCGATAGGGATGGTCACGGGTACGGGTTAACCGGCGGGTTTGCGGGTCGGGTCGGCCCGGGTACGGGTATGGGTTACAATTTTAGTGGACCCGAAACCCTCGGTACACTGCGGGTCTGCGAATATTCGATTTTATCATGGAATTTAAGTCATTTCAAGGTACTACCAGCTGTCAATGGTACTCCCAAGCTCTTGTTAAGCACCTGATGCACTTAAAAATATCAATTAGTGGATGCATTTCATGTTTTGAAGGTGTTGAACCTTCCTGGCAGCCCTCGGCAGGCCCGATCCGATCAATTCGGACAACCCGTAGACAACCCGTAGACCCGCGGGTTGGGGTTCGGGTTTTCCGGGTCAGGGTCCGGGTCAACTGATTTATACCCGGACCCGGACCCGTGACCATCCCTATGCAGCACACTCACTGCCGACTCCGCTGCTTATTATACTGTTATTCTCAAAAGGCGCAACACCTAACTGCCCGCACCTATCCTGGTCGCTTCATCGTCATTCCAACCATTATGCTTCTACGACGGCAGAGAGCGTGCAAATTGGACCTATGACACCTCTGATCCGGTCACTTTGACTATATCCTGCGGCAACTTCAGCGAGTTTACGACCGGCGCCGCAGCAGAGCCATGTTCACGATCGCTGTCTTTGTAGAACGCGATCGACCTACGTTGGACTGACGGCGGACGAGAGGCGGAGATGGGACGAGGAGCCCATGCACGTTTGGGCGCCCTTCTCATTCAACTTCCTCGGTGGGGGCAAGGCAAAGCACTCGTTGCAATGTGGGCTCCGTGGACTACGCGCATCGCTACAGGCTACAGTGGGGAGAAGAGGTTCAGCTTGCTCGGATGGTCAAGGCTCGTGAGGGTTTGCAGGTGTGGCGGAATCCACTGGATGAAATTCCAACACCGCGGGAGAATGCTATCTCCGGACGTTCAACTGGCTGCAGTGCATCTCCGCAGCAATCCGGATACGTTGGCTACTCTTGCTGACGGAGAGCTGACGTCAATCAGAGGGTTTCGTAAGATGTTGAAACCGATCTAACATTATAGTTCTGGCACGATACAGTATACTGTAGTAGTCAGATCGAGTTTTCAGGTGACGGGTGACGGGAACCAGGTGACAGTGACGGTAAGCATTTTTCGGCCGAAATACGTAAGCTCAAAAACAGCCCAAAATCCGTCCGGCTGTCGCCTCCATGTCCGGCTCTGATCGCACCTTTCCGTTCAATTAAAGACCCAATCCTGTGGCCGGAGTCGAACAACGCCGCGATGCCGGTTGCTGTGTAATTTCTACCTGGCTCCGGGAGGGTGAGGGCTTTTTAATTTTCAGCCGCTGGCATCGGAGTTTCTGGGTTAATTTTTCTGAACTTGCGAGGGGCTCCGTTCGATGCTCCCCGTCGAATTTAACACCTCAAAAAATTGTGGAATTTGTGCGACGGCTGGAATGATCCGAACGCTGTTTTAACCGAATTTTCCGATGCGACACATTGGTTGTCCTGGATCGGAGTTCTTCTGGGTTAATTTTCCCGAATTTATTATTGGACATTTTCAAACGCGTGACTTTATTGCACATTTTAGGCATTATGACCTCTCTAGCGTCCGATCACTGCTTGGGCTTTTCCCGACTTTATTATTGCCCATTTTCCACATTTCCAAACACCTGATCTTATTGCACATTTTCAAACTCGTGACTTATCGCACATTTCAAATGTATGACCTTATTGCCCTCCTTTACATTTTCACCCCCAGTGCGACTCCAGAGCCATTTCTGAGGTGTACGCACTGCCAATGGCTAGCCCTGATTATGTCCGTCATTTTCCGCCAAAAAGGTCTGCCTGGAGGCATTTATTGACCTCTCTATCATCCGATCAGTCCTTTGTTTCCCCGACTGCATTATTGCCGATTTTCAACCGTGGGACTGTATTGCATGCCTTACATTTTCAAATGCCTGAGTTGATTGCAAATTTTCAAGCACACGATCTTATTGCACATTTTCAACCGTGGGACTGTATTGCAATGCCTACATCTTCAAACGTGTGACTTTATTGCACATTTTCAACCGCGGGACTGTCTTGCAATGCCATACATTTTCAAACGCGTGACAAATCTGGCAAGCCGGTCCCGATGGGAAGCAATTGGCGATTATCAGTTGCGCGGACACGGACTTAACGAGGTTTGCGCATGGGATTTCAGTTCGCGCGTGGACAGAGTAGCAAAATCTTCTGAATCCCGAAAACATCGCCCAAGAGCCGGCAACGAACAGTCCCCGCCCAGTTTCTTCGATGACCTAGCAGATAATGAGCCCGAAAATGAGCCTGGCGATGTAGTAACCATGATGGAATCCGAAGAGCGCTACAGACCTCGTATACCTTTGCTCAAAGGGCATGATCAGGCAAATACTCACATGCTCCGGATACGTAACCCGATGATGCCCTAGTGCTGTCCCAATAGGACCAGGGATTCCTCGGCGCGACAGCCAGATGTTTACTCCAGGTACTGCAGATTGATGTTAATATTTTTCAAGCCCTGGCGACACGCGAAGGACTTGCGAGTCCGAGGACAATCATGGGTTGATGCCTTCGATCTGTTCAAGACCAATTGCGGCCATCCGTGTTGAACATGATGGATAATATGCAGATACTTCGTGAATGCCGAGACAGTAGGGACGACCATTTTGCAGAGAGACGATACTTATCGAGACGAGCTGTGAATCAAACGCGACGAAGAGGCCGTGCCGAGGTCAACGACGATTTTGTAGGTCAAGATGGTAATGGAAGAAATGATTACTGACACATGGCTCGAGGACCTGTGGGTAAAGACTTGCGAAAAACGCCGAGAGTCATTGAAGAAGAGCGCGTCTTCTGTGACAGCCAGAACTGACGACGCACCTCCGCCCATGAACAACTCAGATTCCGTGTTCAACGATGGTTCGGCTTTCCGTAATGCTTTGACAGCGGAAGCCACAGATTCGGCAGGACGTTGAGGCAACTGACCCTGTTCAAGACGTCAACATCGAGGCTCATATAAGAAGTGGACGCTGAACTCCGAACAAGCTCAGGCGTTCCGTGTGATTGCGCACCGTAGTTTGGAAAATCACCCGGAGCAGTTACGGATGTAATAAAATTAAAGTAGTCACGCGTTTTTAAAAAACTCACCGGGCAGAGGGCCCGCTCAAAATCAGTTTTGCTGAGGTTGAATTACACTATTGACGCGTTCTCACTGAATAATTGAACTGGTCACGCGCTTGGGAATATCACGCGTTTGAAAATGTAAGACCTTGTCACAGTACCTTGCTTATTCTATTAACCGGTCACTCGCGGTTAGGTCTGCCGCCAATAGGGTATCTCCACTGGCTTTTCATTGCCCGTACCGGGATTTTGAATAAATGGGGCCGAGCGGGTGTGCGGCGCCGAATATACTGAATATTTTCCCGGATTTCGAGGGGCCGAGAGGGTATAAAAATGTGTCCGAAAGGTGGGAACGGCGCCGTCTTTCACCACATGGCAGAGCAGCGACTCCAGCGACTTTGGTTTCAACTTCTCAGATCTCAACCATCGTGATTACGCCAGCAATCTCTTCGGTTGGGAGCTCCCCCAAGCCGCGTCCATCCAGCAAGATTTTTGGGTCAATATCCTTTTGGTAACTATTTCCTCTAGTTCAGTCTAACTTTTTTCGATAAATGATTCCTGCAGTTGGTTACGACCCTATCAGCCTGGAGAACTTGCATCAGCGACTCTTGTGGGTAGAAACCACTATCCTAGGCTGGCAAATGTTGGGGGGAATACTATGGACGGCAAAGATGTTCAGGGACTCCCCTCCCAGTCTGTGCAGCCGGAGCTTGAGAGACCCACTGACCGCGCTCCTTCCGATCAAAGAATCCCTCTTTTAAGCGGACTAGAAGTCAGAGAACAGAAATCAGCGGAAGGCATTGAAATTTTCTCGGATCCTCGCGGAACGGCGGCGTGGCCGGGGGAAACAATATCAGGTTCTCTGGGATGAAGCCGATTTGACGAACTTTAGTTGGCTGGCGGGTACTGCCCTCAAGCTGAGGGGCGGAAGTACTTTCCAAATGGGAGAAGCAGATTAAATTGCTTAAGTAACAGCATTTCCCCTTTTTTTCAAATATATGTATGTACATTTGTGGTCTGCTCCAGGATCCCAACATCTTCGCATGTAATCACACCTTCAAAGCGATAAATATCAACCACATATGACTTGTGGCCCTTATGTACATCAGTGTTCGCCTAAGGCTTATGAGTTAAGGCTTATTGAGGGAGCGTTTGGCCTCATTATTGCCTTTGATTCAACGTGAACAAACAGTCTCATCCCGCAGTGTTTGCCCACAGCTTGCCACCGCTGCACCAATTGCCAAGGTCTAGTAGGCATTTCGACTCAGAATTGCCGTGGGTATCGAATGCACATGGTGCTGAAATTGTCTGTTTAAGAATGGGCAAGCTGTGCATTGAAAGGCTCAATTTTGCATTGAATTAGCCCCTATTTGCGCTTTTGATCCGAGCCGAGCCATCAAACCCAGTGAGAATCCCCTATGCGGGGTATGCCTGAATCTTCCCGAATCTGCCGACTAGGCTCATTTGTGCCCTATCTGCCCAAACCGGCCGCAACTAATATTAATAGAAATGACGTCAGACTTTGGTCGGATTTAGCGGAGCCGAGATCAAATTCGCCCTTCCCTTAAGCGCAAATCTGCAAAGTCTCGCTTTTTGCGATTCTGAGTTTGAGCTACTTTGCTGCAGTAAATTTAGACCACCCTTCCATACTCTCGAACTCTAACCCAACACCCAAGATCTGGCAGCCACGCGCGCTTGCCTCCCCATTGCTGCTTCCCGATGCGCCAAACCGAAGCCGCCCAAAGACATACGAATGTAATTGTGAAGTACGCTGCGCCGGAGGGAACCCGTCTCGCGTGCAACATACCACCGTCACGCAGGATACAGGCATCAACTTCACTTGCCGTTACCCACCGACAATACCATTCGGATTCGGAGATTGGCGACGACTCTAATGCATCGAGGATGATTCTGATGAGACAAATCAGAGGGCGAATAGAACTCCTAGTCCTCCGCGCAAGAAGCAGAGACTCGAATACGACGCACCTGATTACTAGAGCTGACAGCGATCTTGAGACCGATGTAAGAATTCACTGTCGTTCTAATTTTTTGTTTACCGAGTCCGGGTCGGTTCCATAGCAAATAGATGCATTCGAATACAATACACCGGGGGAGAAATCTCCATCCGGATCCGAGTCAGAAAAGCTTGATCCGGCTGTCTCGATGCTGAAGAATTCGAAGAAGATGAAACTCCCACCCAAACTGTCGATTTTTCGGATGATGAGGGAGATGCCGACAACTGGCCTTAGGGCAATTGCGGTATGTTGATCATGCATTACCACGTATCCGACGTCACGAACGCTGGTGTCGCTTCTGCAAGGAAGCAGTGGAAAGTCCAGAACACGCGCTGTTGGAATGCCAAGCCTCTCCGGCAATTCTCAACTTGCGTAACGTATTCATGGATAATTCCTCCGCGCCATCCCAAAAATGCAGGGCAACTCGCAGCCTGTTTGGCTGGAGGAACGGACATATCAGTCAGCCAGCGTCTTATATTATGCATGGGCGGGGAGTGCAAGGAACTGTTGGACATTGGCAGAGCACATGCCTGGCGCCATCGTTGCCATGTCACTTTTTTAAGGAAAGAAAGAATCATCGAACTGCAACTCACAAATAATTTAGCCCTGGAAACAGTTTATACTGGGGGGCGCCTCTGGGAGGATCGAGAGGAAAGCGCGAGACGGGGAGCGTGAGCGCGGGGTTTTCGTATCTTTAACGAGATGTCGAGGTTTCGTTGGTGTGTGTTTGTTTCATCCGCATCGAGTGTATCCCCTTCATTCTCCCTCTCACCTCATCCCTTTTTTCGACACCGCGAGTTGATTCCGTTAACTGCTTTTGACAACCCTGCCTCCACACAGCTTGAAATGCATCTCCATTCAATGAGATTATCCGTATTGTTACCTTCATCTCCGAGGTTCTTGACCTGCGGGACGATTGGACCTGTAGAATCTAGCACAAACTGAAGGTATTTCGTTTCTTTAACGAGAGAGTATAACTTGGGTTGGTTCATCTCCTTTTGTTAGGACCTCCTCTCCGATCTCGTCCCCATTTATAGCCCTCAAACTACTGCGCCGCAATTCACACAGTATTCGGTTTCTTCCTAGCAGTCCACTCACCTTTCTATCATGCTTCTCCCGCTGTTATTCTCACCATGCCCGACATTAGCCATCATTGTTCGCCTGCGCTGCAAAAGAAAAGCTGTCGAATCCGACCCATTTCGGGGTCACCATGAGAAGAGTCAGAAGACATAGTCCCGTGATTCAGCAGATTCGATGCCCCAGCGAGGTATCTGCGGCGGTCACGTACCATGTCCATGAGGTATAAGTGACCAGCACATGCGGCTGTCTTTTTTGATCCCACACGCCACATTGTACATCGTTCACGTTGGTCCTTCTTTTGTGCGGAATTCTATGCAACACTTTTAGCGTACATCTCCATTGCTGCCTGGCTCGCAGAGAATGGTCCGTCCTGGCGAAATGAAGTTCCGAGCCCCATAAGCGTCTATAGGTCTTGTCATTGTCAAACGGTGGTCAAAGCGACATGTGGCTGTGTCGGTTGTTTGGCGTTGTGTTGGCTTTTGCTCGGTCCATTCTCCGCCATTCATTATAAACGCGATACCTTTCTCTTTCCGCCTAGACCATGCTTGATTCCTCCCCAGTATCTCTTCTACCACGTCCGCTGAAGCGATCTGCTTCGGTGGCATCCCTTCCCACTCCTCCGCGCACCCCCCACAAACGGAAACGCGCCGGATCCAAGCATAGTCGCGCCAGCGACGGCGACCTCACTGCCACCGACGATGACGACGAAAAGCACATTAGTGAGGACGAGGAGTCGTTTTGGCTCGTTATCAATCCCGCGTCGACGACCGTCAAAAACGCGTCTCCCCCACTCCTCTACCGCCGTCTGCAGGCTCGAAGCCAGATTCAGGTGCAGGGCGTGCCACCTGTATCACCGCCTCCCTCGCATCGTAAACCACCGTTCGGTCCCGTCGCCCGCACCACCATCCCAAATTCGAGCAGCACTGTCTCACCTCCTGCGACACCGACGCGGTGCAACGGCGGCGCACCCTCGATCTCACGCGATTCGCCCGACAACCCCTTCCTCGTGTCCCCACTGGGCTCGCAGGATGAGACGGTCGTCAACTCCGTACCGAGCTCGCAGGAGGAGAAACCGACGATGGCGTTTGTATTGTACGTATATCTCTCCTTTACACTCACCTTAACTTTGTGTCCTGACGAACGGGCACCTCTCTCTAGCCGTGGAATACGCCGTAGCTTCCCAAATCCGTACTACAAGGCGTCCTCTTCCGGTCCCAATCCGAACTCACAGCTGCCCCCGGAGCACCCCGACTTTGAGCCAGACGAGCGGAGTGTGAGGCAGCTACTCTTCGGGGTGCGGCCCAAGAACGGGGTGCCGAAGAAGAGCGGGAGCATGAGCCCCGTGTAGCCGAACGGACGGCAGGGCCATCGGCCGATTCCCGCCGCGTCCAGTGGAAGTCAGGTCCCTGGGAACAGCGATGAAGAGGCAGAAACAGGCGCGACGCAACCGATGAAGCTAAACCTTGCTGCCCAAGTCTATCCCTCCCTCCCCCCTTCTTTTTAATCTGCATACTTGCATTTGCCACATCATGGATTTGTTTTCCGTTCTTTCATACTCATGTTGTATCTATTTCTTTTCTACAAGACATGCGAAGGCAGGGCGCTGGCTAGGAAGCGCCCGGGCCAAAGAGAAATTCAGTTCATGCCCTACAGAAAGTGACAGACACGCTTCCAGCATTGAAACGGGAGTTGATCGTCAATTGGACCTCGAGTCTCGGAGGCGATACCGACGTAGGACTCCTGTAAACGGCGTTAACGGCGTTACAAATATACAACCAACTTCTCACAGAAATCAAATCATCCTCGTTGTGTGGCATGTGCGCACAATGGTAACCGAAAACGCAATAAGTGGGACATCAGCGCCGTCGGGACGCGCAAATTCCACAAAATGTGAGCTCTTAGGGGGTGTAAGGATGAGCAGCAACTTGCGAGAAAACACGGCAAACGCGTACATTTGCTCCCTAGTACATCGCATCTGGTCAACATCTGGCAGTCGTCGTTGCTCGCTCTTCCTCCACCTTTTTTATTGCGGCAATGTTTTTTTCGCCCCACTTCAAAAGATATGGCACTCCTGATTTCACCTCTAAAGGTCTTAGGACTCTTCCGGGGCCATGTAGACCGGTGACCGTCTGTCTATGAAAGTGTCGATAGACAGACCGGTCGATCGGAGTTTGAATTCCCATAACGCGCAATCACTACCATAAAAGGCTATTTGTCAGCAATTTTTCGCTGTGGCTGGCTGACAAATTAGCCTTTTTGGGAGATTGATCGCGCGTTATGGGAATTCAAACTCCGATCGACCAGCCTGTCTATCGACAAGCTTTGCTTTCATAGACAGGCTGGATTCGAGCCTAGGGGCCATGATGTGGGGTGTAATTACCTGTTGCTACATTTAAAACCGCTTGGGTGCTGTGCGTGGGCGCGTCCCCTCAACCACGTTCGCGGGTCAACTGCGTCCCGAAGTTTACGCTTTGTGGGTTTGCAGTATTACTGTCGTAAATAATTGGCGAAGATGACGTCCAGTCTGCATTCCTGCAGAATAGTGTAGGTGCGTCCAATATACAGTTGTTATTCATCAAGGATCACCACTACTACTAGTGGAGACGGGCCTAACAGCTGAATTTCAGCGATTAAAGAACACATGCCGCCGTGGGTTCTCGCCGGCGGCGCTGGTAGCATGGGCAGCATCCCGCGCCGTGCGCACACACACTACTCGCCTCCCGCTGCGGCTCTATCTGCAGTCACACGCGCCACATCGTCCTCGCCCGGGCTCCTGCGCCAACCTGAAGCAGTATTGCGCTCCGATATCGCGGCGCGTTCGGTTTCCTGCCCGCTGCGAATATGCCGCGCATCCAAAGTGGTGCCAGCCTCCGCCCTCTCGTCCATCTCGAAATGCCGCTCTATACTCCCGTGGCGGGCCAGCGTGGGGCGTAGAGACGATGAAGACTAGCGGCGACAGGGGTGTAGGTTGGGGGGACGATTCTCTGCAGCGCAGATTGCGTGAGTGAGTGAGTATTCGAGGACGTGACTAATATAGCAGACGCACCCAATCCAGGGCATCTCCATTGAAGAAGCATTCTCCTGCCATGTACTTCGCGTGTCCGCATGGGTGCAGGTGAAACGGCGGAGGCGAGGAAGAGGTAAACGTTACGCCTCGCGGTGATGGCATGGGTCTTGGCATGGGTGGCACAGACAGTTTGCAGTGTGCCAAGGGGGTCGCCACTGAAAATAGGTGATAAGTGGCACTAATACGGGCGATCATGATCGGGCCATCGGCCCTCGGTCCCTCACGTCCGGAAGGTCGGAGGACTCCGACACATTAAGCAAGAGGCGAGCGATCTCTGGATCGTGGAATTTGATCTTTCCACGTGAGCGCCACTGATGGACAGCGAGCCCTCGGCTAGAATTAGATTAACACGGCACTGCTGCCGGCCGACTCGACTCTACAAGTCTTAATCTTGGAATTGGAATGTGTTGGACTGTGTGCTCGCTCTCAAATGGAAATAAATTAAAATTAAGAGGCTGGAACTGGAGCTGAGAAACCATATATATTTTGAACTACGCAATAAAATCTGTATCTGCATCGTCTTCATCACCTCCGCCAAGACTATCGGGATCAAGAGCCACGGTTGTGTGAGAGGTACGTGCGATCCGGTGGCGACGTGGAGTGCCAGCAGGCGACACTGCCGGTCGTTTCGCAGCTGCAGAACGACCCACTGGAATGCTTGCTTCAAGGCGCCGATCTTCGCCTTCTGCAAGACTTAGTTCTCCATTTAAAGGGTTGCAGATTGGCGATGAGACGCGCTTGAGGAGTGTATTAGAAGCGAGACGCGCTCGACGCGCGCATAGGCGGTGAGCCGTTTGGCGAGCTGATGGCCGAGTTGATGCCGCTGTAAGAATCGCCTTATTTGGGGGGGTAGGTCCCCCGTGGGAATTTATCCATGATCCAGAGATCGCACGCCTCTTGACATTAAGGCTTAATAAAGCCTTTACATGTTTTCGGCCTGTTGTTAAGGGCTACAGTCTCAAACTAGGAAGCGCAACACAACGTAGAAGCGCAACACTAAGAATTACGTACCTTTGAGGGTTCCGACCAGGTCCAAAATTTATACGAGTATAGTAGGGTATCGGGCAGGGTGAAAGTGACGTTTTGACGTTGCACTGACGTTTTTTTTTTCAATTGACGCAGATCGGCGGTTGATTGACGCATACTGTCACACTGCCGCATTGTCGCGTTTTAGTAGTCATCTTGTGGGATTCCATTATTGACGCACACATTCATTGCCGCACCCAGCCGCAAAAATACATCGCCATTCTACAACAACTATATACTAGTACTCCACACTACTCCTAGAGGTCGTTTTCAATGCCACGGGACAAATTTGACATGCCGTGGATCCGAATCCGAACTGCTTGGATTCAAACGTGAATACTTGACCTTTTGTTTGCGCATGGACTTTATACAGAGTCATTCATGCCTTGAATTTGAGTCCTTGACATTGAAGGTCATAGATCATGCCAATCACAAAATATGTCGAGGATAATTAGCAGCAATTTATAAACGACAGAATCCATACATGACCATGTTCAGCCTTTCGACAGAATGTTGAGTGTCTCGATGGCAAGGCAGTCGGAACGTCTAGAAGGCAACGGCAAAGTTAATTTTGACATCCGCATTGCCTGCACGGCCGATATTGCATCCAGCAAGTCCGACTGCCATTGGTGGAGGCGTCAGTCAACATCAGTGCAACATTAACGCAGAGTGGCTGTGCATTGACGCAGCGACGCACCATTGACACTGGCCGGCGCAAGCATCAGTGAAGTATGAATTCTGCTGGCAATGGAGTGCTTGGGATGATAAAGATTGAGTTTGGTTATATTGAATCAAAAGAATACTATTTGAGTTGTAGAGGTTGAACTAGTATTGTGGACAGTTTTCATGGCTTGGTCAAAAAATGTTGAGAGTGGAAAATATGACCTTCCTTTTGGAGTTTTTCTCTCGAATTTATTGCGAGAGGGTCCTGGCAACTCATAATGGAGACTCTTTGATAGTCTGGGAAAAGTAGAGGTCAGCGGGTAATTCTTACCGGAAAACTATTTCTTGAATAACGTGTTCGAGGCACAAAATGACGGGTTGTTGTGGATGTTGGGTATTATGAGGAAGGTATTAAAGTTGTTCGACACATTAATTTTGCAGTTCATCTCTAGTCGACGTCAATGCAAACTGACGCAGGGTGGCTGTGCACTGACGCAGAGCGGCGCACAGATTGACGCTGATCAGCGCACAGATTTAGTGAAGCATTACTTCTGGCAGAAATGGTGTTTTCTGTATGATCCACATTCACTTGGGTAATATTGAAGGAAAAGCAACCTATTTGTGGAGCTGTGGAGGTTGAACCTTGGAAAGGTTTTCGTGGCTGGGCAGAAATATCGAGAGTTGCACAAAGATGACCATTCTGTTGGAGTTCTCCTCTTGTATGTATTGCAAAACAGTACCAGAAAATTGTAAGGTAGGATCTTTGACAGTCTGCAGTCAATTTGAGTCCGCGCGCGCTGGATACTAATTCCTACTGGAAGACTATTTGTTGAATAACTTGTACAAGGTGGAAAATGACGGGTTGTCGTGGATGTTAGGTACTTTTAGGGATGCATTAAAGTGTATTAATTTTGAATCCCGTCTGTGGAAGCGCCGGCGCAGCGGCGCACCCACTGGCGCAGATCGGCGCACGCAATCGTGAAGCTTTGAAATCATTGCTAGCAGACTTTTAAGCCTATCTGCATGCATGAAGAATGAATTGGAACAGTTTGAGAGCTGGAAATCTTGGAAATAGACCTTCAGGATAAATCAACCAACCTCAACAATACAACATCCGACGATGCAGCGGCGGCGTGAATTGTTGCAACATAATTTCGATGAGAATCCTTGTCTGTGGTCGGATCGCGGCACAATGCCCTCCCCCAAAAACGGCTACAAGGGGGCGAGTATGAGAGTGAGGTTCAACCATCCAAAGCTTAGCAAGTCATCGAGAGTGTGAGAGATCGGCCAGAGTGGTGCCAGAGACTGAATAATTTTGAGTGCCGACCAAAAAAACATCGACGGCATGGACAGTAGTTTCAAAGAGATTAGGTTGAGCAGTATTGAGCGACGCAGCACCGACGCAGAGTGGTGCATTGGCAGCGTGAAGAAAGTTGAAAGTGATGTTGAGCTGACGCGGGTAGGTCACACTGACGTTGTGTCACGGCGCAAGCCCGGCGCAGATTGACGCATACAGTAAGGGCAGCTGACGCTGCAAGCCGCCGAATTGACGCAGACTGCCGCAGACTTGACGCTGAAATTTGACGCATGCGTCAGTTGCGGCGCTTGTGACGCAGTCACACTGACGCATGACTGACGCTAACTGACGTTGCATGGAATCTAGTCAATGATTTTCAACGACCTCAATGATGACTATCTATATACTTTAATGCTGTAAACGATGTACTAAGGACCCACCTAGATGCCCGCTGGATATCAGCCCTCCAGGATACCGGCAAAGGTAAGTTCAAGCATTGACGCAAATTCAACCGACGCAGACTGACGCTGCATGCGTCAAACGTCAGTGCTGCGTCAAAATCTCCTTGCCCTAGGGTATCGTGTCATGCTGTCCACAAAATGATTTGTGCGAAAAGGCCCTGTGAAGCCCTCAAAATTGCGATGTTTGTGGCCGCATTTCACAGCCTTTGATCCCGACTCACTGGACCTTTCCTCTTTCTGTGTTCAAGTTCACAGTGCTGCTATATGTCAATTTTGTTGCATAGGGGGTATTCAGCGTCCCTGATTACAGATGTGTAGGTTGAACTACCAAAAAGCATACCCCCAGCACCATAATTGATGACATCGAAGTGTTGCGCTTCTACGTTATTTGGGTATATTTGGGATGTCGGAAAGATTTGCGTCGTTCTCAAGAACTACTCAATGTTGCTCCCAAAGGTAAATTGTGCCATGGATTAGATATCAATCCGATCCAGATTATGATTTGGACCAAGTAATTTGCGTGAGATTTGGCTCAAATATCAACGAAACAGTCTGATCGTTGCGCTTCCTAGTTCGAGACTGTACCCTTAGTCTTAACTTAAGGCCTTAACCCTTAACTGCAACACTGGTAAAGCAAAAAAGAAGCCACACTTGGTTGTTTGTCCACAGTTGTTTTGAGCCATCACGAAGCTCCTGGCATAACTAGAGCACCCATCTGCAGTTAAACTGGGTGGGAAGACACCTTTTAGGTGAACCAAGACGCAGGACAAATTTAAACTCTGACAATTATGTAATACGATCCTGACCCACGGACCCCTTTGGTAACAACAGTACTACAAATCACGGCCTTCAGTATGGAACCACGGATCCAAACTGCGACCATGCTGCGCTGATTCATGAACTTGTAATCAACTCCGTCGTCATTGGTACTGTATTATTTTGTTCAATTCGGCAGTCTCGTGATTTTGGACTTCCGCCAGAAAATCCGATAAATTGAGAAAAAATTATTGCTGCCATAAAGAAAAGGTCGGCGTGACGCGTGACCGCCGAATTGAACGAAAAACAGTATGTCCTCGGTACCGAATGGGAAGGAAAAACGGGAAGAGGTGCTGTTTTACTGTACCAATGTGTATGGGTGAAACGCATTTCCGAGCGTTACTGAAACGATCACAGTGAAACGAGAAACGGCCGAAGCGTTACGCATTACATACCCAAAATATTGAAACGGTCGGCCGATTGAGCCGACTTTTTTTGTAGACCTATGCGACATGCCTACTGAGCCTAAAGCATCCACCGGGCCTCCTCAAGCCCTGATATACTGCATAGAGCACCTCCAACAACTCCTCAAGCATCTCCTGTCATCCTTGCTGTTGGACCCGGCTGAATCCTTGTACCAATTCTACATCGACGAAGACCGTGTGGCCGATGCTGGGACAGTCTTCTCAGCTTGCAAATGTTCTTATATCTGCCCCTGAACCCGCCGCAGATCAATCCGCCGATCCCACTGCCTCCGAGTCACTGACGATTCCGATGTTCCTCTGGCTGCCATCATGAAGGATTCACTCGATATCAACATCAATCCAGCATCATACACCGAGGAATTCATTGTCCCTCGCACTGCGTGTACTCAAAAAAATGATGGTTTGACTACCAATGATAGCGCGGAGGATGTTTGGGCTTACATGGAGAATGGCCTTCGCTGGTATGAAGTATCAGAGGTTCAGGTTGTTGACACCGACTAATTTATGAATTTCGGGGGTAGATACAGCTTCATGTCTTAGAAATTTTCGATTTTTGACTTATTAAATGTAACGCTTTTTTCGTTGAAACGATGCCTCCGTTATGCGTTACATGCCGGAAAAACTGAAACGAAACAGCGTGTCCGTTACGCGTTACGTTTCACCCACACACACTGGTACAGTATTTGCCGCTACCGGCATCGAGCCATAAATGGAGGTCCGGCGGCTTGCCGGACACAATGTCGTAATGTGTGACCTACGTGACATCAGCCACCACGCTATCGTCGCTATGTCAGTAGCGACACCCACCGTCTTGCCTCGTCCACCCCTGTTCCCCATGCTCCTGGTCCTTTTCCGCGGCCGGGTTCTTTGCCGCCGCAGAGAAAAACCTATGGTCGCCTCAATGCCTCGCGAAATTTGCCGCAGGAGATGGACGATCTGAGTGACGAGGAGAATGAACTCCAGGAGATGGTGGGCAGACACGTCCTCCCGCCCGTATATAACTAATTCTGGTAGAATATCTCTATACGCCGTCGAGGGTTCAATACCCTGATACCCATGGGGCAGAATCTGACTCAGCAGGACGAGAAGGATAATGTGAGTCCCCCGCGGCAGTCCTGCTGAAACATCTCATCTCCCTCGGGTGGAGGACGACGACGGAGACTCGGACTCGGACTCGGACTCAGACTCGGTGCCGTGGAATGTACCGTCATCTGTGGATGAAGACGTGAGAGAGACTTCGATACATGATCTAGACGCTAGCATGGCCAGCATGCAAGACCTTTTGGAGGAGTATTCACAGGACGAAGAAGAGGAGGAATATTCACAGACCGGCGGCGAGGATGCCGAAGACGTCTTTGGGGTGAACTTCAGCCGGAGCCACCACCCACCCATGCTGGTCGGCGTTGCGATGGATGGGGTTGGTGGTGACGATGGGTCCGGGATTCCCGGGCCCTAAATCAGGGCCCTATCTTGAAAATATGCTCTAGTACTTCTATGGAACTAATTTACCTACAACTTTGCCCGCTGACGTGAGCCCACGGTGAACCACAGCCCAAGAATTATAATCAACGTACCAATGCATTGATGTTGAACTGCGGCGGGCGGGATTCCGGTCAATATTATCAGTTGAATGAACTTGGGCGGGTCGGCACTCACCTTGCGTCAATGAAAGCCAACGGGTTTACTCTAGCTTGCGAGGTGCACTGAAACTCACCGTTGGCGAGTATTCGAGTCAACACGGTCGCGCCAGCATCTTGAGCGCGCAGACATCCTAAGAGAGAGGTGAGTTTCATAGCGGAGGAAGTGTAAAGTGGAGCGGGACAAACGATTTGCGTGGGCATGTTAGCTATAGACGGCGAGGTTGATCAAGCCCACGCACCCTCGAAATCGAAAACAACTGTAATAATGACCGTCAGCTCTGGTTAGAGATGGTGAATACACAGTGAGCATCAATGTGCCAACTGCACCACCAAATAGTCTTGGGAGTTCTGTTATCGACAGGTATTCATATTGAACCTGAAGGTAAATCGTCAGCGACATTCCACTAGTGTTCATGAGATACTCGCCGCTGCAGCAAAGAAATAAGCCATACAGATGAGCCGCCATGAGCGCATGGTGAAAAGATAGGGAAGTGTGGAAAGGAGGCGAAACTTCAGCATTTCAGGAGGTTGCAGTGCAGAAGTCAGGAAGCTTTTCGTTGGATAACTTGTTCGCTTCAGAAGTCTTCCAGACGCTTGCATCGGACACCCATGCGCATCGAGTCCTTGAGTGATCCGAGTATCTCGATGAGGGGGGGAGGCAGGCCTTGCATCCGATGCCCGAGAGCTCTTCAGCAAGCTGTTGTAGGGTTTGAGGATCTTGCTACAGATCAAAGGCTTTCAAGAGTCTCGCAACAGACACCTCAGAAGTCTTGAGCATCGCGTTTGATTCTGTCCGGCATCCATTGCTGCCAGAGTCGCCAAGGAGAGACTGTGTTTGCGGAGCGGTCTGGTCTTCGTTGAGGCTTGTTGAATTTTGCGGGACTTAGCTTACTCAAGAGTAGCGGATGGAGGGTCTGAGGGCAGAAAGATCCTGCGGGATGGAGAGATGATGGGGGAAGAAAGCTGGCGTCGCTTTAGAACGGGTCTTGAGAGGTGCATTCAAAGGGCTGGCATTTTGAAAAGCATGACCTGATGGAATAGAGGTGCATTCAAATGGCTGCCACTTTGACAAGCCTGACCTGACACAATAGAGGTGCATTCAAAGGGCTGGCATTTTGAAAAGCATGACCCAACACAATAGAGGTGCATTCAAATGGCGGGCATTTTGAAAAGCATGACCTGACACAATAGAGGTGCATTCAATTTCAAATGGCTGCCATTTTGAAAAGCATGGCCTGACACAATAGAGGTGCATTCAAAGGGCTGGCATTTTGAAAAGCATGACCTGGCACAATAAAGGTGCATTCAAATGGCCGGCATTTTGAAAAGCGTGACCTGGCGTAACAGAGGTGCGTTCAAATGGCTGCCATTTTGAAAGGCATGACCTGGCACAATAGAGCTGCATTCAAATGGCAGGCATTTTGAAAGGCAGCATTTTGAAAAGCATGACCTGACACAATAGAGCTGCATTCAAATGGCAGGTATTTTGAAAGGCAGCATTTTGAAAAGCATGACCTGGGACTGCAGGTTGAAGAAAAGAGAAAGGACAACATGATGACGTGGCAGGAGCGTTGTGACTAGGGACGTGTGTCAGGTTGGCTGCGGGACTGGTGGCCTTGAGTGAGACGGAGCAGGTGGTGGGCTGGTTGTCGGTGGAGATGGCATCGAGGAACTTGTTCTTTTTCTTTGTGGACATGGTGGTCGGGGTCAAAAGCCCCCAAAGAAGTTTGATATACGTATACAATATTTTGAGTCGTTATACCACCATCCTGCCGTAAAATGCGCCCGTAGAGCAAGAACCTCAGGATGTGCCTGGCATTCTAAAAGTACATGCTCTGGACTTTCCACCTTTGATTTACAGAATTTACAGAGGCGCTGGTAACGGGTAACAGGTTGCAGTGATCACGGGAGCTGCTACGCGACTTCTAGGATACCCCTTCCCCCCCACCAGGGGCCTTGGGCCACCTCAACTTGCACGCCATGTCGGCTGCGGCGCCATATCCACTCAATCTCATCAGCTGGCCATCCAAGCTGTTCCCCGTTGGAATTTCGCGGATATCCTGTGGATCCGACTACCCTTGAAGGGCCGGACGGAGTCAACAACACGGGTCTCTTGGACCATGCTCTGATTCCTCAATAGTCGCATCTCCGCCGTTCCATCTGATTTCTTACCACTTCCAACTAAATCCAAGTTATTTCGCAGTCAATCATAGATGGTCCTCGCAGTGCCTATCTGGAGATGACAGTGTCATGAAGTATCCGACCCGCCCTCAATGAGGTCAAACAATATCAGCGGAGCCTGGTTGACTCCCACAAAATTTTGCAAAAAGTGCCTTCCCTGATCCAACGTACAACCATGATTCCTCAACTGCTATTTCCTTTGTTTCTGACGACATGCTTCGCCCATTTGGCCGTTCTATCGGTCGGCCCTCCTGCCTGGGCGTCAAACACCGATGTGATGACGAAACTCTGGAGTCAAAGGAAGATTTCGCACCGCTCCTTTGGGTTCCTCGGGCCTCTCCGATTCGACACCCTCACGCGAGCTATGCTCTTAGAGCGTTGCTCATTCCACCGCGTACTGGAGTTCGGGCCTTTGCCGCGGATATTCCCGATTCCTGCCCGTTCCACCCTTGCGTGACGGCCCAGCGAATCGGCCGCGGAGCGGCCCCCTCCATCCGCACACCCCAGCCTCTATATCTGCTTATATCCAGCGTAGCACTCATCACGCATTTCCCATAGCGGCCGAAGGCCGCACTCACTTCTACTTATATTCATTATCTCCTTGACCTTATTTATCCTATCGGCAAAGCAGCCGACACCTCCCTTGCTACCGGAACGGGGTTTTCAACATCGCAGAAGATGAATATGTAGGAACAAAATCCAAGCACATAGTACTGAATAGATGCACACATTTTTGTGTTTCTCAATATAAAGTACAGGTGAAGACACCACGTTGTTCGGTAATGCACTCAAAGTGCCTGAGTCCATATATAGAACTTTGATGGCTGCACCGTGGGAACATCCATGTCAAGTAGGCCGGCACAGCCATCTATAGATTTCGGGATCCTCAGACAAATTGGGGGGCAAGGACGCTGATTCGTTGATCAAACAATACACATGTGTCGGCGGAATGGAATTCAATTTCTGGGACACTACTGTATATGGTTTGAGCATTCGAAAAATGCACGTACACTGGCACAATGGGCCGAGATTTCACAACAAACAGTATTTTGACCACTGTGCAATCATTTCAAGCTGGATTTTGATGGTGTCTTGCTGGGAGGATAGCCAGCAAAATTTGGGTTCGAACTGTCCCTTCGGATTTATTTTGACGGCCCTGGTGCTTTTGAAAAGGAGCTGAGGGCTCTCCATGTCAATCCAAACAAATGCATGTGAACATTGGCACAGTGGGCTGTTGCAAGCTATCACCAAACAAATGCACATGAACATCGGCATGATGTGCAGAGATTTCGCACCAAAACAGCATCCTCCAGATCACACAAGTGGGTGTGGTATTCCATGGTCGACATAAAGGGCAATCTGAGCTGCAGTGGTTCAATGAATGTTCCGTCATGATGGTCCTGAACGGTTACTTCACCATCATTGGCGTTGTGTTTGCAACTTTATGGGCCGGAGCTACCAACTGGGCCATAAAGGAGGGCGCTTCGTGGGCGAGAATACCATGTCGGTCGCAACACCGTCTAGTGCATTTTTGTATAAATCTTCCGGATAAATGGAATTTCTTCAATTACCATACATAACTTGGGGTGTGCCGTCGCGGTGCGCGGAAGTTAGTCGCAATTATGTAACTACTATAGTCAAATGTGCTCAGTTTGGAATTCTATACCAGATGAGACCGAGTTTATCAATTTTTCCCAAAATAAATTGTTCTCCATCAGCTCAAAATACTAAACGGAGAAACTTTCTCTGCCCCTCTTACCCGAGCACAAGCGGTGTCTCGCCTTACAACCTATGATTTATATCAACTACAATTGTCCCTTTAGATGCTCTTCGCAGCGATGCAGGCATGATGGCATTTGCATGTACTTCCTGATTCAAAAATCCGCAAAAATTCGTTGGTAAATCAGCCAGACAATGTGGACGTGGCAATTTTTGTGTGCCCTGGGTTGAAACCGGTGGTGTGTTGCCTGCAAACCTTAAATCTGTCAAGTCCTCCCTTTTCCCTGCCCAAACCAGCCAAAGCACTCGAAAATGGTCACAAATCACGGGTCTTGTGACAGTGACCTGATGTAAAAAGTCGCAAAAATTCGCTGGTAAATCAGCCAGACCATGTGTAGATGGCAATTTTTGTGCGTCCTCAATTCAAATTGGTGGTGTTCAGAGGCCTAATAGCTATACGACAAATGCTAGGAGCCCTGTGGGAGTTGCAGCGAGCCACTGGCTACTGCCAAGGTGCCCACAGGTTGCCTCAAGCTGGATTGTGCATGTGGTAACCATCTTTCGTAGAACCTGTGATTAGGGGCTTTCCAGCTGGCTCACAGCTAAATGCGCCAGCCCACAATTACACCTGTCCACCAGCTGATATCCAGACAGACCTCTGCCCAGCTCTGTAAAGTCAGAATTGGCAGACCTAAACTAGATTTGTCTAAAACACAGTGACTGTTGTGTGATCATCCACAAAAGCCGTACATTGCGGCCAGTCCATTAATAGGTTTTTTTTTTTTTGCTCACTCACGCAACACGTCAAGCTATTTGGCTTCTGCAATGACGCTTAGTGGGAATTGCCGAAGTCACGAGGGATGGGTGTCTGGTCGGTCGCTCACGAAGGGAAATTGTGTCAGGAGTTTGGTTCTCCCGCGTCACCATCTCCTGTGGTCCATCTCTCCATCGATAATGTCAATGAAGGCGAAGATAGGCCCTCCTTTGCACTTTATCAAAGCTGGAGTTACCGTACAATTACGATCAAATCGAGAGGGGGAGTGATTCGTGACCCGATTTAGCTATTCGACATTTCGAGACTGGCCAAAATTTGCGTGACACCCTCGAAATTTTCAACATTCGGACAAGAAATTTTCGGAAATTTCGTCTTTTTTGCGTGCTCGGACCATTTTTTGGGTGCATGTCACGCTCGGGACGTTCGACAAAGGCCCGTGTGACGCGTGACCTCGACCAAATTTACATCGACACTGAGGTGCATGACGCGTGATCGATTTGATCGAAATTGTACGGTATTCTGAATCATACACCAGCTTCGATTGAGCCTAGCCAATACGTTGTTTGCGCAGGGTGTGGGGAACAACAGAGGAACCTGTCTGAGAGTTCATTTGAAGTGAAACTTCGGCCACAATACTTTTGTTCCCTGTATGTTTCTTCCCCTGAAAATGAGTTTGCCTACTCAGAGTTTGTCAATACGCAGACTGGAAACCTCATGAGGGATTTGGGGTGTCTGAGGATTTCCGGAATTATGCTCACAGACCGCTGTCCCTCTCCAACAGCTTCGAATGCTCCGCCGCCTTTCAATGTCAGCTTGTCTTATCACCGAATACCTACGGATGTTAGCAACGGATAACACAACTCGGTTTCGGTGAATTGACCCAATATTGGTCTCCTGAGGCCAGAAAATATCGGCTACCCATGTTTAAATTATAACATTTTATCCAACGGTCGAAAGAACCTTCACGGAAAAAAATACTCAGACCTTAAATTCAAAGTTGGATGTCCTCGAATAGATAAATAGCCATCTTTCGCGCATTCTGGGACAGTTATACGGCTGTTTGTGCAACTGATGTTTGCCCCACACCGTATCACAACATTGTCTGCAGGATTTCAGGATTAATTGTTGAACAAGCAATTCAGGTGGTAACTTGTCATGCAGAGTACCATGGATGTATGAAAAGACGCCTGAGAAATGCTACAGTCACTTTTCGAACAAGGCTGAGCTGTTCCAGGTTCAATTTTCTCAGTTTTACCCTGCAGCAGTTTGTGCACCATTCATGCAGGCATGACTTGTCTGAGAAAATGCCTTGTTTATGAGTATCGAGTCACCTTCCTTGAGTTTCATGTCATGGGTTATGTTCAATGTATGCTATGGAATAGTCCCCACTACATAAACCTCTATGTATGCCCACAGACTGAACCATGTGCCCCAATTTTCGAAACATATAGCCAAAATCAGGTGTACCCAAAACAATTGAGCTACAGAGGTTGCTTTTCGATGCCGACTTCGATATGAAGGGCGAGAATATATCCAGATGAGCATTCACAAGCAGTCAGACCCAAAAGATTCCACAAATCTCTCCCATAATGAGCGAATTTCCGGTTACTTTCGGTGATGACGAGTACAGTGGTCAAAATACTGTTTTGATGCGAAATCTCGGCTTATTGTGCCGAGGCTCACATCCATTTGTGTGGATTGAAATGGAGAGTCCTGGTCATACAATTTCGAAATTTGATGATATATTATGTCTGAAAGATTGCACCTCAGGTCCAAGTGTACTGGTTTACAAACCTGCCTCCCTTCACTCCGTAAATTTGCTACAGTACGCGCAGAGACATTTGGGTCCTAATTATTGTCATAACTTGGAGGCAGGGCAATTACAGCGACAACAGATAACCTCAAGATCTGGGCTGTCAGCCTCTCAATATCAGGTAGGCTGTCGTACTGTGGTCCCAAAAGTCAAGAGTCTTTGTCTCACGGGAATACCTGGAAGACGTGAATGGAGAGTCTTACCCAGACACATTCAAGCCTTCTCTCCAACGCTGGGCTCGATTACAGCTGCCATGTGGCCAAATTGCGCGCTCGGCCTGGAAAGAAAACCAAACAGTTTATGTGCTAGTGAATCAAGATGGAGACAGGTTTCAAACACAAACAGAGTTAATGAGTGGGTGATGGATGGATGTGGATTTATTCTCACGGATAATGCGCGGATCATGGATATCCACGGATTCGTGACGCTACGGTCACGCGGCGTCGCTTGCGCATAGCTCCCACCTCATTTGCTCTTCCGCGCGCAGCGCCAGGGGCGCTCATTCCACCTTCTAGTATGGGACATGTTCTGCACTCTGACAACCAAAAACAGCCAAATCTGACCCAATAAATGATCGTGGGGTTCTCGGAAAGAATTTGAAGGCGCCATACGCGTCCTCGTCGGTCATCTGGGTCGAATCATTGTCTTGTCTTGTCGTGAGCGCCACCAAGCATTATTGTGGTATCAGTGGAGGGGAATTAAATCAGTGTTTGTCGAAGGGCCTCGTCCCGAGTCGCACCGCGATGCATGGAAGGGGAGTGATGTATAGATGGCGGACGTGTGAGCTCACTGTTCTGAGTCTGAAGTTACCTGGGAAGAAGGAGAGGTAGTGTGGGGTGGGGGAGCCTCCCCGGCACTGCCCCTGCCGCGTGACAGACTTAAGAGTGTGGAAGCGGAGCTAGTGGAGCAGCTGGAGCTGGAGTGATGCGCCGGAAATTGCTTGCAGATCCAATGTGTATTATCTTCGGGAATGTAGTATGAGTTTAAAGGGACAATGGATGATATTGAGGAAAAAAGAATGGATAGAAACTTAAGAAAACTCAGAAAACCTTGCGGCTTTGCACAATGGCCACAAGCCGCATGCGGCTCATGCGGCTTTTGCGCAAACTCTCTAATATTGCTCAGCAGATCCTAATGATCCTGGCTGCAATAATATTTGAATAGTCATCGGCCAAGTGAGGGTTTCTGGCAAAATAATATTATCTGTGGCCCCATTCTATGCTCCTGGTAGCAATAATATACTGCTGTCCCTTCCCACTAACCGCTCTCCTGCACCTTCAGCCCACCCCTGACCTCTTGGCCATATAATATTGGGAAAACATTATTTTGGCCCTAAAGCTTAGGCTTCGGCCGCAGAATCCGGCGGGCTTCGGAGCCCCCTAAACTCTAGGGATTAATCATACGTAGGGGGTCTAGAGTCTAGGCATTGTTGACTGCAGGCACTGGGAGATGAGGGAAGTGCCAATGAATAGTAACGTAATGTCACACGGTGTGTAAAGGAGTGACTTGCGTGACCGATCTATCCACAATTTCGACATCCATAACTCATCACACACATATATCGTCTCGGTATTCCATCAGAACACTCTCAAGATAGCACGGAGGCGTCTCGCCTTGCGGTGGAGCGTAGGCGACACAGAAATTTCGGAGTGTGCCGAGGGGGTTACCGTTGGAATATGTTAGAGAGCGGCACTACTGAGAGAAATGTAGCAGAAAGAATGAGGAACAGAGCCAAATTTTCAGTCAAAAAAAAAAAAAAAAATACCCACCATACTGCACACCCTACTCCGCTTATGGCATACCCGCAATGCGCCTTCCCCGTGTCTCCATTTCTCAGACCCAGGAACTCCGCCACCGCGGGCGAGAAGTAGCGTGTCTCCAGGTGCAACACCGTCGCCGCCACGCCCTCAGTCCCACCATACCAACACTGCTCCTTTTCGTGCCATGTCAGGCGCACGAGGCTGTGCACCCGCGCACCGCATCCATTCAAGAGGAGGAGGAGGAGGAGGAGGAGGAGGATATTTTACTGCTGTGGTCCCAATCAGGAACTAGCAGGTACTGTCCCTACGTACACAGCGTCTTATGTACGCTACAGACATCTACGGCCGATTCGCTG
The DNA here is from genome assembly GCA_029378395.1 of Mycena leptocephala. Taxonomy (NCBI): domain Eukaryota; kingdom Fungi; phylum Basidiomycota; class Agaricomycetes; order Agaricales; family Mycenaceae; genus Mycena; species Mycena leptocephala. Next base: position 72,381 of record JARJLF010000071.1, on the reverse strand, counting down.
AGGGAGCCAAAATACAAGAAAGCATCAAGACATCGCACGAAAAGACTGGGTAGACGGGCAAGCATACACTATCCGGGAAACCTAAAAGCACGGGCCACAGAGGGCGACTTGAACCATCCAACTATCATCAGTTATCCGGTGGTTACAGTTCCGTCGTTGACCCAGCTTTGCCTTTTCGCTTGAGTCCGCAGGGTAAGAGGTGTGGGGTGAATGTCTACGACTTTTCGAGCTCCCACAAAAACTGCAGATGCGAAAAGGAATTTTGAGTGATTTCCATAAAGAGGACAGCGAGCATGGGATTTGATAGCTTCCCTACGGCCGACAAAGGGGTACTCCAGCTCAAGATGTTCTTGGAGCGGAACAGAGCCGATATCGACAGGGTACGCGCATCCCAATATAAATGTGAGGTAGCATTCAACACGAACAGTGGACAGTTAGAAGCCATTGCGTATTGGTACCGAACCGAACCAATCCTAAGACCGGACATCGTGGTGCTATGCCTCGTGTATTGGACGCTTTGACGGCGTATGGCCTTGCGAAGACATTTGTGTCTACGGAAAATAGTCATGCATATTGAATCTGACGATAGATTTGAAGTCGAAGAGTGATTGCAGAGCACAGTCCAGGGAATCTGCTTGGATGTTTTGGTGCTGAGGAATGACTTCGTGAGTCCAGCAAGTCATCATCCGTTTGATCCGAGACGAGACGACCCGCGGAGCAGTAACCTTTGAGAGGTGCTGGCCGAAGAGGTCTGAACGTCGGTGGTGGACACGACCGCGTCTACGAGATTGTTGCTCCGTTTAACTCGCTTGCCAGTGCAGCGGAGACACGTCAGTCATTATCGCCAGAAAGATCTAGAGGGCGGAGATACGTCGATTCACAGTATGTGGTAGGGGAGTCAATTGCATGCGGCTTCTGCGACATTTGTGTGGACGAGGATGCGTAATAGAACAAGCCAGGATCAGAAGAGGCGTCGACGGACACATCCAAGTCGGAGTTCGGACCGTATTAACCGCTTGCATTTTCCGAAATTTGTCTTCTTCAATTGTTCTTCAGGGGTCAGCGTCAGGAGTTGGTCAGGAGAGCCTCTGAGACATTGTGCTCGCTGTTCCCAACGACCCCTACAACTTGCCCAACTTTCCTATTTTGTTGTGCGCCCCCAAGAAAGGACATAGAAACGCAGAATCGCTGCAGTTATCAGCTAGACTTGGTCTGGGCTCTTGGCATCCAGCCAGTCTCGCGCGATCAGCTCGCATATTTTTCGACGTCGACTGGAGTCTGGAGTCGACATGCGTGCCCATTTTGTCGGGTCTTGTGCAGGGATACTGCTAGTTGTCCATCACTGCTGAGTTCACTGCAAGACCGGGGTCGTGCCCGCCGTTGTCAGTCTTCTCTTTTTGCAGATGATGAGGGGAGGACGTTTCGTCACCGGTGCCTTTGCCGAACTGCCCAAGGAGGGGTTTGGCTCCTCAGGAGCATCTGCACGCTCCATGACCGATCGACCTCGCAGATGTCGCTTGGAGTGATAGGAATTTCTACGCCACAGAAGATGGCAATCGGTTCGATATTGTGGAGGCGGAGGACGGCGGCGGGAAGCCGATGCGGACTGGGACGTTCGGAGCCTGATCCGAACCATCTGATCAACACAGCTTAGTGATGCGATCGGCCGACATCAGTGTCTCTGGGTGTCGACAGGTAAGTTGATCAATGGCTCACCTAGCATGGCGTGGATTATAATCTACGTAGCCCGCTGCGCGGCCGCTACCCGTCTTCTGCATAGGCGGATTTATTATATAGTATAATTACAGAATGACTAAACAATACAACAAAACAAACGGTAATTGTACAGAAAAAGCACCACGACGACCGATCCAGACGAAAAACGAAACCTGATCTACTTGAGATGGCAAGATTGCAAAAAAATAGAGTACACTCACATGGATAATGTTAGACTCAAGCCAGTACCAATCGGTCGTTTGATCAGTGCGCGATAGGGACTGGAAGGGTTTTATTAGTACAGGCGGAAGTTGCCGAGATTTGTAAAAAAAAACTTGAGAGAAATTTTGACGAAGTTCGAGGACCAACTTCCTCCTTTCGAAAACTATGAGAGACAAAGTTATAGATATGAGAATTCTAAGAAACTCTATGTTGTCCGAATTTTGATATCTTGAGAACTGAATCATCGGCGAGCGAATCTTTTTTGACAAGTGAGATAGGATAACCGTGAATTTCATGGTATAGTAAAATTCTCCTCTGAGCTTCGCGCCCTCCTGGCGCGTGCTGAGCCCCCGCTGAATGGAACCGGGAATGGGGGGTTTCCCTGCAGACAGACAACACAACTGTAGCATGAAAAAAGCTGAACACCAAGCAAGAAAGGAGAAACGTACCTTCAGAACCTCTTTTATGCGACACATTTCATTTCTCAGAATTTCAACCAAGCTTCTGATTGCTTGTTGCAATTGAACAAGAAGCCATCCACACATCAAATGAGGGACAGACCATCTATCCAGTGCAGGTTTGGCTAGACTCCCTTCCCATGGTCTGTGGGCTGGATAAGAATGTCCTAGCACAGGTCGAAGTTGGTGTTGAAGTACCAATAATACGAAAATAATATGGATAATACAGGTCTGGCGTATCGTACTATATCCATATCATATCGTATTATATTCGTCATAACAATATTATGAAGTCTACCTCGAGGCCGTATCGTATCCGTATTAACATGATTATAATCATATTGTAATATTTCGTATTATATTACATAATGGACAGCATTAAACCAAATATTCCAACATAACGCGCCCATATTTTGTTTTGCTCTCACCGCGCGTTCATCTAGATCTTTTTACCACCAAGCTCGATTCGTTTCCCGTTGTCGTTCGGTTCTGCAGCCACGAGGTCAAGATGCACTCCCAAGCTATCTCACGCCTTCGAGCGTCGCGCACGTTGGGTTTGAATCACGGCCGGGATAGTTATTTCACGGTTCGATCTATTCTCTTATTTTCCTACTCTTTCACCACTCGTCTCTCCATATTACACCCGCAATCTGATCTTGTAGCAATCCTAACACGACTGTTACTCCTGACGCCGCTGTATAGTAGCAGACAGAACTTCATGACAAGTTTATGTCCCGATCTGGAAATAGTTACTAGTCCTTCAGTTTTGACCGGATTACGATGGGAATGTGTGAATAGCACTAGAAGGAGGTGCTCTAAAGATCCCCCAGACCAAAAGTCTGAAAATTGAAAAAAATGTTTGTTCCGACTCGAATTTCGCGCTTTTGATCTCGGGCCGATGCTAGCCGGTGGCTGTGTACGTCAATCATTTTCCTTTTTCGGTGCCGGACCAGCATTCCCTTGGATAATAACACGGAGGAAGGGGGCGGAGTCTGTGCTGTGGGTATAGACAACTCACCTGTAGTTGCTCTTCCCCTTCCTGTCCCAACACCAGCCCAGACAATCCATTTTATTGCCAGGCATCCCCGACAGCGGTATTGGAGATCAGACCAAGGGACGAAGAGGACAAGGAGGGAAGCTTCAAGGTTCTGGATGAGTACTTTGAAAGAATGTTTCAATTTGAAGAACTGCCGGACTATCTGTGTGATTGTTGCCCCGTGATCAAGTGGTGGAGGATTTCTGTATTATGTCATCTTGGCGACATGGGTCAGACATATTTTCTATACTTTTGGGGCCCGATCGGTGGTGGTTTGCAGAGGCAGGCTGACATCGAACTGAAAATGGTTCAATAATGTAATCTCTCTTGTGGACTAGTAGTGCACACACCTCACGCGTGTCACCTCCCAAATTGAGTTTGAGTGGGGCAAACAGATTTTTGCAGGCATTGAAGACCACGCGGGTGTCAGTGAAGATCATGGGCACAACATTGTCCTGAAGGGCTTTGATATTCATTGCTACCGGCATATTCTTTTTAGAGGAGGTAACTATGGTTATGTTAACAAAATGAACACAGCAAACCCAGAACGCTACTTAGTACGTAACGACTGCCGATGATGAAAGGGAAAGGGTAAATCTGGATTTTGGTTCTGAGTGTTATTATTGGTTCGTAATGATTCCAGCAAGTGCTATGGCCACCCAGAACCAAAATCCAACTAGACACATTCAAAATCCAGACTCGAAAGGGCCAAAAAATGGGTGTTTTACTCAGTATTTAAATTCTGCCGGGGGCATTCCTGCTTTGATTTTGGGTCTGAGCATTATTATTGGTCCGTAATGGTCCCAGAAGATGATATGGCCACCCAGAACCAAAATCCAACTAGACGGATTCAAAATCTGGGCTCGAAATGGCCAAAAATGGGAGTTTTACCCAGTATTTAAATTCCGCCAAGGGTATTCCTGCATGGATCTTGGTTCAGAGCATCATCATTGGTGCGCAAGTAATCCCAGCAAGTGATATTGGCCCTCAGTCCCAGTGAGAAACCCAGCCAAGCAAATCGAGCTGTATCGAGGTAAATCGAGGAATTTGATGGGTCCTCGATTCCGCTCGATAATCTGGACTGGGCTCGATGTACCTCGATGAAAATCGAGCAATATCGACGTAAATCGAGCACGAACGAGCTTATATCTGCAGTATCGAGGTGCATCGAGCTTTCCATTACTTTGGTAGGCACATATTGGAATATACAAAATATTCAATTATTACTCCTACAACACACGCGCTGCCTACTGCTGCACTATCCTACAGGCCATCGCCCTGCGTCCTACACTCCACAGCGGTAGCCTCTCTACCCGACCCCGACCCGACAGGCCACACAATTCAGGCCCTGTGTAATGGGAGGATGCGGCGGCAAGTGAGTAGAATATGGAAGACGCAGCACTGGACAAGTTGTGAGAAGACAGTTGATAGAATGAATGAAAGACATACGAAGCGGCGAAAACGAAATGAAAGACGCGACTCTATAAACACGGGTAAGTAGACGGATCGGAAACTGTCTAAGGCACTCACCACACCACAATGGCCACCCTGTGGTCTCCTTGGCCGGAATCCTGGGCAACGGACATTCGACCTGTGTAACAATCAGCAAAGAGGCCATGGTACGTGGGATAGCGCACGCACCTGCAATGGATAGACATGGCATGGAGATTATCTGCGGAAGCCAGCAAGGTCATTAAGGCAGGGCGCAATGATACGAGGCGGGAAAATGCGCACTGTGGTACAAAGAGCGCGCCATAGCGCGGGCGGGAAGTGGGAGGTGGTGGAAGGAAAGAAAGAAGCATTTCAAAGTCCGAAATCATACGACTTTCATTTATTGAGAGCAACGACGCGCCTATGACGCAATCGCACGGCGACGTCGAGCAGCGTCGAGCACTTGTAAGAAATTGTAAAAAGACTGTCGAGGCCCGTCGAGGTGCGTCATTCGATGGATGTGTGCCTGTTGGCGGGCTGTTTGACTGAAATTGTCAGATCAGACAGCAGGCACACCTCGATATTCCTCGATATTCCTCGATATTCCTCGATTCCTCGATATAGCTCGTTCTAGCTCGATTTTCTTAGCTGGGATTCTCACTGGGCCTCAGTACCAAAATCCAAGTAGAGGGATTCAGAATCCGGACTCGAAACGGTCGAAAATGGTGCTTTACCCAGTATTTAGATTCTGCCAGGGGCATTCCTACTTGGATTTTAGTTCGAGGTGTCATTATTGGTGTGTAGTAATCCCAGAAAATGACTTGAGCACCCAACAGCAAAATCCAAGTAGACAGGTTCAAAATCCGGACTCGAAATGGTCAAAGATGGCTATTTTAATCAGTACAAGGGAGTGGTCGGCCGCTTCGCGGCCTCCCATCCCTTATGTGTGTTTAACAAAGTCATTAGGGACGGGTTGGCAGCGACGATCTCCAAATTGAGTTGAGCTCAGTTGAGTTGGATAGACTCTACAAAGACTTGAATACATCGGTTCCGCCATTTGAGAAGCTAGATAGACTGAACCTGGCAATAACCACAGAAGCACAACATTTTTCATTCCACTTCTGAAGAAATATTTTGGTGTGGCTTTGTTCGACAATTCCATTCAATTCTTGTTCAATTCCGTCAGTGAGAAGGTTGTCTCCCTATGTATAGAATCAAGCCTCTGGGCTAAGAAGCAAGCCTAACATTTGGGGCTGACATCTTAGAGTGCGAGAATTGTCTGAGCTAACCTTGGAGTTAACAGCCAGGTTGCGCAAAAGCCATGCAATGGCTAATGGCTACCAACAACGGTAAATTGCCATACACATTTTGGCCACTTTGCAGATCGACAGACTTCCCCTATTGTGGTGTTTTGGCCACCTTTATCTCTCGGATTTAGACCTTGCTTTACATTATACGCGAATTGAATGACATCCTTAGTTTCCCAATGTCAGACTCGAAATCTCCCTCTTTATAAAATTGAGATAGTCGAATTTTTTTCATTTTATATAGATGACATCCTCTTTTCTGCTCCCCCTGATGTCGGCACAGGGCGTTGTTCGCTCAGCGGCTCAGGAGATGTCAGCGGCTTCTTGCTCTGACATGAGCTGAACGAGCAGAAGGCAACTAAATCACTCTAAAAAAATGGGCAAGTGTCAAAGCCATTCGAGCCATTAGCCACCAATTTGCGCAACGCCAAACAGCCATCAGATGGCTCGAATGGCTGCATCGCAAACTCTCTAATAGGCACTGAGCAGTTGTCAGTCCCACAAATTATCAGACAGGCGAGAATCTCCCGTGCCCCACCCGAAAGACCATTGGGACTAGCATTCTTCAGCGGCTATGTGAGTATGCGAAAGGACGAAAATGATCCGGATGGCCTCTTACATTAACCTGGGACCTAATTGTCTTCCGGATTCCGCAGTGTGGTTGCGACCATGGGGTACATTCAGTATTTTCATTCACTTCTTATAGCCATATTAATTGTGATTCACAGGACCATAAACGACCAGGACGCACCACTAATCACGAAAGCGTTGTACGACGACCTGTTCCGCAATGCCGATCGAACTTCTGATCCGCCCAACCTCAACGAATCCGCCGAGGCTCTGCACTTCGCGGTGAAAAATCTGAGGGACCGCGGTGTCCCGTTTCAGCGGTGGGTCCCTTTTGTCCATTACGGCCTGTAGGTTGGTTAGCAGCGAATGCATTATTTGTATGTTACCAGAGTGTTGGCAGTCGACAATCTTCGAATTGGGGGAACGCTTTCGTGCATTACGGCGTGGAGGTTGGTTAGCAGTGCATGCATTGCTTCTACGGCTCCTACGAAACATTTGATAGTCCACAATCTTCGAATTGCGGGAACGAACAGAGTGATAAAAAAAAGACTTCTCACTAGTACTCGGAGGCTCATCTATGGAAACCCGGAGCACCATGCTTTGAAACGCATGATGGTATCAGCTCCCGACTGATGGCCGCCATTCTGCGGTGAACGTGTTTCATCGGTCGAATATAGGCTGAATGGTATTGTTGTGAACGAGAAGCTGCATTGAGCCGTGGATACCGCAGAATATGGGAGATGGGCAGGGGGGTGAATTGTGACTTGGAATACACTCTGAGAATTTGATTACTTTCGAGCCATCCAATGCTGCACCGAAGGAGGAAGGGATTATTTGGAGGCTGTCAGCCGAATGCTCCAGAGGCATCCGTAGTATGGAGGGCAGAAGAGTGCTGTGCGGGCCGGCCCAATGCAGGCATCCAGAGTGGCGTATATTGTTCTCGGATAGCAGCTGAACCGAGGTGGGAGTGGAATAATATTATTGTCCATCGTACCATTGATTGGCTGCACCCAGCAGCCTTGGGCACGTAATATTTCTGTGGGGATCGGCCCAATGCAGGCATCCAGGGCAGGGTATATTTTTCTGGGTGAGTGGCCGAATCGAGGTGGGTACGTGGAATGATATTATTCTCCATCGTGCCATCGATCGGCTGCACCCAGCTGCCTTGGGCGAATAATATTGCTGCGGGGATCGGCCGAGTGCAGGCATCCAGAGCGGTATATATTGTGCGGGGCAAGCAGCCTAATCGAGGCGGGTACGTGGAATAATATTATTCTCCATCGTACCATTGATCGGCTGCACCCAGCTGCCTTGGGCACATCATATTGCGGCGGGATCGGCCCAACACAGGCATCCAGGGCAGGGTATATTTTCCTGTAGGTATATAAGTAGGCTAGCATTGTCTTGAGTCCTCAGTTTCTTACTTTGGACTTAAGGCCAAACAAAGGAGTGATGGCGGATTGTTACCTCGCTGAGAACTCAACCACGTCAAAATAGAAATTTTCATCCCGTTACTCTCTTGGAAATAGGCCTGGCAATGTTCATTCAGAGAACCAGAGGGTTTGGCCAAGGATTGAAAGAGTTAATGGCTTTTTGGTGTCCGCTCCTGATCATTGTTGTTTTTGCATCAAACCCACCAAAAACCTATTAACTCTTTCAATTCTTGGCCAAACCCTCTGATTTTTGGGGGTTACACTCCTAGGATGAGTTCGAAGAGCATAACGGGATGCAATTTTCGATTTCGAAGTGGTCGACTTATTACAGTAGTTTTGATCTGCCATCACCCTTGGATGGCCATGGATGCGGCCTATCTTACAAAATTCGAATCTTGAAGCCCCCTTGATTCAAGGGCTGTAGCATATGCCGAGGGATCAAATGTCGTAGGAGAACAAGACCAAACATCAGCTGTCGGATCCGAGCCCGGAAACCTTGCACAACGACCGACGCGACGCCGCCGCGGGGCAGCATACCTCGACCCCTGCACCAGGCGACGGGCGGACATCACCGCTCGTCGGATCCAGCAGTGTTCTGGGCACTTGTCACAAATATTATGCCGTACTTCACAAATATTCGATGCTTACCAGTTCAAATATGTGAGTGGTACGAATCATAAATATGCTGGACACCAGTTCATAAATATTTCGACCGCTGCAGCAGACGATGGACGGACGTCTCCGCTCAGTGGTTCCGGCAGCGTCGAGGGGACTTATCACAAATAGTATCTCGCACGTCACACAAATATGTGATGTTCACTGGTTCAAATATACGATGCAGTTGGAATCATACATCTGCCAAATACGGCTTCACAAATATTCTTGCTCACTCAAATACATGATGTCGCTCTCACGTATATGATATTTTCCATCTGATAGGTGCTCATACGAGGTAAGCAACACAAATATACGATATGATTTTTTTTTCTCCAAAACAAACAGCATACTCTCTTCATCTCCCCTATTACGGCAGGCAGCATGGACCACCCAGGATTCTGAACACCCAGCCGATGGAATACATTATCGCACATGAAATGTACGAGATGAAATGTGCAAGACAAATACTATCTCCCGAACCACGACTCGTTTGTGTTAAAGATAGCCGTATGATCCCCAGTTCACTGGATAAAGTCTTCAAAATCTTACGGATCATGTCACTGACCGCCAAAAGTTCACAGTCGCGCGAATCATCCCGCTGATGCCGGTGGGGCCCAAGAAGTTTACAACAATATTTAGTGCAATGTTCATCAGGTGCAGTCCACTTTCAACCTCTTTGATTACCATTGGGATTTTTTGTGGACTCTGCTTTCACGTATCCTTCAAACTGTCTACTTCCTGCTGTAGGCGAAGAGGCACTGAACAGTTCTGAACCGGACGACGCCGAGTGTATTGGACGGGGCCAGTGCAAAAAAAACTGTTACGTGTCGTTGCCAGGGCCCCGTTTGGAAGGAGCACTAGTTTTTTTTTTTGCCGTTTCTCTTTGTCAAAATTACCATAGCTGAATATTTTTTTTCCCGCCTTCTGACGCACTCAAAAAATAGGGTATTCACAACCCAAGAGTCACCATCACGGGTACCAAATTTGTTCACTTCACGACCCTCTGTCACCCGTCACCTGAACAAATGGTCGAAATAGTACAGTACCTCAGCGGGCCTCGACTTTCGCCATTCTAGGACCCAGTTGAACGCAGTGAGTACTGGGGAATGTTCGCAAAGTCCGGGGCTTTCCATTGCCGGGGCGAGCGGCTCAGAAAGTTAACCTTCGAATTTAAACGGTCTTGCGTGCGAGTCCAGTCACGCTTTTCAAATGCAAGCCGCAATAGAGGCATAAAGTGAAGACTCTTGAAGAGAAAAGGGCAAAGAATGGGCAAATTCTTAGTGTCAAGCAACTCCCATATGTGTCTTGATCCGTGAAACCCTTGAATGCGAGAGCCCCTTCCAAAATGGCAAAATCTGCATGTTGCTGAGAAAGAAATGAATCCCGAAGATCCAAGATTCCAAAACAACGTCGGTCTAGGCGGAAATGCCCGTAAGTGAATTCTCCATCGTCGAAACGAGTGCAATTGAAGATGAGCCCGTTGAAAGTGGATATATTTTTGTTGGCGAATACGAAAATAAGAGAAACGAGGACAAGGCTGCCATTTGAAAAGCATGACCTCGATCTAAACAACACAATATATAAGGCTGCCATTTGGAAAGCATGACCTCAATCTAAACAATATATACAGTCATTGACCCGGAAGCGCAACACCACGTGGAAGCGCAACACTAACAAACAAACGCCCTCCGTTCCTCCGACAACCATGTATCCGACATTCTCTCAATGCATACCCCCGTTTCAAAGGTCGCTGAGTCTGATGAGACACATATCCAACCCGGATAGTTGCTCTCTGATCCCGCACGGAGGATGGAATTGCCAAAATGGCTGGATGACCCAAGTTTACGTGGCATTTTTGTAGCATTCGGTACGAGTTCATGAGATTTTCGTAATATTGGGATGGGGCGGTTGTGCTATGTGACATTACAGGCCAGATTGCTTTACTTTACAATCAATTAAAGGTTCAAACGCGTCGGCTTCACAATTCTCCGTCTCAGCCGGGCACCCTTATCTGCGAAATCTTCGGCCTTCCTCTTGCGACCAGCGACGATGTGTGCATTCTCCTTATAGTCTGAGTCGTCTCCCGACGTCTCGACGACAATCTGGGGTATCTCTCCATCGAACGCGTCCATGAGTTCCTCGGGGAAATGCTCGTCGGTTGGGCTTGACCGGTCACTGCCAGCGAAGTCACTGCAGTGTGTATTACTGGGTCTTGGTCATGCTGAATACGGTACATATGTGGTAGCATACGGGACATGACTCACATAACAACTGAGATTAGTATAAAAGTAGTGTACTTACGGTCTTGTACACTACCGGATGACAACGAGATTCCCCACCGTTGAAGTCTGTGAATATCTCTTCTGGGGCTTATTTCAAGAGGATGCAGATTTCACGACCTCTCGTTTTACTTGTGCGATTCTATCGTTCTACATCCAATAGTGGCTGTTTTTGTAGTCTTTCTAACTTTTCATTAGATTGCAATCTAATGAAATTACATTGTTGCAGGCGGCATACTTATTCGGCAGTCCGCCAGTATCTAGTGGGTTCCTTCATCTAGTACCTGATTTCCCTATGAATTGTTCCAGTCCAACAAAGATTGCACATTTTGGATCCGTCGCTCAACTGGTCAGCTCTGCGCAGAGCTCATACAATCCAGCCAACCCATCTCACCGTTTATCGGGTATGATATCCCCGACATGCAGGGAGTATATTCCTCCGGTGCACCGAACGCAGAAGCCATGGTCGTGGACTCGCTCACGCTCGAAAAGTATCACGATATAGTTCTTGGAATCTGGCACAACATGTTGAAGTTGAGCAAACACCGAGCCATCACCGAGGTGCTGACTCAGCAGCACACCTTGGGTGCGGTGCTTACTAAGTCCGACGCTGATGCGCCGCGCTCTGGAATATTCTACCCGACACTCTTACTAACCTCTTACTCATTCAGTTACTCAGCCTCTTATTCATCTTCGGATAGAACTTGCTAGAATATATTTTGTGGAGTATAAATACTTGTAATTTCATCGTAGTTACTTAAAACATAGAATTTTACCTTCTTTCACATACAAACTTCATCACAACATCAATCCATCACCGGTTTGGTTCCCAGAAGAACAAAAAATTCGCACGTGTAGTGGTGTACGTACATTACGTAGTTGCCAACAAGAATCATGAAACGTGGTTCCGTCGTGACCATTGCGTGCCCAGGACGCTTAGCTTCAAGCACGGCGACGATTCGTTTGCTCTTGCGCTAGCCGTGGCTCTATAGAAATGTTCCTCGCAGCCTTCCTCCGACTCGTCAACAAGTAGGTGAACAAATATGATTCATTGGCTCATCCCTCACTTCCTTTGCAGCGCGACCACAATGGCCACATCGTGCTGGCGATGTGGCCTGGATGAATCAACCCTATTGCCTGGCCTCGCATCGGCAAACCCATTGTCTCCTGACGGCACTAGCTTTTTGACGAGCAACGATGCCCCGCAGAACTCCGAGATTCTCCAGATCCGCAATATTGTGTTGAATGAAGAGACTCGCGTCGTGGAAAAGCTGCAGGCCGAACTCAGTGGCCTATATGCGCAGAGCCACAGATTGCAGAGCAGGATCGCGCATTTGGTTCGCCGGCGCAGAGAGGCCAGAGGGCGCGCTGACCAGCACCGCCCTGTTCTATCCCCAGTTCACCGTCTACCAGCAGAGTTGCTATGCGACATATTTGCCTTGACGTTGTCGGGCAGTGACTGCATCATGCCCGAGCCGCCGTGGGCGCTCGGTCATGTATGCGGCTCGTGGAGACAGCTCGCCCTGGCATACCCCCGACTTTGGTCCTCAGTCACCATCCCTGCTTACGAGCGCAGGGACTCACGGCGCATGATGGAAACTCAGCTCGTTCGATCGGCTAATACCCGACTTCACGTTTACTGGGAGCTGATCCAGAGTGACTTGCCGGTACCATCGTTGGATCTCGTCATTGCCGAGTCCAATCGCTGGAAGGCATTGCGCCTTGATCTTGCTTTATCCAGGACCGGGGACCGAGGAAGGTTATCGTTGCAGCGTCTGCAGGGCCGTATTTCTCAATTACTTAGGGTGGAACTCCTCCGCCCGTATGCACCGGACATCGTGATGCCTCCGGTCTTTTTGACCGCGCCACAGTTGAACGAAGTCATCCTCATTGATCGAGACTTCAGAGGATTCTGTTCACCCTCTATCTTGATTCCTTGGCGCCCAATTACCCACTATCGAGGGATGTACGCGCCGGAGTCCCAGCTAGACATTCTGGCGGCTGCACAGAATTTGGTAGAATGCGCCCTCGGGTTCACCACTTTCACAGATGCTGAAACGGAACGTCCTCCGATTATACTCCCCAGGCTCCGCCGGCTCTTCATTGATCAGCCTGATCATCTGGTAAAACTTACTGCGCCAATGCTTGAGGGCCTCTAGATTCCCGAAGTCCACTTCCCTACCCTCGTGTCCTTCGTCCATCGCTCTTGCTGCACTCTGGTCAAATTGGTCCTCATAAACTGCAGAGTGATTCCCCAGATTATCCCCGTGTTCCGAGGGATCCCAACTTCGCCTCACTCTTGGTCGAGAGTCACTTCCGAGAGGACCAAGCAACATCTGCCTTGGTATTTGCTGCCATGACGATCACAGCCTCGGCCGTGGACATCCTTCCCAACTTAACATCACTCGTCTATGGCTTCCACTCGTGGTTTCCGAAACCATCTTTCTTCTCCATGGTACACTCACGGCACCGGCAGCGACCTTTGGCATATCTTCGCCTTTATGATATCACCCAGGATCCCGACACTTTGAACATGGATGCCCAAATCAGGAGTTTATGTGACCACGGAGTGGATGCAGCCCATGTGTCTTACCTTGAGATGAAGGCGCTGAAGGAGATTGTGTTTTGCGAATGATCGTCCAAGGTCCTACTACGATCCTCATTCACGGCCATCTGAAATTATCAAGGCTTGGCCCTCTAGCTGTCAAGTGGTCAGCTAGCTATATAGTGGCCAGCCTGGGGGTCACAAATAGTATGTGGTTATGAATACCTATGTAATACGTACGTTCTTTTCAAAAGATCGAAGACAAGTTGAACACCAGGTGAATTTACTTGTATTTTTTTCAACAACGGGAAATAGTGGCTGTGCCGAAGCCGTTTCTAATAGGGGTGCTTAATTCTTAATTCGAACTGCTCAGTTCATTTTTTAATTCAATAAAATTGTCAATCAGTTGATCTCAGCAGGGTCTGGCACAACTATCCCACTCGAGTCATCGTCTTTGATCATTGATGCCGCAACCCACGAAGGCGCAAAGGAAATCGGACCTCATCCACGCTGCAGAGAGGTGTATGACTGCCTCAATTCTGACCGAGATGTTGAGGCCTCGGTTACGGTGTTTGTTGCTGCCCAAAACAATTGAATCTAGCCTGACAGGTTGCCGTGTGGCATAGCCATTGCTATGTCTGTACTCGCTTGTCATTGGAGGCCGAGTGGGAATGCCCTGAATGCGAAAAAGAAATCACTGCACCCCCTACCCGAAACAACAAAGACTCAAGGCCGCCGACATCGCCGACATTTTTGGTGACTAGGACCATAGCCGTGCTAATTACAGCTGGGATGGGCTTGCATTGCCGTGGGCTAATCTTGCTACTGTTTTGTAAATTAACGCCAAAAGCTTTGGTGGAAATGTTTGGCTGTGTAAAATGCAATGATATATTCAATTCATGGCATCACCCCACGGCTCAGCTTGTTCCCCGTGGCACCTCGCGCACTTTACCCTACTTCGCCGTTGGCACGAAATATCATAACTAATTGAAAAGGCACCATCGATAGCAAAGTACGTAGGGTACAAGTATTCGTGGGTGTAGAATCGCTCCCCTGCTTGCATACTGGACAGGATGATCAGTTGGATGCGTACAGAATACGCAAGCTACGCACTCGGAGGACATGTGAAATTTTGGGATCTTGGAATAGAATTGAGGTATGTATTTAAACTCGTATAGAAGAAGTCCACGACCTGAAAAATGTGAGCAGGCGCAAAATGCGAAAAAAATACTCACAATCGTTGGCCACGGTGTTCATGGTGGTGAGAGGAAAGGATAGCCCAATATATAATTCGTCTTGATGATCATCCATCTTTTGATCTCAAGACTCAGTCCATCACGTCGCGAAAACACATCGCTTGTCGGTAAGCATTCCGTTATGAGCGTTCTTTGCCAGTTGCCCTCACTCAGTACTGATGCGTAAACGGAAGAGTGTCTTTGTGGCCGACGATGACCTTAACGACGGCAGCGACAGTGACCTGTCGCAGGAAGGGTACATGCCGCGTGAACGGGAAGAGCGCATCCACTACATTCCCGATGAGACTTTCCGAGTCGGGGCTGATGGACGAGTGCGGACGACCTTCTCGACCATTCCGACGCCCGCCTCCTCTGCGAAAAAATCCACTACCACCCTGAACACAGACGGTACACCAAACCCTGAGCCTGCGAAGCAAAATTGGGAGACAGAATTTTCCGAATTCGACGCCGAGTACGGACCTGGTATTCAATCTGGACCTCGAACGTCACGGGAATCGGTGAGTAAAAGGCACCTTATACCGTACTCTTCCTCTGATACCTGTTTCAGGATGATCCTCACGGCCAGTGGGCGAGATTACACCGTGAAGAATTCCTCGATAAGACCGTGCGGCATGATGGTCGCGGTGACTATCTCGACCAAAGGATGTGCGCAGGCACAGGGTGCAGCGCTGCGGATCCGTCGTACCAGTGCTTGAACTGCCTGCATCCATGCTTGTACTGTGAAGGTTGTGTGAGGGGGATCCACGAGCGGATTCCTTTTCATCGTCTCGAGGTATGTGGTCTCTGAGACTTTTGCTCAGATTATTAACATCAATTGGATAGAGGTGGAATGGCCGTTCCTTCCAGCGATGCAGCCCAAAGTCAGTGGGTGTGCGGATCCAGCTCGGACATGGGCTGGGAGAAAGGTGCCCGAACCCTCCAATTGTTTTACGGACCTTGATCTCAGTTCGAGCGATGGCTGAATTAAACGGCCCTATCTTTGTATCTGCTTGGTTTTTTTCCCGTATATGTATTACTATTCGTAATCGCGTTCTGGGCAGCCGTCTATTTTTACTCCAGGGAGGAGGTGCTCTTCCTCGTCCTCTATCTCTTCAACGCGAGCCCGCCGCGAGAGGGAGTCAGCCTGCTGACCCTTCATGGGGCGTCAGGCCGTGGCGGGGTTGGGGTTACGTATCCAAGGGGCTGGATCAGCCCGACGAGTAGCTAACACCGACGCCTCCTCCAGCGCAGAGAGTGCAGGCACCGACTTCCCATTGGGGAATCGGATTTCTCGCTTGCCAAAGCTGAGAATGACCGGGTGGCGGTTCATGAAAGGCGTTCCTATGATCCCATCGTACGGGATCTAATTATTAATGATGACTTGGAATGGACAGTCCATATCTCTCACGGACGATTGCTGTATATAAGAGAGCAAGTTTAAACTTATTGGGACCACTTACCTTGCAGGCTACATATGCCAGGATGAGCTTGAGAAAGAAGCTCGCAGCCGGGGTCACGGCGTTTAACACGAGCGACATTGTACTCGGAACGGTTGACGGTTTCCCCCCGTGGCCCGGGGAAGTCAGTGACGCTAAATCTTTCTAGAGGTGGCACCGCCCATGCCCACGGGCTAACATTCTCTTAGATCGTCGACCCCGCGACAGCGCCGGACTCAATTAAAAACAAGCGTTTCGCGAACAAGAGCACAGCACTCGTGCAGTTTGTCCCCGGCGGAGAATAGTGCGTAGATTCTCTTGTTCTCAATGTTCTGTACTGTTCCCAACACACCTTCGTTGTTGTAGCGCCTGGCTCGCTCCTACGAGGGTGACGCACCTGTCGGTGACCCAAATCGAGGAGTTCGTCGCGAATTCCCGGCACAAGAAACGCCAACTCGTAAATGGCTACCGGAAGGTGAGAGCTCACAGAGTTTACAGAGAGTTGGCCACGAGGTCAATCAGCGCAAGTCACACTGTGACAGATGACATGGCGAGGGTTCGGGCCGGTCAAGCCGGCGTTAGGGCTCTGACCCGTCCGTATGGGACTTGCTGAGTTGCTGGTACGGGTCGGATTACGGGACGGGTGGACCCGTATACGGGTTACCCGTTCCCGTCCGTTACGGGTCTACGGGTACTGTACTATTTCAATCAAATGTTCAGGTGACAGGTGACGGAGGGTCATGAACTGAACAATTTTGGCCTCGGTGACGGCGACTTCGCGATTTTGAGGCCCAAATAAGCAAAAAAACGTCAAAATTTCCGCCCCGGCATTTGCCGGACTACCATTTATGGTAACTTTCCCATGATTGCCGAGGAATGAGCATCAAATCTAGTGAACATTTGAGGTGACAGGCGACATGCCGTGAACAGTATCCCCGCATCGCTGTGAAACGCTGCGGACATCAATCCGAGGTGCTTCACACTGCTGACCCTTTGACGAGGATGCTGACGCCCTTCAGTGGTGGTGTGCACATCGTACAACAGGCGCGGTCCATTTTTATTTTTTATTTTTTTCAACGGTTTCCAGCAGAATCGACGCCACGGGCTCAATTTGATCCGATTGCCTTGGGAAGAGGTGCGTTGTATTCGCATTGAAAATCTGCCTGACCCTAAACCTCATCGATACCACTGTACATCTCCTTTGCATAGCAAATTATGTCTCTCCATTCGTCCGACTGATCTTATTATTTGTTTTCTTATGCAAACAGCTGTAAATCCAGGGTTTTTACGAATTTCTGTGATCAATAAAGGGGGAGGGCGGTCCCCTGAGCGCTTGTTAGGTATAAAGTTAAACAAAACTTGGAAGGCGCCACATTCAACTTGTATGCGCCGACCAAGATCCCTGACTTGCCTCCCATGAAAATTCTACGCGCAGAAGACCTATTAACAGCGGAGAAGGCGGTTGAAAAGGGCTGGGACCCGAATAAGATCTTAGGGAGCTCCTGGCCATCCACACTACTTGACGACAACGGGCAACGCGTGATGTCCCGACCTGAAACTGTGCTGGCTAGGTGCTATGAGAACGATGCCCTGGAAGGGCCCGCCAAGTCTGGCGGGTCACTGCCACCGGCTCAAGCACACCACTTGTGGCACGGATATACGACCCTTGTCGACCCATCGAGGCGTACACTGGGCCTCTAACAGGATGAACTCGCGTTCACTGAGTGGAGCGGGAAGTTCCCAGCCATGTTGACTCATCGAGGCACACACTGGGCCCGGTAAGCAACCGAGCCATCAACACTCGGCATCATTGTTCTTTAGGTGTTTCAATGAGAATTTATCAATCCTCAGAAAGTACTGTTCCGATTTGTATGGTAGCGACGTAATGCGTAACGCTGCCCTCAAAATGTTGCCTAAATCCTCAGCTTCTGGGGCCAAAATAGGCACCTTGCGCGACATTGCCACTATTAAGCCAATGAGTCGGGAAAACTAAAAGACTGTACAACAAGCACTGGGTCCATTGTCGTGCATGCGTTGCGACTCGCGCAGAAGGCTATCGACTTTGTGCATCTTAGTCAATGCTGCCTTGGTCCATCCAAGTTCCTCGACCACCTGCTCGGCCTCCTCCCTCAAGGCGAGCATATATTCAAGGCATTCCGTCAGATCGAATAATGCGTAAGTGAAGACCTATAACATGTCGATGGAGGAAGACCGGGCATATGTAGAACTCGCGAAGAAGAGGTATGAATCGCTGCCATGTTCGTCGCAAGAATCCGCATAACGATGTCATGTATAGTTTGCTTCGCAGGTATGGCGTGCCAATCGAGAAGCCAAGAAATATAGTCAGTCTAAATAATCATCGTCAATACCGGGGATCTGCTAGCGCTGAAGAACTGCGCCGGTTTTTCCGGCCATGTCGGACCGTATCTCTTCTCTTTTCCGTGAAGAGATGAGCGGCCCTAGAATCCTGAAACCCTGATGTTGGAATGAGTTGACAACCGCGGATTGAATATGACTTACGGCCTCAAGATAGACGGAATTAAACTTATTAGCTGAAATGGAAGGCCGTCGTGATAACGCACCAGCAAATGGCCGAACCCTCTGACACAGTGACACTACCGACGCTTGCTCCGATAACAGTGTCACATTGGCCAGCATCATGTGCGCCAGCCACGAGTTGCAGATTGCAAGTCTGAAGGAGATGCTACGAACGTCGACCAATTGCAGCAACTTCTGGAGGCTGAAATGGCCAGTATCAAGCAGCGCGATCGGCTGGTGAAACTAGCGATCAAGCGCGCGCGCCGACTAGCCGGATGCGGATGGGACCGACGGCTGTGTGGTGATGATAACGGATGGGAGATCGTTTGGCCCGGTTATGGTTGAACCCAGTCCACGTGATCTGTCACAATCGATCAATTTCCGGTTACTTTCGGTGATGACGAGTATATGTGTGAACGACCTCAGTGATAATTATTTGGATCTCCAGGATCAGTGCAAGATTCCCAAGTGGAGTGGTATGACACTCTTGGTTTTATTATGTTGGTTTAAATTCACCGATCACTATTACAGCTTTAACGGTGGAGGCAGGACACCCTGAACGTATGCCAAATCCGAAGCGGGCCATTGCCGCTGGTCGCCCACTGTATCATAGCTTCGTCGATTATTTTGGGGACGATGTATCTGGGAATCGTTCCAAGTCTTGGAACAAGCACTGGAATGCATACACGACACATCGTAATTTACCGCGGAAACTTCTCCAACAGGAGTTCCATGTACACTTTGTATCGACATCTCCAAACGCAAGCATCTCCGAGCAGTATCGCGAGTTCAACAGCGCGGTGGAGTCAACACCCTTTATTCTACAGTTTATTTCCTGTGCTGATAATCTCGTCAACAGATCTACGCATACGGATCCGGTGGAAGTACAAGATGAATCTGGCGATACCACATGCTTCTGTATCTATGTCAATGGTGGCCCCTCAGATAATCCAATGCAGAGCGAGGTTTCAGGACATATTGGCGGCAAGGGGAACCGGTTTTGTCGCAAATGCGAAGTGGGCGGTACTCAGAAAGAGAAATCGACAAACGAAGGTTATCACGCGCTTTTTGAGGTACGAATCCAATAAATATTGCAATTATTTCATTCTCATTCTTTTAAAAGGCTGGGGCACCTCGCACGAAGGAGAAAATCATTGCCGAGCTCGAGAAACAAGTCAAGCTGGCGTGCTCAGGCATCATCAAACCCATCAAGGATTTGCAGACCCAAACCGGAGTCAAAGATATGTATACACAGTACTGGATCGACCACTTACTGTCGAGATTCAAGGAGATGAAGAACAATGAACCAGACAGGTCCAACAAAGACATTCAGACCGAATTAATTCAATGGACGGTCGATAATCGGGACAAGATTTACAGCGCATTTCTGACCACAGACGGTACCATTTAGTTAGTTTACCTTGGTTTTGGTACTGGAATTGCTTTCCGGGTTTCGATCCAACCAAGGACACACCGGTGGAAATTCTGCACACCATACTACTCGGAGTCGTTAAATATATCTGGCATATTTCGCACACGCCATGGTCTCCCGAAAAGAAGAAGATATATTCCCTCCGCCTTCAATCAACCGCAACAGATGGACTTTCGATCCATGGGATTCACGCGAATTACATCATGCAATATGCTGGGTCTCTCATCGGCCGTCAAATTAAAACACTTGCTCAGATGAATGTTCTCCATGTCTATGGCCTTGTAACGGATCATCAGTTTATGGCCTGGAAAGCTGCCGGAGAACTAGCCGCTTTGCTATGGGTCCCAGAGATTTGGAACCTTAATTCATACCGGGTACGTCTCATCTGCGCTTTATCGCTTTTGACTAGTGCTAACAATTCATTGATAGCGCGATCTCAAAGTTGCCGTTGCCAACGTCCTCGACATTTTCTCCCTGATTGATCCTTCAAAAATTATCACCAAAATCAAGCTTCACCCTCTCGCGCATATTGACGACGACGCAGCTGAATTTGGCCCACTCGTCGGTGTCGCGACCGAGATTTTTGAGTCTTTTAATGCCATTTTCCGCTACTGTTCCATCTTTTCAAATCATCTCGCCCCGAGCCGCGACATTGCCCTCCAACTCGGTGACCAGGAAGGCCTGAAACACCGTCTGACTGGTGAATGGTGGTTTTGTCGTGCTGTCAACGAATGGCGGAGAGCTGGACCTGGTGTCCGGCAATTTTTGGGGCAACACCCGGTGTTGCAGAAACTTCTTGGGTGGAGCGAACCGAAACTCTTGAAACACGGTGCGTTGTTTAATTTTTCGGCTTTTTAGGACAGATCTAATAACAGTATACGACCTTGAAGGTGAAGCAAGGCTAGAACCGCTCAAGCGGGGCCAAAAGAACCGGCCTATGTACTCTCTCAGGTCAACAACTGCGGTGAATGCCGTGAATTACGGTATGCATGCGTCAGAATCAACTTGGAATCGGTGCGTCAGTGGTCAGAGAATCTCTTGACGAATGTTTCGTCGGATCGTGGATTTTTGTTCAGTCGGCAACTGATGCAGTGAGTGACCTGTACACACATGATTTCTGCTCATCGTTTTCAGAACTCCACAATATGCGGACGCATCTCGGAAATTCTTCGAGAATGCGGCTGTTGCCGTCGTGGTATTGGAAGTTTTCCGGATCCTCAGTGTTCGGGACAACATTTATGGTATGCCAGTATTGGTTCGACGCGACGGAGAGACAATCTTCCATATAATTTCAGCCAAGGTATCAAACTTTTTAGATTTGAACTGGAGCGGAAATTTAACGATTAACTGCAGAATCTCAAATTCAAGGTCAACGTTCAGCACGATTGCTACACAGCCAAATGCGAGGCAACTGGGGAGCGCCTACGAATGCAAGAGCGTGTCGAGTCCGACCAGATCGAAAATTTCATTATCCACGAGCCGCTCGACCGTTTCATCATCAACTCGCATGCCTTCCATAATGCTCATCTCCTCCGTGCAACACTCCCCGATCTCCTCGCTCCAATTCCGCTCTTTGAAAACCGGAAAGAGAAGCACGACGAGTTCGCTGCCACCCCCCGTGAAAATTGGGTCTCCAAGGTTGCAAAACGCAAAGCCGCGGCTACAGATGGGAAAAAAACTACTCCACGCAAGAGGAAGGGGCGAGCCATACCCAGCGATGTTGCTTCCGGTCCCAGCACTAAACGACGCAGAACGATTGTCCAAAATTCTGCAGAACAGTTACTGGAGGAAGGGGGGCTGGTTGCGGGTCGGGAAAAGAGAGTAATAAAGAGAACAGAGGGCGCAAAATCGGCGGATGAACAGAGTGAAGAGGGGGAGGATACGGAAACCAGCACCGACGATGATAGCGACATATACAATGCCTCTGATGATTGTTCCGATTAATTATTTTTTACTGGTACGGGTGGTTTACATGATCTCAAAGATACTGGATGCAGCCTGGGAACCCAGCTGTGGAGAGGCTGTAGATCGAGACTCGTCTCTCATCTACAGGCTGGTTTCGAGCCTAGCCTCCAGCTGTCGCGGTCACATGTATGATGGCTGCGGATATTCCTGGGCTCAGCTGGCGGCAAGCTGGCGGCCAGCTGAACATGGCAGCTGGGTATCCAGGCTGGTCGGTCGGAGTTTGAAATCGGTTAACGCGCGGCTTTCCTAAAAAGGCTATTAGATAAGCAGGTGCGAATTGAGTCATCGAAATACAAATTTCACAAAGATGAGTACCTATAACAATAGAGTCTATGTATAAAACATGCTGTGTCTCCTAACGAGCCCCGAATTCAAAGAATTCATAATGCTAGAATTTCTTTTCAGTCAGGTTGTGCTTGTTTGTATCGGGAGTTGATGCCGCGGCTCTGCCAAAAGTTTGCTTATCTAATAGCCTTTTATGGTAGTTCCGCGCGTTAACCGATTTCAAACTCCGATCGACCGGTCTGTCTATCGACAGCTTTGCTTCATTATTATAAGTTCATAGACAGACCGGCTCCGGTCTAGCTGGAGGCAACATGCCCTGACTTTGGCAGTGTAAAAAGATAGACGGCCCCAGAATCGATTCTGAGGCCAGAATCGCACCAGAATAAGTATTGGCGCCAAAACACGACACCCTTTGCTCTTCTTACATTCCGTTCACAGGGCTCAAAAGTAAAGGAAGGAGCAGAAATGTGTATATTCAAGTGCAGGGCTATCGTGGGGTGCATATAGTACTCGTCCCAACAGCACTCGGACCTCTCTTGGCTCTCCAACACGTGTATGTGATGTGATGAGCACCCGGACTCCTCCTGCCGGTGCTCGATCGGTACGCACTCTTAGCGTTCGAGCTTAGCGTTCGAGCGGTTCTTCGAGCGGTTCTTCTACTAGTTGTAAATTTGAGAAGTCTAGTCAGTTACATGAGTAGAAAGCAGAGGTACATTTGACATACCGTGTACCTTTTGCTCCTAACCTTAGCGACCAGCCGTATACTGATGCGCATCGATTCGTGATATGGCACGCAGAGGGCCACAAATCCTTAACTGCAACCTTAGCATATGTGCAGATCGAGAGTCAAACACGACGCACCTAGGGAACTGTCTCATCAGCATGGCTGTGTGGATGGAGACAAGGCCGCGGGATCATGGATGCGCTGCGGGATTCTTCAGCGTGGTAAAGTCAAGTAATTAGGTGGATGCGTACCTTTACGGAACAAAGAACTGCGAAGGGTAGTCAGTAGAATGCGACCAATGGTGCTACGTAAAGGCCACAGGCGGCTGGGAGTGCGAAACAATGCACAAATAGAAGGGAGAAGAGGAGGCTGAGAGGTATTGAAATAGACAGGAGAAACCAGAGCCCAAGTCGCAAGCCAAGTGAGGTATATCTTGCGGATCCAGCGAGAGCAGTCCAAAGGGCTTGAAAAGGGCACAAACGGAGAGCCAGTGGGGTCCCGACAGATATAGGATAGACTTGAAGGCCTTGACACATTGAGTCGAGCAGTACAGCGAGAGGATCCAAGGACGACATGGGGGGAAAGAGCAAGGAGACGTGGTGATGGTGGGCATCAACATCACGCAATATCAACAACACGTGCATCGGAGTTTGAAAGACTGGAAACTTTTACATCAAGCGCGATTTCCAAAGCTTCAAAATCAATATCTGGACCTTTCCTTTTAAATCTGACCCATCGTAGGCAGAAACTGGGGTCCTAAACAACATTTAGAGACGGAAGGAATAAAAATTAAATAAGTCGATTCTGGCGGAGATTCTGGCGTGAGCTGGCGAGATGTGCCAGCTGCGCCAGACCACGCCAGCTCACGCCAGGCGAAAAACATTTTCCTGATGTGGGCCGAGGGAGTTGCCGTCCGGCATGCTCAGTTTGAATCGGTCCACCGAGTGATTTGCGATCACCCTTGAAATGGCGGGGTTGCCCCGTGGCGTGAATCTAGTAATGTATGTCACGTGATTTGTATCATTTTGCCTTTTGTTTCAGAGTTCATGCAGAAGTGGAATGGGTGTGAATTTTATAATCAAATCCAGATACTCTTTTGTGAATATGCCTGCCATGGCAGCCAGAGAAAAATTAACCCCCGGTGAAGCGAGAAAGAGAATATTTTTTGAATTTATGTCTATGGACGCCTATTTGCGCGGAATAGTCAAGGGTTGGGATTAAAATTTGACCGAAACGATTCTATATTTATTCATGATTTTTGGGTGAGATATGGGGGTACAGCCAAATTTTTGGACTCTCAACTCACTAAAATCCCCATTTACGGACAATCGGCTTGTGAAAATCCATTCATTTGGGGGTCGTTAGACTGCCCTTGAAGAGATCTTTCGATTCAGATGGCTTTCGGAGGTAATGGAAGGGGCTCAACATTGTTGTCCTGTTTGCTTGTCCGCGACTGTAAATCCAGAGGACGACACGATGCGAGTTTCTAATTGAATTATATCCCTAGTCCACGGGAAGTTTCACCTACGGCGAAGGACATCCTGGAAGGTTTGGTGGGTCGACGATCTGTCGAAATCCGTCGACTTCACGTCGACCATGCCTGTCTACCTCTGTCTGACCGACCCATGCCTCTGATGCGTTGCTGGAGCTTATATTTTGCATCAATTCATTGTACATATGTTCCTGGAGACTTCTCCCGTCGACCCTGAGCACCCATGCTGGAGCGGCGATTCTGTGGTTTCTCTCCCACATCTTCCTGCTCTCCCTCTACTCAATAAATCACCGGAATGGGCCGTTGCACGCGGCGGCGGCCCACCTCACTAGTAATGACGCCAGTAATTCCACCGGATAAAATCACAATCACAACCTAAACGGCGAAGGGCCCCTGAAATATTCGAGTCAGTTGGAGCGTGGTGGTACACCGGATGATCCATGGCCACGCGCAGAAATAGACAACGAGGGCGGCGGTTGAGACGTAGTACGAGATCTTGGATTCTTGATTTGCCAGTGGCGCCACCGTGCCGCGCCGCCAAGGGATGGGGTTAGACTATGTCCTCATCTGATCATTCAGCCCATTGGATAGTATTTCAGGCCTGAATTTTCAATATGAAGTGCGCCAGAGTGAATACAGAAAGCGTGTCGTGAAGGATGGATGTCAAATTCAGGTGGCAGTGCTGCTGGCAAACATCAACACAATTACTGTGATGCGACACTGCCGAAACAACGTCGAGAACGACCAGAAAACCAATCTCCTACCCAACCGCGGTTACGAGGAGTTGTAGTATTTAATCGTGTTTAGAGCTTGCTTTACATTTAGTCTAATATCGCACGCTACGAATGACGGTGTCTTCTTCTTCCCCACTAGTTTGCCTGTGCTACGCTACGGGATTGGTTAGGATCACTGTGACTGGGGATTTGACCGGACTCACGCTCGTCGCCAACCTTTGGTTGGCTCCTCGCGGCCTCCTGGGCAGTTTGCAAGTATTAATGAAGAGCGTTCAATCTAGTCTCTCATAGACAGACGCTACAACAATTTTGGTGCTCGTGCCTCGCATGTTGTACGTTCAATCAGAGTTTCTTGCACTGCAATTTATTCGAGCCACTACTGACACTGGGACGGCCAAAGGACGGCGTTTAAATCCAAACCACAGTCACACAGTGTACATGTACTACACGTGAACATATTCTTTAAGCCCGGGATACCACGTTCAACAAATTATTTTTATTTCATATCTGTGCTTGCAAAGGACTTCGGGGTCTACGACGTCATTGGAGCCTCGAGAGCAATCACAAATGTCCTGAGACACTCACGGCTTTTCTTATATAAATCAACACAGATAAACATACTTACACTCAGACTGCGACTTATTGACGCTGAATACTTCTATGTCATCTTTTGCTATTTAAAATGAGCGACAATCAGCTGTTCCGTGGGGTTTTTTTTTCAATGTACTCGGTGTCAATGGGACAAACACCAAAAAGAAATCAAAAAGGAAGGAAAGAGAAAATTCCAGAGAACTCTTCCAAACCTCAAGGAATTTCCAATGTTGTTCAGAGACCACTTTTTCTTGGTATTGGACATTTCTTGCAGCTCTAAAATCCATTGAGACGGCTAGACCAATAGTTTAATCTATACCAAAGCATTGACCATGCTCCTTGTAGTCGCCGTTGTCTTTCGGGATTGCCATGCTTTTTCCCTTCACTCTCTGAGCATATATATATATGCTCTGGTTCCTCCTCGGCACAGATTCGCTCCCTGTTCGGTGTCTCTGCCACCGAACTTGATTTCATGTCAAAAAAAGCGTGAAAATCACTCGCTGTCTATTTTATCCTTGATCCTTGAACGGCCCAGACAACTCGAAATAGTGTAGTCCTCGGACCCCCTGGGTTGTCACCGTTTGTGATGCATGGCTGATGGTGTGCAGTGGCGTGAGTAAAAAAGCCGCTGACTTTATTGTTTTCAGGCGCTTTCTGCAGTGGAGGACGCGTCAAATATTTCCACAAGGTGTTTAGAATATCCCGAAAGTAGATGAAGAGTTCTGAGGAAAACGAAGAAATTAAACCGGGTGGATTGGCATATGAATACAATGCTACCTGACATCGCGCGCATGTATCATGCATCGCCCTGATCAGCTAATGTCACTCTGACGATCTCAATTCCATCAGCTACCAGTCTAGTTCATCCAATATTATTTTTGTGATTTAAGGATGCTTCAAACCAAGTCAATTTGGGGACGTGCCAGATAGCATCACAGCCACTGCCAGGTAACATAGCATCAATTTATGGGATGTATCCGATTCTGCGCTCATGTCACAATTTTGAAGAGGCAGATCCCATCAAGTATGCATCTAATCTGTACAGTATTATTTTCGCGATTTAAGGGTCCTTCAAAGGGAGCCAATTTGCAGCTAACAACACAGCCACTGCCAGGTAACAACCCAGTGATCGGAACATGAACCGTTCTGTGCGGAGCACGGGTTCATGCTAGTATACTGTAAAAGACTAAATCGAACTAATGGCACCGAATCGGCCGAAGATCCCTGAGATTGAATAGATCCGGAATAGAATTTCCAAGCATATTTCAAGCAATATTAATATTAATATATATTGTGTTATTCTCCCTTTGCAACCCACCAGCACGATGCCCCCGAAAGCAACGCCCACAATTGCCGTCATGGGGTACACACGGCTGCACGAGTAAATGAACAACGTTTTTTAGGGGAAACGAGGATGATTACGCACAGAAAAGCGAGCCTTCAGATTCAAAGGGAGAATCGCCTTTGCCGTTATCATCCACAACACCTGACGTTAATCTGGATATGGCTTTACTCCGCTGGCAGTGTTTATCAGTTGGCGGCTAGCGCACTGGGATGAAGCAGAACACCTTCATAGTAGCGGTGTTCATGTCATTCGTGTCAATAATGTACGGGGTTTCATTTTCGTGGGTGCCTTTCTTTGCGGATTGGATTACCCATTCCATCCCAACAACCAGTGGTTTGGGTCCAGGTAAGCGTCTGAAGCACGTTTGGGCCGACAATATTTCCTGCGTAATGGCAAGGCACACACCGATAACCACGCAACGTCCTCCCGAGCCCATTTTTATAAACAATGTGTGTCAGCGTATGCCCGACACTACCCAGGACCTGCATTACATGTGTTAGCTGATGAAGCAAAATGGTGGGGAATCGTACCTTTGCCCCCAGGTTCTTAAGCATGTCAACGATGAACAACTTGGCAGAGTCGTCTCCGAATTCAGATATTACGTCCACGTAGACGATGCATCCTTTTAGGAACTGAGAGGCCCGGGCAGGCGAGGATCTGGGTTACTTTCGGCGCCGACCTTCGCCCAGCGCTCCCGAATAAACTGGTCCCGCCGCTTCAATAGAGCCATTCCAAGCACCGATGGTCCGTTAACTCCCAAGCCTGGCGCATGAATGCGTGGATCCGTGCAGATTTCGCAGGCGCCGGTATGGAGGGCTCACCGATGGAAGAGGTCGAGGAAGAGGCGCCGCCGACAGCCTCTGCTCTCTGCAAGCCAGGACGCTCCATGCCGCGGAGGGTGCCGTTCAATTGATCCCGGCTGAAGCCCATGCTTGTATTGGGCCGTTCGGGGGGAGGTATTCTGAGTTTCTCCAGGGCCGACGCCAAGGTCTCAAGAGAACTCCCACCAGGTCCAGCCAATGTGCGCATGAATGAAGCTGCGGAGGGCTCAACCGGTAAGATAAAGCAGACGCAATGAGAGCTCACGAGGCTGTCTGGCATTGAAAAAGCTGGGCGCCCTAACGAGTTTGTGCTTCGTCGGCGACGGCGAGCCCGGAGTAGACACAGGCTTGGCCCCCATCGCCATGTTTGCAACCACAGCCTTCGCCGCGCTCGACTTGGTCGGACTTGCGAACGACAACATCTTGCTGGACAATTCCACAGGCTTTGTTGGCGAGCCAAGTGGCGCAAAGCCCGTCTTCTGCTTCCCCGCCGCGTTTTCAGTCGCCGCAGTCTTCGGGAGCTTGTCAGGAGCCGACGAGGATAAGAATGAAGCGTTTGACTCGGAATGTGACCACTCACGTGTATACATTGCTTGCGCTTGGTCCTGGGATTTCTGTCTCTGTTCACTTTGGAGGCGCTGGCTTTGGAATGCAAGCGCGTTGCAGCGGCGGTCTCGAGCGCATCTCTCTGCCTCGCGCGATTCTCCTCGGTGTCTTTCAGGAGACGCGACTCCGGGACCCACTCGTCCCATCTGTAAGCGTAAGAACGCGCCAAGATTCAAGGAGCATAGCCTGACGCACTTTGCATTCCAGCCTTTGTAGTGAACCAAGTGGGCGGCGTCCGCCGTCTGGAGGATCCTTGCGACATATATGAGAGGGCCATGGTAGCACAGGACGTTCTCGCCAGTACTGAAGGTCAGTAGTGGTCCCATAGTAGGTCAGATGGATGCTCGATGGATGATACTGTAGTATTTAAATCACTTCGAATGTCACGCGTCACAGGGCCCAAAATTTTCGAACCTGTCACGGGTCACCGACGGGATTTTCGAAGGTGCAAAACCAGTCACGAAAAAGCCGAAAAAGGTCCGCAAAAAAACATTTTTCGTGCGCGCGGCGCGTACAGGCGTATTTCCGCATTCGATCCCTCAGGCTCTCACAAAATGCCAATTTGGGTTTGCATTGGCAAAAGTGGTGGATTTGCGCTGCGATGGGAGCCGAAAATTGATGAGGTGGGACACTGTTAGGTCGCGGGCCGGCAATGAGCACTTCTCCTATCCTCCTGGGATCCTCAGAATGTCGGGAAGCTCGCTTGTCGCAACGGTGGCGGGAATTCGTGGGGTACGGATTTTCGAAGTTTGTTTGGATGTCACGGCCAAGTCACCCCATTTTCGAAAACCAAAGTTCGAATCTTGCGGTCACAGGTCACAGCCCGGGAGAAGTGATTTAAATACTACAGTACCACGAGAGTCAGTGACGGAGATATAAACAAACACACGTGATACTTTGATTGCCGTTTTCAGAAAAGTTGGCGCGCGTGACTTGTAGAACGTTTTTGCACACATTTGAACTAAATCTGGGAACACTCATATCTCGACAACCACTGCACGGATTGACAAAATTTCGGTATATTTGGGAAGTGCTCGTCGAGGACTACAGCGCCCCACCCTTTTTGCGCCGAACCTCGCCCACCCTAGTCTCTTATAAACAGACGCTACAACAATATGGTGCTCGTACCTCGCATGTTGTAGTCTGTCGAAAAGGTTGATGCGTTGATCGCTGGCCGCGTTATTACAAATCACAAAAACAATTCGGATGCTGGTATACATTCCAGAACAAGTTTTTCACAAATATGAAGTCAAATTAGTATTTATTAGCATAAATTGAGCAACTTTCTCACCCAACTCGTGGCGGCAGAGTCGAAGAACCAGGAGTTTGAACTTTGATGGTTCAACAGATGACAAATCCTGACATAATCTGCTCTTTCTATTCCGCGAGAATGGAAGTTGAAAAATAAAAATTTGAAGACACATTTGAGGTCAGACATGGATTTGAATATCCTTTCTCTCTCAAAGTTTGAGGATGAGGGTCCTGGAGGTGCTAAATAGGCATGGCAAAATTTCAAACTCCGACGATTATATAATAACGCGGCCACCAAACACGGTGGCGCGGTTAACAACAGACTACGCCCACCCTGAGCTTCACATTCAGAGCACCCCAAAATTGTGTCGGCGGGCTCTGGCACCCTAAATAGTGCACATTATTTGAATGAATTCCCTTGATTACATTGCTGAGAGAGCCCCGAGTGAAAATTTGGGTTCGGACATCAGTTTACCCAGCATTAACATGTGATCGTTGACTCTGTTCACCATCCGCTTCTTCCTCGGTGTTTAGAGTGCGTTCGGATCATCCTGACGACCTCAGAATCAGGATCAGTTTCAGGTTCGGGGCCGGTCCGGTAGCTGGTCACATTATGTAACACTCATGTAGCACCTTGATTTTTTTGTTTCTGCTTGTTCTCGTGCATAGACAAGATGTACTCGTTCATCCATTACTGAAGACAGTGTTCGACTTAAGGGTTAAGCTTAAGATAAGTTAAGCCTTAATAAGGCCTTAATGTTAAGCTTAACAAGGAGTGAGAATTGTCCAAAGGCTTAATTAAGGGTAATGATGGCATCAGATATTGTGATCTCATCAAAGGTTTTTCCTCACGACTGCGATGGTCGACGACGAGCTCCAGCTATGCTGCCTGTGAAATCTGGCCTCTGGGTCTTCCATCCTAGTAAAAACAGAACTCGGCGCACTATTTTGGCGGGGCAGTTCCGCAATCCCCTGCACGTGCACCTCGCAAGGCCTTTACTCAGCAGCAGCTATTGATGGAGTTGTTGGCAGCAGAGCACACGGACGAGGAACCAGACGACGGAGAGTTGGAAGGCTCTGGGGATGACTACGAGTAGTTCTACGGGCTCTCATGTATTGCCGCTGCGTAAAATCACACACCCCAGGAAATTGAGGCCTTAATACAGGAGGCTTAATTAAGGTTATTAAGGTTTTAAGCCTTAGCCAAGATGCCGCCCGTTAATAAAGGCTTAAGGTCGAACACTGACTGAAGATGGTTCACAGACGCTGGGAGACACCAAAAATGTGGAGAAATAGCAAAATACAGGCAGGAAGGCATTATATATCTTATCTAATTGTTATCAACTGACATCGGCAAGACATCGGGTAGCTGGTTGCCGGGTTGCATTGCGTGAGCAAAAAGCAAAATGACCCACCGGGACATAGGGGCGTGTACCGCTATCCAGCAGCTGCGACAAGACTAATATTGTTTAGTTTCTGACTGGTCTGGTGCGACACAGTCCTGATGTATACTGTAAGTCTGACGCCTACAACAGTTCTCTACCTATCATTTTCTGACTGAGCATTCCGGGTCCTCGGATGCCGTGCTCACACATATATATCTGACATTATTTCCTCTTCCCTATCTTGTCTTACACTTACATTACGACAATCTAGATCACTGTTCCTGTCATTCAGTCTGAATCAGTGAGGGCACATTGACAGCGCCCTTTCATATACTTGGACAAGATTCGGGAGATGCTGGAAGAGACAACTGGTGCAGATGTCAGCAATACAACGGTATGGAGGAGTTTGAAACGTAGTGGTTTCACGATGAAGAAGGTGTGTCGTATAGATTTATTTCTTGTTTGTTTTTGACAGGAACATCTTACCTGTGATGCTTTGGAACGAAGTGAACTCAAACGGGCGGCTTGCATGGGGAAGCACTTGGCAGAGGGCATGACGAGGAGGGATTGAGAGATGACCTGAGACGGATTTGGATTAATCATTCCTCGTTGAGACGGGAATCCGGGATTGATTAATCAATGTGATAGGATGTTTGCGACGGTTTTAGAGATGTGAAAAGAGGCACCCTTTCTAGCGGCCGGTGTATTCCGCAGCATCTTACGAGCGGAGATGGCGTCCTCGGCTCGCTTGAGATGAGTTGTAGCATTGTCGAACACAAACACGTGGTCTTCGTTGGGATAATCCCGCTCAAGTATATCAATCGCCTGGAGTTTTTCTTGATGTCTTTTCCTCGCTCGCCCATGTTCCTGACTATTTCATTCCCTAGGACCCTCGGGAGCTCGCAGACTAATTGCCAATAATCACTGCGTTCCGGCCCCTAATAGACAGAGTGTCTGGCTACTGGGGTAGACAGAGGAGTAGACAAGCCAATCTGGCTACGTATGTCTACACCTCGTAGACTTACTATGTCTACGTTTGTCCTGTCCGTCTACCTGAGTCCACCGACATAGACAGATGGTAGACTGAGGTAGCCAGAGGTAGACCGAGGAAGACTCACGTAGACCAACTGCTTTTCCGTTAATTCACAATGGTACGTCTCTGCGGATTAGCACAATCAGGATGTGTCTACAGGCAATCAATGGCTGCTGTAAGCCTTGGGGGAGTCAATCTGCACTGTGGATCAATCTACGTCTTGAAACGAAAGAAAAGAATTTACATTTCAAAAATGAGGGCCGCCGTGGTAAGAGTCGACCACACATAATTGGAAACTAGCTCTCCATGGGAAGCCCATGTCTTCTGGGAGAGAGCGGAAAGATCGAAAATGTGCAGAAACTGCAATAGGCCTTGTTGGGTCTTCCAACGGTGGTTGCCCAACAAAAGGTCGGAAGACAACTGAGTTTGTACTGCATTCTGTGCCTGAACTGCAAAGACATACTCGGTCAGATCTACCCTTAATCAATAGCAAAGTTACTAAGTCCTTACCCAAAATTATGCGATGCCAGATCACATTCCGAGGCTTGGAGTCGGATTTGGCCACTCGGACCCTTTCTTTGTCAACCAATTCCATTGAGTAAAGATTCCCGGTCGCTGATTGTACAGCTTCGGGTCCAGTCAAGTCTATATACACTACACCCAATTTGCGATTCGACTCCGGGTCCCTTTCTCTCGCGCGTGGACCGACGGGCAGGTTTAATTTCGGGTAGAGGAACTCCGATCTCCTCTTCCAACTTCTCCTCCTCCTCCTGCTCCGGAGACTTTATCATTACAGGAGCATCTGGTGATGGGGTCGGGATGGAGTTTGGGACTTGTATGGATGGGGATGCGGGTGTATCATCGTCGTCAGAAGGTTTGAATGGAGGTTTAGCAGGTTCGGGATCTGCCTTCTCTCCTTCGAGGACGAGTCCAGGGTGAAGAGGGCGAGAAATCTCGTCCTTGGACTCAATGAAGACGACATTAAATGATGTGAGTACCTTCTTGGATGTCCGATGATAGCACCTATAGGCTTTCGAGTTTTCGGAATACCCGATGAGGACACATTCGATGGAACGATCGTATATTTTGGGGTTATGCCGGTTTTGTACTAGGACGAATGCGCGACACCCAATTTCCCGCAGATGGGATAGGTCGGGCTTTCGATTGTGCCATGCTTCATATGGGGTTTTGTCCTTCTGGGCTCTCGTAGGAAGCCGTTCAGAAAGATATGCCGCAGTTTTAACAAATTCGTCCCATTGATTTGCAGGTACGTTTGCAGCGGAGCGCATGGCTCTGGCACGGTTCATAATAGTGCGGTGGGCTCGTTCCACCTTGCCTATGTGGGCAGAAGTATATGGTGCAGAAAACTCTTGACGAGTTCCCGTTTCTGCTAGCCAAGTGTCCATCTCATGGCTCTTCAGCTCGCCACTGTCAGTGCGAAAAACCCCGACATCCAGTCCGGTTTCAACCTTGACCTTCTTCTCCCATTCACGCAGTTTGGGGAGTGCATGGCTTTTATAACGAAGTGGGATAGCCCAGATGCGATTGGTATGTTCGTCAACCAATTCCATTGAGTAAAGATTCCCGGTCGCTGATTGTACAGCTTCGGGTCCAGTCAAGTCTATATACACTACACCCAATTTGCGATTCGACTTCGGCCCTTGACGTTCTTTAGGCACGGAGTTTTTGGTCTGTTTCGCGCGGATGCAGTGTTCACAAGATGACGGAATTTGGGAGAGGTCGATTGGCATACCTGTTGCCATCTTCTTCTTCGCCATATGGACAATGGTGGGAATATTGGCATGGGCAAGACGAGGGTGCCACGTCGCCAGACCAGGGATGGCCTTCGCGAGGTTGGCCTGGTCCGGGGGGTACTGAACGGGTTTCGCATTCACAGCATACAGACTCTTGTTGAAGCGAGTTGCTGTTGCAATGATGCCGTGACCGGCGTGAACAATGTCGCAACCTGTGGCTTTGAAATTGCAATTGTATCCAGCGTCGCAAAGGGACCCGACGGACAGTAGACGGATCTGAGCACCTGGGATGTACAGGGCGTGTGAAATGCGGATACGGTGACCGCGTGACGTGGGCTTGATTACAATTTGCCCAATCCCCACGGCGACAACACCGCTGCCTCCGACTCCCCTGATCATTCGTGGCGCAATGGGCTGGATTTGAAAGAAGTCTGTGCGCACAGGCGAAAGGTGAACCGTAGCTCCGGAGTCCAAGTAGAACGGCTCGAGTGATTGATTAACGGGCAGATTGTTCCAGTCGACACTTGTTTTCATGTCAACGCCTTCGAAGACCATCATGGATAGCTCGCTATCCGATATCTCGCCGTCCGCAATTTGGTTAAGGACGGACTGGGGAGTTATATCGGATGCGATGGCCGAAGCAGCGAATTCCATGGTGTCTTCGGTGGTCTCCACAAAAAAATACGCCTTGCCGTTCTCATCCACAAACTTCTTCCGAGCAGATGTAGCGCTGGAGCTCTTCTTCTCTCCGGCCTTCTTCTGTCGCCGCGCGGTCAATTCTGCGATAAATTCATCGCGTTTCCCTTCCATGGCACCTCCTTTCGCAAAACAACTCTTGGTCGGATGCTTGCCATTGCACGTCGCACAGTTCCTGTTATTGATTGACGACAATGTGATGGGTGTAACGGGCTTCTGGGCTGCGACGAGAATGGTCTCTACGCCGTTCGCTTTGTCGGCGGCAATACGTGCTTGTTCGCGCTCCACACGGTCAGTGATCGTCTTTACCGTGAGTGAGGCAGAGCTGAGAAGAGTGTCGAGGTTCTCCCGGATATTCGTAAATTCTCCGGAGAGTGCGTTCAGCATGATGACGACGTTTAACGAGTTCTCGTCAGGTAAACCAATGTCGAAAATGTGTTTCACAACGTCCTTAATCTCCTCCGTAGTGGTGTTAAGGTTCGAGGCGCGTGAGTAGCGGAAGGCGAGGGCTCGTTGAAGGAGGAGCATCTGTGATACGACTCCGTCTTTACGATGGCGGGCCTCTAAGGAGTCCCATATTTCCTTGGAGGTTTTCAGGTCACGGATGCTGGCCTTCTCTGCGCTGGTGAGTCGCATTCGTAGACATGCTATCGCGAGGGCGTCATTATCCTTCCAGATTTCCAGTTGCGCAGTGTCCGTGGGTTGGGGGATCCTCCCTTCCACGTATTTGCGTATGCCAGCGAGAGTGAGGGCATCAAGACATGTCTCCGACCAATCGACATAGTTTTCTTCCTCTTTGTCGAGGGCAGGAAAGTCTTGGAAATGCGACGGCGCCTTGATGGCAGTAAGAACGGCCGGCAGAGCGGTCGTAACAGGGGTCTGGGTTGTTCCCATGGTGCACGACGAGATTAAATGTAATGTTTCTGCTTGTCTGACTTCAAATAGTCGACAATAGGCCCATAACCTGTAGAAACTAGATACAGCGTATCTCAGTCAGCGTGCGTAGCAAGACTCTATAAATATATGTGTACCTAGATACAGCGTATCTGATGAATAATGAATAAGTAACCGACGGATATAAATAGTCGCGAACACTTTACCTCAGTCAGCGTGCGTAGCAAGACTGAGGATAAAGAGTTGAACAGGTCTACTTTTATATAAAGCCCGGGTCCCGATGTCCCTATAATATCGGACTTTCTGGGTGAAACTCCAACAATTTTTCGTCACATGGGCATCCAGCTCGGAGTCGGTGACAGGATCCGTGCCCTGGTAGACCGCGATCAGAAAGTGGTTTCGAAAATCGAGAGCGGCAACCGGGATCTTGTGACAATTCTCGAATGCATCTCTGCTACTGGCGTGGCCCTCCATCCCTCGGTTGTCTTTCAGGGGTTGCGTCGTGATTTACGGTGGGGGGAGAACAATCCTTGCGATGCGAGGTCTGCTCTTATTTTCCGCATTTCTATCTGGTTCACATGCTGTGTAGTATCTCCATCTCACCAAACGGCTGGACCGACCAAGAGCTGGGTGCGTTGTGGATGGAGAAAGATTTCGCGCCGGCCTCAGCTGAATTTCTCGATGACCCTGGTGACTACCGCCTGCTGATCTTGGATGGCCACAACAGCCACTGCACCTATCGCTTCATTAGCTTCGCACAGGTAGATGCATAGCTCCACAACTACGATCACTCTTATAACTCTTTCCATTTTAGAAACATAGGATTATTATCCTGTGTCTTCCCTCGCACATGACACACGCTCTTCAACCGTGTGATGTGGGTGTCTTCAGTCCCCTCGCGGCCAAATGGAAGGCCAGAGTTTCTCAAGTAAGCCTGATTCGACGTCTCCTACATATATCTGAACTCAACTACACTCTTTTACTCGGAAAATTGTAGCAACATGCGCAAAACATTCTGATAGATAAATATAACCTCCTTTCGAACTATTCATTTGCACGAACTCAGGCGTTCAAACCATCAACTATCATTTCGGCTTTTCGAAGATGTGGTATTTCACCGCTGAATGAGAGCGCTGTCCCCGATGAGCTTTTTGAACCTGCACTGAACTACGCCACCCAGGCCGCTATGCCGCTCGCTCCTCGTCGATATGCTCTGCTTGACCCTGCCCCGACAGACGCGACACGACGAACTTCCTCTGTAACAGCGTCTAGTTCCTCGATGTCTACTTCTACAAATATCCAAACCAGTGCGTCTAATATAATACGTCTCTTGATATTCTTGTGCTAACGATACATCAGCTACTTCAACGAGGTCCTCGTCGCCGAACCAGTCCCGTCAGTCAACCCCTACCAACTCCTCCTCAGCAGGCCAGTCCCATCTCTCGACACCGAGGGAGACCATCAACACTGCGCGTGATGCGTTGCAAGCGCGCGAAGCATTGCGAGTCGCATTCACCCTTGCCATGCCTTCACCGGTGCGTAAAACGGCATCGCGCTATGCGCTGGCAGCCGAGAACGACCAGCTGCGCAACCTCCTCAAGGCAGCTGGGGTCGAGCTCGACAAGGATTACGCAGGGATGTCTTTGATGGAGCGGGAGAACACAAACATGCGTAAGCAGCTCTACGCTAAGAAGAACAAGTGCAAGCGGACGTACACGACTGGGAAGGCGCGGCTCATGACTAGCGAGGAGATGACCCAAGCGCTGCTGGATGAGCTCCACAAGAAACAGATCACCGAGCTTCATTCCGAGCTGAGGAAGAACATCTTCCCAGGTATCAAGATCTCACTGTGGATAGAGTTGGCAGTCGGATCAAGTGCCAAGACATTTGATCGCTTTTTTGGGCATTTGATCCGACTGCGCCAAGATCGACTGCAACTCGATGCACTTGAAGCGACTGCAAGCTAGACATTTGGCCAGAAGGCAGTCAATCTGACTGTTTCCCCAAGCATTTTATAAATTGTCTTCCATGCCTTCCTAGCGTCCAACTGAGTCCCCGGATATTCAAATTTGTGCTCGGTTTGTCTCTGCTTGAAGCGGGAGCCGCAATCGACCTTCTTCTACTCTTGCTTCCACTTCTTCTACCAAACGACGTGTTGCTCGCGTTTTTTGTGTTCCCGTGCAATCCATCTAAGCTTTCCATCCAATTGAACCTCGCCCCTGCTCCCTCCTCGTCTCTGATACTACCTTCATATCCTGTTCAGCTGATTTCACGGCGAACCCGCTGCAAACCCGCCGCTGGAGTAGCTTATGGCCCAGAACGCACCGAAAAGACTCTAGAATGAAAGAAGAGGTGCCGATGCACTCATTACTGTAACAAATGGTGTGATTTTGACCACTATCGAGGAAGCCACGATAGAAATCAAACCTGGCAATGAGACGCCCAATTCCAAGTCCGTATCTCAGAAGAAGGTCAGTCTTCTCAGATATTTCACAGTTTTGTGTGCGCGTAATCATTTACAGACCCCGGTTACTGCGACCAAAAAGCCCTCAAACATTGTACCACCTGATGACGACGACTACGATGCGGATGCCTGCACTTCAAAGAATGAGAATGACCTCCAAAAGCTGATGAAGGGATCGACTCAAAAGGGCAAAAATCCGAAAACGGCGGTCAGTGATTCTACATACAGCCACGTATCGTTAACTCACTGAGAAATGCCGACCAAGGGCCAAAAGCAGGTTACTGCCGTGGGGTTATTTGATAGTGATACTGTGACTGTGAATGAGCACAAGGTCTGCTCTTTCTTTCGACATGAAATCTGTTTTAATTGGTCATGCAGGAGAACCAACCTCCAAAGACGGTTAGTGTCAAGATAAAAAAAATCAAACTCGTCAATACCTGAATCTACCACAGGCCGCGAAATGGAAGGCAGAACCCTTTCCTTTGATCGGGTCACCGCCGTCCAGAAAGGCAAGTCTCTTATTTCTTCATATCCGTGACTTACCACTGTTTCTGGTTAGACTAAGCCCGAACCTAAGGCCCAAGCACCGTTATCTCCTCCTAGTCGCCGAAAAATCAAGACAACGAAGCCCGCTTCAGCGAGCGAAGATGATCAAGATGATCCTCCTCCTAATTTACTGACCTGGAAGGAGCTTCCGACTTGCTGCCCAGCTGCCCTCTGCTCGGATCGTCTCCCCTCCGAGCCTGTCGACACACTTCTTTCGCTCTTTAACAAGAAAAAGCGTCTCATGGATGCTGGCGGCCCCACGGCAAAAGGCACAGCTTTCACTGACTTGGAAATCTGTCAAGCGATCACACTGCATAAACGTCGGCATTCTACCTCACGCCTTGGTCAGCAGCGCCGTTGGCCCCAACAAATTGACTGGACCGAGGTCCAAGACAGGATATTCACTATGAAGGACACGATCGTCGATCTCTTCCAAAGCAGCCAAAACCTGGAGGCTTGTCCGATCTGGGATAATTTTCTGTTGGCGATTGACTACAAAATTCTAGATTTCGCAGAGTCAAAAGCAAAATGGACTTCAAAACAGCCATTCAAAGCAAGCGATGTGGATAGTAAAGGCGTCTATCGAGTTCATGTAACTCTGATCCGTAACGACAGCTACGGCCCACAGGGCGAATTTGTCATCTACTCCTGCCTGCTAAGACTCATAGTGGAACTTGACACGAACGAGGAGCAGCTGGAGCAAGACTTGTGTTCAAATCTGCATGCACTCATCACTGAAGGCAGCAGCCACGAGAAATTTGACTACGAAGATGACCAGGTCGCAACTTCCAATTATCTGACCCTAGACGCGCTTCCTCGTCCTTCCATTCGTCATCGCTTCCCTCATACTAGAAGACCAACCGGGTCTGGACACCTTTCACGATGCGTTCGAAAAATCAAACAGTAACGACTTTGGCGACATATTTTTCCCGGAAGATATTACAGAACCTGGCGTCCATACCATCCACTATCAGAATACGCTATCAATCAGATCCGCGCAAGCCTATCATCGCGACACAGAACCCGATCCTAGTCCCCCAGCGCGCCACCGAAAATCGGTTGACATCAAGCGGCCAAGCCAGAAATAAAAACCGACGTTTTAAAGGTAACTCCCTAGCTTCTTACCTTCCCTCTGTCCGGATATGCACATTGAATTTTTTGTAGATTCGCATCCCCCACCGGCCGTTGTTGAAGAGGAGATCACGATAGCTGATTTCAGTCCCGTAAGTTATTCCATTGAATATTGTGTTTCCGGTTTGACCGAGGCCTAGCCACCAAGAAGACTGCAAAAGTACGACCTAAACCCACACCAAAAATCCGTAGCAAAAACTCCGACGTCAACGTGCGACACATTTGGATGTTTGAATGACCATGTTCCCTCAATTTTTACTCGCAGGCCCCCACCGTAAATCACTCCAGATACGGGACGCGCTCTAGGAGCAAGGCAAAGGAGGAGGAGGATTGAGTAGGTATTGCTGTTCCATTCGAAAAGGTGCCGATGTAATGTTTGACGCATGTTCACTGTTGTATGAGTCAGTATGACTCGGAGTCGAAATTGAAGCTGGAATTATCGATGAAGCTATTCAGATGCCATTTGGAACAAATTCAGAGCGGAAGGGTGAAAAAGATGATTCTGGAGCTATTTCATAAGCCCCAGCAAATTTCTTTTTGCCTTGAGGTGCTTCGAGGCGCTGAACCGACTGTTGTTTGCGCTTATTATGATCAAACGCCACAATTTCAAACTCCGCTCTTCTTCTCCTCCCACCACCCTCCGCCTCTCTCCGTGCGCGTCCCCCGCGTTTTATCGAATAATTCGAACCTCAGTCGGTCTAATCGATCCCCCAACACGTCCTCCCCGATTCTCAGATCACCAGTGGCTGAAATAGACCCTTCAGCGCCGAAATACGCGATTTTTGCGATATTCACCAACAAGGACGCGTAAGTCCATTATCTCTCTATCTAGGACCTCCAAACCTCAACCCCGGACCGAGATAGATCCTATCCTCACTCTGAATGCATCAAAGCCCGGGGTGATTCAGAAGAATGCAATCCGGATCGCGCCGAACGGCTTGGATGTATATCTGTGGTGCGTCCTTCGATTTTTCCGCATTCCTGACTTCCTTGGTCCACTTTTAACCTTATAATAGCCTCTATTCCCTGGTATGTCGCCCTCAATGCCTGCATACAGCGTACTCACGGCTCTTTGTCCCCTCCTAGGTCACCTCCGCACCACACATCTACGGCAGGAAGAAACCCGAGGGCATCGCGTGGCTCAGGCGGAAACAGCGCATCGGCAAGGAGGCCCCTCCGTGCTCGTGGTTGGGAATGGGGCATTGGCATCCGTGCGTCTTCTGTTCTCTTTCCTCCATCCGTGCCCCCACCCCTTGAACAATCCGTCCCTCGCGTCCTCCATCCATCCCCTCCCTCTACGCTCCCAATCCTCCACCCTCACCATCTCCGTCGATGTGATATTCATATTGTTCTTTCCCAGAATTCGCATCGGACGACCCGTCCCACGAAGCGGGTCGCGCTCCTGCACTCGCGCGCGAGGCTGTTGCCGCGGTTTGAGGGTGCAGCTCAGCAGGCTCGGTGAGTGGGGCGAGGAATGGGGGGAGGGGAAGAAAGTGTGGAAGGGGGGTATGCATCTGGAGAGCAAGTTCATCGTTGTTTCCTCTTCCCCTTGTCCATCCCTCCTTTCCCTCTTCCCTCATTTTCTTCCGACCGCTGATGCTGCTTTTTCTTCCCCTAGTTGTTTTTGACTGTCTCGGCAATCCCCTGTTCCTCGCCGTTCGTTGTCGCTCAACGTGACTGTCGTCCTCATCAAGGGTCGTGAGGTCGTGCACACGCCGCTCGGCCGTGATGTGTTTCCTTTGTGCTTTCCTTTACTATGTTTTGACCATGTCCCGCATGCTAATGAGGGTTCAGAGAGCAGCAGCTTTCGTCTTCGGGAGTTCGACTATGCCCTCACAGATACGGACAAGGAGGATCCCACCACATCCGTGATTGTAGAGGCCGCTCTTGCCCTGCTCAAATACCTGCATAGTTGTAAGCAGTCCTTTGATTCCCCACCGGGTTTCTATATAATGTTTCGGATAAATGCTGACACTCCTCAGCTTCTCCGTGATCGGATCACGAAAAAATTCTGTTTGAAAAAAAAAGTACGTTTCTTTTTCACTCCAGTACCACCGTCCTTCCTTTAATTTCTTAATTAATTCTTTCTCTAAGCTAAGCCGCCAAAAACGATCTGCTACGACATGGAAGAAAGCTTTTGACGCCCAAGACCACAACACCAAAAAGGTGCGCGAAGTGCGCTTCCAAATTTCGCTCCCTACTAAATTATCTGTGAACTTGGCGCATGCGACAGCCAATATGCTCACCATCGGTGCTCAGATCAATCTGTCGACCGGTCCTGCGCCGTTCAAATTGCCAGTGGGGATACTGGTGTGGCACTCTCCTTCTTTCTGACAGCGTGCTGAGGTCTTTTTTTGGTAGCTCTTCTGCCGTTGCAGCTACTGACATGGTACGTTATGATTTGTTGGTGATTCGGTACTGACTTTGAATGCAGATGTCCCTCAGATGCGATGCGAAAACCTTCGCATTCTTCACGCAATATATGCTAAGACAAGTCCAGGCGCGAACTCGTTCTAACGATATTGATATCTTTATAGTGATGAATTGTGTTCTCCTCTGCAACATCTCTCACTGAATATGCCCTCATCTCGCTTTACCGCTTGTCGTCTTCTCCTACTGACTCTTCTTTTCTAGGATAAACCTCCATAGTCGCCCACTTTCGGCCATTTTCAGTAAGTGGCTCTCTGCGCGACAGTATTTTGTGCAGTACTGATCAACCACTCGTCAGATAGCTGGTGAACTGGGCAGTAGCGCGTGTAGATTACGCTGTAAATGTAATATAAATAGCGGTTAATATATTTGTTTTTTTGGGATTCAATGGACGGATCGTAGTGACTACACCACAACCGATCCGACTGCCAGTAGGCCCTTGACCCGACTGCCATGGTACACTCGAACCGACTGCCATGGGACACTCATACCGAATGTCAAAATGGCCGAAATGCACTTTCGGGTGAGTGTGCAGTTGCAGTCGGTTCAAGTGCGGGGCGGCAGTCGGATCGACTGTTCCGTAACACTCGGACCGACTGTTTTCAGGCAGTCGATCCGACTGTCGATACTGTCCACAGTGAAGAAGGCGATCGGCGACGCAGAGAAAGCAGAGAAGGAGAGGGCAAAGAAAGCGGTTCAGGCAGCAAAGGCTGCTGCGAAGAGAGTCGAACAGGCAGCGAAGGCAGCCACGAAAGCAGCAGAGAAGGCGAGGAAAGCGGTGGAGAGAGAGGCTGCGAGGGCTGCAAAGGCCGCAGGAAGGGCACGTGGGCGGGGACGCGGACGGGCCCGTGCCGCTCAAGGACGGGCTGGAGTTGTCGGAGGTGGGAGAGGTCGGGGTAGAGCGCGGGACAGCAGCGAGGAAGAAGAGTCGAGCGCAGAATCCGATTCTCCAGACAAAGAAACCGATCTCGACGATCCCGTTGTCGGCGCAAACTGTGGCCCCGCCACAACAGACACTGAATCTTCAGATGAAGAAACCGATCTGGACGACCCGGTTGTCAGCGTAAACGCATCTCCCAGCACAGTAAACGCACCTCTTGCGACCCAAGATGAGTCCGACAACGACAACGACTCGGACCAAGAAGAAACTGGAATTGCGTCCTTCAAGGGGCACCGATGGGAGTCTCGCCGCAATTTGGAGTTCCAGGTGGTGTGGACAGACGGAGATGTGACCTGGGAGCCATTTTCCAATGTTAATGACTGCCTGGCGATGGAGGAATATCTGGCGCACCGCGATGTCGACGACCCCTTGCTCTTATCCAAGCGGAAATTTCTCATCAAAGTCGGGCTGAAGGCGAGTAACGAGTAGTTCTGGACGTCCTAGAAGCCCTGGACACAATGGAAGCACCCAGTGAGTGGAAGGATGGTCGAGAAAGCTGACCTGACCGGCAGTATCGATGATTCGCCAGTCGTATGTGATGTTGTTTACCGTGACTGTTTTGAAATATGCGCAGTCAATTGTTGGGAAATACGAATCGGCAAATTCTGCCTCGCAATATCGTCTTATGAGTGACGATTTACCTGCAATGGGTAAATGTAAGGATCCTGGCAGCTCGGAGTCGGACGAGAACACACCGGCTGAACGGGCGCCAAGTACTGTGATTGTTAGCTTTTGAGAAGGCATGGGCAAGGCCGGGCGGGTTGGGGC
The DNA here is from genome assembly GCA_029378395.1 of Mycena leptocephala. Taxonomy (NCBI): domain Eukaryota; kingdom Fungi; phylum Basidiomycota; class Agaricomycetes; order Agaricales; family Mycenaceae; genus Mycena; species Mycena leptocephala. The sequence continues at coordinate 28,231 of JARJLF010000071.1, read as the reverse complement.
CTCACTGTGTCCTACTTATGCCCTCAACCCTGTAAATTCAGCCTCACTAGAGCAAAGGAAGCTACTTAAGGCATCAATTAGGACAGGATCAACATTACGTCACATTGTACTGTACTTTTACATTCAAATCAACATCGGGTGTGACGCGTGACCCATTTTACCTATTCGACATTTCGGTAGAGGGCCTAGCAGAGCGTGACATGGCCAAAAATTTCGGTAATCGCTCTAAATTGCGTGGGGAACGTCAGGAAATGATTTAGACATGATCCTGGAATGTTATTTGACACATATGGGCGCCAGATGATTATTTTTCGCTTATATTCAAAAAATGGCAATCGCACTGGAAACCTCGACGGCGTGGACGCAGATTAAGCGGGTGTGGAGCCGAAAGTTGAGAGAGGGATGGGAAATAGGTCTGGAAGCTCAATCGCAAGGCTTGCGGGGCCACAGCGGATCAGCGACTGATAGCTGAAACTGCATCCAGAGTAGCGAGTCTTGAGAACTTGAAAGCAATGTTGGGTTTCCAGTTCGTTCTCACGGCGCGAGTTTCAAATGCTTGAACAGTTGGGTTCCATGTATATTGACGGCAGGAAGGCTGATGGCAAATATATTCGCTTCTCGACGAAAATCTGTATCACTCTGAAATATATAATGGAATCTACAGAAAGACTCTATCACTGGAATGCGCGGACGGAAGGCAGTGTGCATAGTTGGTTATGCACCTGAAAAAAGTCATCGGGAGCAAGGTGGATGCCGGCGCCCGAAAGAGTTCACCAAATACTTACAATTCAACGCCAAATTTTAATTCTTTTTCTCCGGATGCTGCTGAGAAATCCACTGCTTCAGCGTGGCTCCCCCAGGAATGCACCATTTCCTGTGATATGGGTTTCTGCTGGCATTCCAACGTGCAGGACGCCGTAGAAATACGCTCAGTTTTGGCCTCCCTGTGCACTGAAACAGTTCAAGTCAAGACATGTGGCCTGCATTTTGAAAAGCGTGATCTGGGGCAATCAGAGTCCATTGAAATAGCCTGCATTTTCCAGGATCTGGGGCATTCAAAGGGCATTGAAATGGCTTGCATTTTGAAAAGCGTGATCTCTTTATATACAAGTGCCTTTATATACATCACGTCCTGGCAAATCTGCAGATTGAGTTCAAAGGTGAATGGCAACATATCAACTTCTGGAAACGAGTTGTGATCTGGGGAGATCTAAAGAAGACTTCACTGTCCTTAGTCTCCGGGAGGATTTCGCTCGGGATAGACTGGGGCTGCCGAGATCACGGAACTTCCCCGCGACTAATGATTCAAACTATTTCGGACGACACAATGATCTTGGAGCGAAATATTTTACAGGAGCAGATTCCGGCCAGTCTTTGAGATTCCCTCTCTTTTCGCTCTTTTCTCTCTCTTTTCTTCTCTTTTTGCAACTTGAATTCCGCCGTTCATCCACAGTCATGGGTCATGAGCCGATAATGCCGACATCTTATAAGGCAAATTTGATTTTCCGACCTACCAACCTAGCTATTTCAACCTAGGGACCGGCATGGATGCCATCCGCGGATGGAACCGGTCACGTGCATTCGCCCCCCGTTATCACAAATATTACCAAAAGTAGTGGAGGCCAAGGGGGTCGTCAGATAGGCCCCGAATATGATTTCAGTATGTTTCTAGCCAGATGTGGTCGGATTCCGTGGACAAAAAGGTCTGCTACACGTGACCTTTTTCATCCGCGGATGGTATCCGTGCCGGTCCCTATTTCAACCTATTCCATGCTGAATTTCATCCACCTTAAGCCCGCCTTCAAATCAGCCTATCCGTACCAACCTATACTTTGATGAAATAGGCCCCTTACGGCAGCGGGAATTCTGATCTCCGTTCCAATTCCAGGAAATTTTGGGGGCTCCTGAATGATAGCGCATCCAGGGCATCATCTCTGCAGAGAATCTGACCGGGGTTTTGGCTGATCTCCGTTCAAATTCCAGGAAATTTTGGAGCCTGCTGAATGATAGCATATTATAAATGGGATGGGCTCATCGACAGGACCCTCACTCTTACCACCGTCTCCTGGGTGTGACTGAGGGTACGTGTGTTATATTCTACTCACTTTGCATTGTATGTATGACACTGTAGACTATGATACTCGATGGTGGTGGTCCGGAAGAAGAGTTCTCGGACAAGTATTTGGGTCGGTTTGGAAGCTATCAGTTCGCTAGAAAATTGCAAAAATCTGACCCAGGAATTATAGGCGGCAATCGCAGGATGACCGAAGACCCCAGATCTCCGGCGGCTCGGTCTCGTAAGCTTCCGAGTGCATATAAAAGGAGAGTAAAATAACCCTAGAGCTCAGTGCAAATGCCATACAGTAAATCGGACCTTCTTCGGGCGCAGCAGGTGAGTTACGTGAAAATGGACTAAATGGACTGACTTATAATACGCGCGCGCTTCAGGAGTGGAGGCGACGCAGAGGAGGATTAATTCCTTCTCTGGGAGACCTTGCTGCAGAAGAGAAAATTATCCTCAGCCAACTTCAAGCGACAATTAGGAGCCTTCATGTGTTGCAACAGAAAGTATCCCTTCTTTTAGAGCAGCACAATCGAATCGTGGAGGGATCACGGGCCTTGAGGATTCCTCCCTCATATGCGGGAGACGAACCATGCATCCACTGCCCACTGCATCCGACCAAACACGATTCCATCATTCCCGGTCAAGGGGGAGACACAGATGCATGAGAGACCCGCTGTGGACACGATCCCCGATTCATGAAAATACATAATCCGACAACAGATCGAAGTCAACAGATTCATAATTCAGGAGGAAGCCAGACCTTAATACAGTATTAATGTAGTTATGTTGCAGCAATGAGCGCCTCGGAATAGCTTATGGGGGGTTTCCTCTCTCCGAGATACGTTTCTTCTCTTCATATGTACACACAGCGACGGGGTGTTGATCAAGGGCACTTTTTTAGTCCCTTTCCGCTTCGCGCTGGAAGCGGTCCCATACGAATAGCCAAATCCCGACATATTCCAAGGATGTCAATGAAAACGAGTTGTGAGATTTCACATCGGAGGAAATATATCACTCAAAAACTTTATAGCCGACACGAGTGTAAGATGAGAGATTAGGTGCCAGTTCAGAATGCAGGCTGTGGAATTTACGGGAGGATCGAAATGGAGGCGGTTACCCGTTTTGGACAACCGCCCCTCGCACACATCTTTTGTCTGGGTCAAATGTCCTGTAAATTGACGAGACGCTGCGTTGGATGCACATGTATGACTCCAGAATCTGCAAAATGTCCTCTCCACTGGCATACCCATACTCATCCTGTAGGCTCGCTTCAGGCTCCTGCTGCTGTTTCTACGGCATTGGTCAGAATGCGTCCCGGAGTGACGCATGGCATTCAATATATCAAGGATGTTATCTCTCTCTCTCTCTCTCTCTCTCTTGTCCCTAAACGATCGACCTCATATTTCATATGTAATGTACTACACCTACCTCAATGGGATAGCTGTAGATTTCTTCGGCAATGGGACCCCACGAATTAGAAAGCATCTCGTCGGAGAATACGGCCTGTGACTTGCCGATCATTCCGGCACTCCACCCTTCCCCAACGGCGTGATTCTGATACATGCCCCACGGGTCGTGGCGGCCAGACCGCGTCGAAAAGATCGGATATGTCCAGCTAAAAAGAGCATTTTCAACCTATTCAACTTGTCGCCGAAGATCCGCTGTGGGTAGCGATTATTTGTGGTCCTACGGAAAAAAATGAAAGTACCCAGTGCCTGTTCCGTTGAACTGAGCCGGAGGGCTAGGGGGAGTTTCTTTGCCGTGTTGCCTTCTGGGCGAACGCGCTGCTTTGGCTTGACAAGAAACTTGATTGCGGATACCTGCCGTAGCCCTTGGTGTTATATACATAGCTGCCCCACACCAATAATCCAAGACAATAGCTACATTGTGTCTGTTCATCTGCTATGTGCCAAGGCTTCTCCGGTACAAGCGTTGCTGTCTGGGTATATACACTGAGTATTTCTCCGCCTGAAAATTATTACTCTTAGTCAAGCATATCATCAGTAACTTACTGGCAATGCTCGCATGGAACCGCGCGGTCGCATCGTGCCTTCTTGTATCTGCACCGCTGACACATGTACACCTGGCTATATCTGGTCCTTCCAAGTCCCCACAGTCAGCCATTACTATTAGCTGTTACTCATGGTCATCTTGGTATCATGGTATGTTCCCCACACTGGTGAAATGCACAACAAAAGTCGTTGCAGGAATTCCAGGACACAATGGCAATTTTTGAGGAACTTGAGACAAAATGAGCCAAATCATATCCAGACTTGATGAAATGTGTACATTTTTCGAGAGATTCGCGTGGAAGTTGGCGGAAATTTCCAAAAGATTTTACAGAAAAATTGCAAAAAATTCCGAGGGAGGTTTTTCCTGATGGACACCGCCAACAAGGAGACTTTAGCGTCTTGGCAAAGACGCCAAAGACGCCAAAGCAAAACGTGTAGTTTTACTGATGAATGTTGGGCCATTGGATTCCAATGGGTCGACCATGGGACGTGTGTTCAAAATTCAATGGACGGAGTGGCAGGCCCAATGAGGTAAAATGAAAGATGAAATAGCCAAAATTTTTACGAATAATGGGACTCGAACGCAAGACCTTCGCTGCGATGCACGTGACCGTTTTTATCCGCGGATGGCATCCGTGCCGGTCCCTACCTTCGCAAAACGACAATAATATGAAAGTGCAAGACGTAACGGCTAGGGCATAGTGCCAATCAAGACAATTAAACACCGCTCGTCATACCGAGCACACAGGATCGGCCACATAAAGTACTCCTTTTTTCGAGTCTTTTGTTGGTCCTCGCGCAGTAAATCAGACTTGAATATACTGAAGATCACTCATCTAAGTATCTGGTATCAGTGGGGAATGGGTAAAACGACTTAGCGGGCGGGAAGATTGGTGTCAATAATACGCAACATCAACATGCGAGCAAGCGGTGGAGAGGGTGTTTGGCTTTGGAATAGCTGTGTTTGGTATTGGAATAGAGTGCCTCATGTTTGGTTTTCCAATAGCTGTGTTTGGTTCTGAAATAGAGTGCCCCGTGTTTGGCCTTCCAATAGTTGTGTTTGGTTTCGGAATAGAATGCCTCGTGTTCGGTTTTCTAATAGATGTGTTTGGTTTTGGAATAGAGTGCCCCATGTTTGGCTTTCCAATAGCTGTGTTTGGTTTTGAAATAAAGTGCCTCATGGTTGGTTTTCCAATAGATATGTTTGGTTTTGGAGTAGAGTGCCCTGTGTTTGGCTTTCCAATAGCTGTGTTTGGTTTTGGAATAGAATGGCTGTGTTTGGCTTTCCAATAGCTGTGTTTGGTTTTGAAATAAAGTGCCTCGTGTTTGGTTTTCCAATAGATGGGTTTGGTTTTGAAATAGAGTGCTCCATGTTTGGTTTTCCAATTGCTGTGTTTGGTTTTGGAACAGGATGACTGTGTTTGGCTTTGGAACAGCTGTGTTTGGTTCTGAAATAGAGTGCCCCGTGTTGGTTTTGGAATAGAGTGCCCTGTGTTTGGCTTCCCAATAGTTGGGTTTGGTTTTGGAATAGAATGCCCGTGTTTGGCAACGTGGGGCACTCTATCCCAAAACCAAACACATCTATTGGAAAACCGAACACGAGGCATTCTATTCCGAAACCAAACACAACTATTGGAAGGCCAAACACGGGGCACTCTATTTCAGAACCAAACACAGCTATTCCAAAGCCAAACACAGGCATTCTACTGTATTTTTCCATTCAAATCGACAGTCACGTGTCACACAGCCCCTTGTCGATTTCGAAATTTGGTCGAGGTCACGCATCACGGCGGTCTCTGTCGAACCTCCCAGGTGTCACACGGCGCCCAAAACCGCCTGAAAAACGCAAAAAAGTCAAATTTTTCGCTCTGCGGTCGGAAATTTTGCGAAATTTTGGGGGGTGTCACGCGAAATTCTGGCCAGTGTCGAATTGTCGAATTGGTATTTTTGGTCACGTGTCACCCCCCCTGTCGATTTGAATGGAAAAATACAGTATTCCAAAACCAAACACAGCTATTGGAAAACCAAACACTGGGCACTCTATTCCAAAACCAAACCCAGCTATTCCAAAGCCAAACATGGGCATTCTATTCCAAAACCGAACACAACTATTGGAAAGTCAAACCCGGGGCACTCTATTCCAAAAGCAAACACGGCACATTGTCCACATCCTTTGGCCTCTTTTGACTCAAAGGGCCAATCGCGGAGCAGGGGACATCGAATGCGTCGTCTTCGGTAATCTACGCCAGGATCGCAGGAGTCTGTCTGAATGAGACGCAGATGTAACTCTTCTTCCACTCAATCAATCAATCAATCAATCAAATTTCTATTGACGCTGTACCTGGCCCGAGGGCTACGCAGCGGTACCACTAGAATACTAGGTAAAGTAATCTAGCACGGGGGGTGTAGGGTATACAGATAGGGTTGGGATATGAGACCATTTTCTATGTAGGAAAAAAGAGAAAAGAAGAAAGGTGAATACAGATGGGGAAACAGGGGGTGATAAGTACAACTCGGAGTAGTATGAGTGAGGAACACGAGCCGGGATACTACGCTAACTACGTGGTGTTTTAAGTTGGTATGGGATATTATAGTTAAGTAAAGTAAATAAAGTAAGAGAAGACCGAGACAGAGGGAAGAGAGGAAAACAACGAGCGGAGAGGACTCAGCTGAAGCGACTAGTCAGGGCGATCAACGCGACGAGGGGTTTCAACAATTTGGGGTGGTTTAGCAACGTCCGAACGTCCACGGCACCGAGAATGCCGGCGCCATACGAAGCCAGCTGGAGCGGGGGGCGGAGATGTTCCCAGGCAGGGCAGTGAAGGTAGTGAGCCCGTGTTTCCTTTGTAGCTCCACAGGCCTCGCAGGCCGGCGACGGGGCAAGGCGACAACGGAACCGATGCGCATTGAGGGCCGAAAAGTCCGTGCGGAGCTGTGCCAGGATGGAGATATCCGCTCGGGATGCCGGGGAGACGTATGGGTAGTGTAGGATAAGCGATGGCAGCGAATTGTCAATTTCCCGTAGCCCTCGGCCGGGAGTGGAAGGCTGCCACAGAGCGCGCCAGCGCTCGAGGATGAGGCTGTTGATGGCACGCTTGCAGGAGGTGAGCGACACCGGGACCGAGGAGGGTGGTGGGAGGCGTGTGGCGACTTTTGCTGCGTCGTCGGCAAGCTCGTTCCCGAAGGTACCAATGTGGGCGGGTGTCCAGAGAATGGTTATGTGCAGGCCCGGAAGCCTCTCCATCGCTGAGCGGACAAGTCTATCGAATCGGATGGCGCGATGCTGGCCGGCGCGAGGAGCAGTCGACAAAACGCCCTTCTGACCAGCCTGGGAATCTGTGACGATCAGGATGTGATTCGCATCGTGGCCAAGCGCTCGTTCTGCAGCAACCACTAAGCCCTCGATCTCCCCCTCCGCTACTTGCCCATCGCCGAGAGGCAAGAGAATCCGCTCGCACGCCCTTCCCCTCTCGACACGGACCGCCGCGCCGCCAGCAGGGAGCGAGCCGTCCGTATACCAAGTCTCGGCAGTATATAATGGATCGGCGAGGTACTGGTCGAGAATGGCGATGGCGCTGGACTTCGACGGGGTGATGGTAGTGACAGGGAGAGGGTCGGCCCTCGGAGGTGCGTGTACTGATTCAATTCGCTCCATACACACGACGAGGTGCGTCTGCAGTGCCCTCCGCGTCGGCCAACGGGCCACCAACCTGGCGAAGAAAAGAAAACCACAACCACCCACCTTGCACCCGCCTCTTCCGTCGAAGAACACCACCCGCCTCCTCGTGCACCTTCGTCGATTCCATGCACCGAAAATAGTTGTGTTCAATGGTGTTGTGGCTGGTGGCGCCGATTGGCTCTTTGTGAAGTCGCACGTTGGCCTGTGGCGGTATTGGAAGCATCCAATTGCGCGCAGCGATTATGTGAGGCCCGCGATGGGCGTGCGAAGGGTGGCTCGCTCACCGCGTCGGGTATCTCGGACACTGGGCTTGGACTGCAGGTCCCGAGGACCCCTGGGACGACGTACCCTCCCGAAGGGCGTGCAGCTCGCCTGGGGTCCAATTGGCAAGAGTCATACCAAGATGAGGGGAAAGGAAGTGCGCGATAGTGGTCGGACGAGGCCCCTGCGCCCAAATTTGACTACGACGAATTGGAATCCTCAGTTGGCGACTCCTTCCAGGAGCAAAGAGTGCGCATATATTCACTCCCTAGTACCGTTCTCCGCTTATTTCTACATCCAGAACACTTTCAATATAGCAACCAAAACCCAACGCGAAAAACTTGAAGCTACTTATCCCATCGGTGGCTGCACACTCTTTCCCGATAAACGCGTCTATCACGATGAGAAGTCAAACTTCTATTTTGAACTTATGGTGAACCGGATCGCAGTTTGGGCGAGTTCTATGGTGCGTACACTGTCATGAGTCCACTTCTGTTTTCACGACATGCAGGCGAAAGGCGAAACCGATGAGCTGACACCGCCCATGTCGTCCAGATTTTTTGACGCCGACCAACGGGTCAAGAATATTCCTACCAGTGGAACCGGTATCGAAGGTGCACCCCCCCCGCCGCTGTTCCTCCTCCTGCTGCCCCTGTTGCCGCCCTTCCCCCTACCCCTGCCCCTGCCGGCACATCTCTTTCCGAACTTATTCTCGCCAGTCTTTTGACGCAGAATGGTGGGGATTGGCCAACCTTCTGAGGCTCCGCCAAACCCGACACAGCGACACACCTGTCAAAGATCAGGAAATCCAACACGCCTCAGAAAATCCAACACATGTAAGAAAACCCGACACATTTTCTCAGATCTAGATCTGAGATCGCATTTGACCCCTCCCCTGTCGCGTGCATGGCGCCTCGCTCCCGTCCGCTACTAGTTTCCAGCGTGCCCGAGCTTCCCCAACTGTAACTTTTCCATGCTCTGTCTACTTGCGCTCTCAACTTCACCTTTAGCTTACGGAGTCTACCTAACCCCCCAAGGAATTAGTATACACCAGTAGCTTGCATATATGGAAATTTTGAATTTGAAGGGTAACACTACAGAATTTGAACTACTGTGTAGTTCGCCATGAAACCTCCCGAAATTGAAGGCCCACGAGTCCATCTCGCGCCACATGCATGTCGCCGGCCTTGGGCCCAGCCAGCACGATCCTGCCGCCGCCAATTATTTGGGCGTATTGTGTTGCTGTGTGGGTGGTACGTTCACCGACTGCTCCAGTGAGCGTGGAGCGACCCGGCGGCGGATGCACATTTATCAAAATTGTGGCGGCGAACAAGTCGGCAGCGTATACGGCGAGGCTATGATTGAAAGTCTGTGCCACTACAGACCTTGTTTCCTGTTCCCACAAAATCCCCGCCGGTCCAGAGGCAACCTGCCGCGGCTGCCGGACCTGTTCAAGCAGCATTACGCAGGGAGCTGGGCGGGCGGGCATGTACGCTGTATGTCATCCCAATTGAGTGGGCACTTTGCTCACCATTATGGACAACAGCACTCACTCTCAGTCCATGCACAAGCCGACGTTGAAACCATGCGTCCCGCGCTGTGGTAGCCGCTAGGGTGTCAGGAGGACGTGAGCGTCGCGTGATTCGGCGCACCCTGAGTTGATCTGAATATGTGCTCAACTCTCTCTCGGCGCCAACTCAGCGCCGTGCTGCTGTATGCAGGCGTTGTCGGCCGTGTTCGTGGTTGGATTCTGTCGACGATGATGGTTGGAAGCAGGTTGGACTATTACAGTGACGGGCTGACAGCGTAATGGGACGGGACGTCTAGCCGGGTGTGTTGAATTTTCTGAATGAGGAATAAATGTGTTGGATTCTCTGAAAAATCATGTCAATGTGTCGGCTTTTCTGGAATGTGTCGGATTTACTGATATTTGACAGGTGTGTCGCTGTGTCGCGTTTCCTATATCCTCCAACCTTCTTCCAAACAACACAGGCCCTTCTACGGCTTCTATCGGCCCTAAACAACCCCGCACAGCCCCTCCGTCGCCCATGAAACGGCATAACGTTACCACGCAAGAATTTTGTGTATTCTACAACATTGACGACACGGATTGTACTCGTTTGATGGAAGTCGGATTCCGGCCGGGGAACAAAACCGTAGGGATGCTTACTAGACGAGGATCTCAAGGATATGGGGTTCAAAAAATACAACTGGCAGCGCATACACGAAGCCAATCTGCGCTTCAAGGCAGACCTTGATGGGGGTTTACAATACGTGAGATTTTACTTTGATTTGCAGTTGCTCATGTTCTGTACATTCTGTCGCTATCGTATTCTGCATGTTTTGTGTGTACTCTCATTCAATGTATGGTTCACCAAATATACCCCGCATGCCTAACCCATCCTACCGCCATTTCTGCTGTTATACACGCTAGTGCTGTCCACATATGATATTACAGCCATTTGCAGAACTTAGGGTGCGGACGTTTTTTTTTCCGGGCCGTTTTTGATCGTTTTCAATAGAACACCCGTCCTGGGCTCAATTCTCGTCGGGTTACCTCGGGAGGGGGCGCGTCCTATTTGTATTGGAAGCGCTCATGGGAATGTCTATTCAGAATATTGATCCTGCGCCCCGGGCAAATTCGCCACACGGGGATTTCGCTTTGGCCCCATTTTTGCGAAGGACAGCTGTAGCATCTTGTTCTTTACCGCTACTGCCCAAAAATTTTTTATAGCACTTACGGAATCGTATTCTCTAGCGGACTACGTACTCACAATGTCTACATACCGATTTTACTTCACGCTATTTGCAGTGCCGCGGTCCGAAGTTCACAGAATTTGTTCAACTTTCAGCACAGCTGAGGCGTCGTTCATATCATAGCTGTGGATCCCCCCCGTGTTAATTACTCACCCGCACTTCCAAATAAGTCGACGGCGTGTCGAAATTCACCAGAAACGCGCCCTGTCGCGCGAAACGGCGCGTCCCGCCATCAGTCACATTTCACGTGGTGTAACCAAGTCACCGCAGTTTTTTCACCTGCCTCTCTCACGCCACGACCATGGGCGACCAAAAGGGCATTTCAGCACGCAGGAAATCCAAATGACTTGCAGAGAAGCCCCGTGAAACAACAGAGGAGCCCGCTAGCGTGGAAACTGACCCGGCTCTCAGTAGCACTTTTGATCTTTCGGTCAGCGTCGACTTCTCCCCGGCTCGAGATGGAGCGTTTTCCCTGGAATCAAACGAGGTCAGCTCAGACGATTCAATCGCCCTCGCGACCCCACTGGCGCTCGTTCAGACCAAGAGGAAGCGCAAGCCCACGGCCAAGCCCAAGGCGAAGGCGAAGGCGCTGTCCAAGAGAGCTGCTCGGTCCGACGAACCTGTGCATCTTGACAGCGACTCGGCCGACTTTAATGCCCCACAGCCGGCCAAAAAGCCCCGTAGAAAGAAAGGGACGGAAGCGGAAACTGAAGATCTCAGTCAGCGGAGTGTGTATTATGTCAATAATCATACGGCCGCTGCTAATCATTTCAGAGCTCGTGCTGCATATTCCACGGGTTGCACAAATTGGGAACCAGCGCGTCGAATTCACGCACACGACTTTGTTTGAAGAAGTCCTTGAGGTTATTTACGTGACTGTTGGGTGTGCAGACGTCGCCCGAAAGCCGGTTCTGGCCTATAAACTGGCTAGCGTTCCCGGAAAAGCTACCCCTATGAGTTTGATATCGGCGACGGACTGGAATGGATGCCTGCAAGATGTTCGTCAGGCTGAGGACACGAAGAAAGCGGGTACCATCATCCCCGTTCACATTTTAGTCACAGAACAGGTAAGTCGACAAGCGGACGGTCATAGCAGACGGCTGATTGCGGCCTTTGCCCAGTATCTCGCTTCTTTGACTATCAAAGTTGGCAAGGGGAAGGCGCCAGTTGCAAAGGGACGCGGCAAGCCCAAGATGGTGGTCCTGGACTTGGATCATGCCAAATAAGGCGACGACGACTTTGACGAGGGTTTGGGAAATATGGAAAAGGAAACTAAGTGCCTGGAGCAGCTCCAGAATCAGTACGGCCATTGTCAGCTCTGCGGCACGACGAAAGCGTGCAAGATCACTGTCGCGGGTACCCACCATCCCCTTTCGAACCATCAGCTGCGCGCATGGGCTCAATCTCTGGTTTGCAACCCCTTCGGACCTACTGTATGCATCGGTTCACCATTTCAGACTCTCGGGAAGCACAGTGTTACACTCAAGACCCCCCCGCGTGTCGGGGGCCAGAATCTATTTGGCATGTTTTTCAAGAGTACACCATCAGATGTTGCACCACCGGTCCCGCCGACACAGTCTCCATTTGCTGGTATTCCGCCATACATAAAAGATGCTTGTCCCGGGCCCCGGTGCATCACCATCCAAACGGCTACCTTCGTATTTTCACCACCGCGATCCCCGCGCATTCGCGATGGGGTGCCGTATGTTTGAATAGCGTCCATAAACACTTCAAAAGGACGGTGGACGCGAGGTTATTGTTGCTGGCTTTAAGGCCGGTGACCTGGAGAGATTGGTCGGACGGAGTTCAGAAGGTAGGACAATATAGGACTCACCGTTCTGCAATATCCGTCTATAAATCCATGGATCACAATTCCCCACCAAATGAGCTTATGGTACCCGTCGCAATGCCATAAATAGTTGGGGCGGGGAACTTTGTAGCGGCGACGTCTGATAGCAAGGTGAGTCCGCAAGGCCTATATGTATAAGCGATCCAACCACGCTGATGTTCAACTGATGTTTGGGGCGGAGTCAGTCTAACGTAATTTGTTCTTCGCAGATACGAAGTTTGCCAGGGACCGTTCACCTCGATCATTGCGCCTGAACTATGGCGGTCCGGATGTATGGCAGTCCCAATGCACTTTTATGCCCCCGCAAAACCTTTTCATCTCCGCCCCAAAAAGTCGGTATTTTCGGGCCTCCCGCACTAAAAACAGCGTGCCCCATGGGGCAGTTCATTTTGGGCGGAACAGCCACGCAGAGGTTCTTTGTTTCCTTCCTTCTTTTCATTCTACGTTGAAGCTTTTGTGCAGTATGAATCCATCACTGGATGTGAATTGGGTCTCATAGTCCGAACCCTTCGTTCTGTCGAGCCCGGAGAGGAAATCACCCTTCGTTATTCCAGTGATTACTTCGATGATGTGGGACAATGCCCATGCCGCAAATGACGGCCCCCGGAACCGCAGAGATTGGGCCCTCTTCCCATCAATAAGGAAGATCAGAGAAAAGCAAAACAGTTAAAAAAACTACGGCGAAATAACGTCAATAATCCACTTAAAAGAAAAGCGAAGGCTGAACGTGAGCCCTACACAATTCCTTCCCCGTCCGAGCCCTCATGTGTTGGCTTCCTAGGACAACATGCCATATCTAGTTGTTTGAATGAATGCGAGGGCAACTGAAAGACAGGATGGATTTTATTTGGCGGGCTTTCCGAGCCCTTTACGAGTACTTAAGTAATCGTTCTTTTACGTAACAAACGCAGATGAGGTTTTCTAGACTCGTAACCATTCTGCAGCGGCATACCTTAATGCAAGAATTGCGCCGTAGGCGGACTGGCACCTCTCCGATCGATCGAAAGGGTTGAGCCTGAGTTTGTGCATTCAAACCTTATTATTTTTCTCGGATTAAATCTTTCAGTGGTTCGAATCCTAATCGGATGATAGGCTGCCGCCTGATCCTGAGTCGACAACACAGGTAAAAGCAATCCCAGCTGAGCTTTAGGCATAGGATCCGGAGACGCAACTAGTCAAATTGGGCATACCTTTGGATCAAGTCCTCTGACAAGCGCGGAGCCGGATACACGATCTAATGCAAGCTTTTTTTTGCGTCAATAATGCGGGCTGAGGTCAATCTCCGCCCCACTTGGGAACAGCAAACAGCCGCCCTAGCCGGTGGCGCCTCTTTTTCCTTGTGGTCCCTAAACACTTCCAAAGCGTTCCTTGGCCCTCCATGGTCAGGAAGTCAATATGAGGCAGGGTCTGCCGCGGTTGATCGGCAGACGTCGACACCTGTCAGCCCAAGTCGGCAGGCCCGCGGCAGGGACGGGCCCACGGAACGCAAAGCTTGACCACCTCAAGACACGTGGAGAGGGGACAATATATCAGTATTATCACTATTCCCCTCTGACAATGCACCCTGATTTCGGAACATTCATATCTTTCCACAGACCGCTATGTAGCCCGTTTCCGTATGCAAAGGTCCTGGAGGACATGTAACCACGTCTGTCATCATTGTTGTCGTTGACAAGGAGCTCGCTATTGGCACCTTCGTAGACAATGGCCGCGTGTACTCGTGAGTGGTGGTGTGGCGGGGTTCTAGTCGGGTGTTGTAGAAATGGCATTCAAGGTTTGCGTAGCGGCTATGTTTGCTCATGCTCTGCTAGCTTCGTCTCTTCTGTTTGGGGATCTGCAGTCCAGGAATATCCTTCCCGGTGAACCAAAACGGGCATCTCAAATGTCTCATTTCGTTGAGGCACTGTCTGCCCCATACTTTGTTAGTGATTGGGGTTTTGGGTGCGCGCGGCGAGGCGCGCGGATGGAGATGGGCGGGATCGGAGTTGATCGAGCCGGCGCGTGATATGTAGTTCCACGTGACGCAGGAAGGTTTTCTTCATGCGTTTGACATCCTCTTGTACTCTGAGGCGACAAACGACAGTTATCTTGCTTGGCTGGTATCTCGGGAGCATCCAGTGGTCCCCTGGCTTTAACATACTTGGGGTTTGAGGCATCAGAAGACAAGAAACGGACTTGGAAGTTATAGATGCTTGCATTGAAAGTCAACTTTGTTGAACTGTGGCCTATAAGTCCCAAGTTTCCGTTCAATTCCGGTCACTTTACGGCACCACGAGTAAACACAGTTTAAAATGGTTGAGGCCAAAGTGCCGGTTTATAATTCACAGTGGCTGTGTCCTAGGAGGGCGAAGTCGACTTGAAGTCGAGGGGAATGACAAAAACCCAGACGGTGTCATGTCCACAAAAGAGCTCATGCTGTCCGTATGGATTCTGTAAAACTTGAGCTTGGGCTGGGCTAGAATCGTCAGCAATCCGTAGAAACCAGGGCATGCGACAATCCTAGCGTGCGTTCTTCGGCTCGGCGATACTACACCGCCAAAGTGCGGTCACGTCGAGTGCG
Organism: Mycena leptocephala; assembly: GCA_029378395.1. Lineage (NCBI taxonomy): Eukaryota > Fungi > Basidiomycota > Agaricomycetes > Agaricales > Mycenaceae > Mycena > Mycena leptocephala. The sequence continues at coordinate 13,048 of JARJLF010000071.1, read as the reverse complement.
GCTGGCGCGGTCATCTCGCATACCAGACACATCGAGCCAAACGTGTCCTCACATGGTATAGATGTGGCCACCAGCTGTTGGGTGCAGCTGGTTTTTCCAGCTGACCAGCAGCTAGCTCGCGATGTGTTGTGCACAGATCCATGCCAGCTGTCCTCCGCTGCGTTCGGAATTTATTGTTCATCGCGCTAATAACCGCAATGCGAATTCGAACTGTTATCTGCAATGTACTTGTTGCAAGTTTGAGCCAACCTGTGGTTGCGTCTTCGCTTTTCCGTCGTGTTCGTACCACAGAGGGGTAACTTCGAGGTGCTGAACAATCTGCTGATGCCTCCGAAGTCTGCCTCCACTCATTTACCTCCACAGGTGCTGTTGGGTTGCCCCTTTCGCCTCTCCGGGCTCGTTCTCCCAGCTCGGTTCTTGTGGTATTCGAGGTCTTGAATGGATATTATGCACAAGAAAGACCTGCACTGAAAACAAGATTTGTCATTGCATTTAACGCCATCACTTTGCAATGCCGGCGGCTCAACGCCTCTGCTACCGTCAAATTACACGCCGCTTGCGTGTCTCACTCGATTTCTCTCGCATCTTTGACGCATCCTCATTACCCTGAACCCAAAATGCCATTCCAGGGCATGGGGTTCAAAATGCAAATATCTCGTGGGATCCATTCAAACCTTAAATATGTCAAGTGCTCCCTTATCCCTCCTGCTCTCGGCTGAATTAAACAATTCAATAGTGAGGCACAGGGTTCAAAATGCCATTACGAAGCATGTGATTCAAAATGCTATTTTGGGGCATGTGGTTCAAAATGCGAATTACAGCTGATCCGGAAACTAATGAGAATGATAATTTTTTTTTTTGCGCGCTTCCCAAAAAGGAAACTCTCGTATTCTGCTCTCCCTGAGTCCCTCTCGCTCTTTTACTACCTCAGAGGCCTCAAATGCCTTCCAGTACATCGCCGGGCGCCCACTTGACGTTGAAAGCAACGTTTCCGGTCAACATGTTGCTCTTTCCGCCTTCTAATCGGCTCATGAATCATCATCCATTTGCCGCCTCTTTTTTCGATGCTGCTTTTCTCCTACCCTCTGAGCGAAGGATCCAGACGACCAAATCCTGACTTCTTGACCCCTATCTTTCGAGGACCGACACAAGGAACACGGACGAAACGTTGGTGTACTAGCTATTGCGTGCTCGTCAGTTTTTTTTGCCTCTCTGATGACCTTGCACTGTCCTGTAGCTACTTGCCAACCCTCAGTCTCGACTTCCATAGCCAGTCTCTCGAGACGGTATATTCGCCTGTGCGCTCAAGATCGATGAAGATCGATGGGATCAATATGCGGCATTGTCGCCGTGAACGCAATGTGTGGGGCGCATAGTCATTGAGATAGGTGCGTCAAACCTCGCATGCTCTTGTGATCGCTTCCGCGGTCGGACCGTACGCCTCTGCCATCTGCAATCGTGCACCCGACCTGTGCTGCGACCGTCTGTACTGGCTAGCACTACAGCGGGCGGCACCAAGATCATGCACCCGCTGCAGTGCGAGCTCTTCCTCGCCCCGAATTACGTGTGTGGCTCGTGGCTCGCGATCGTGTAGCAAGAGTACGGGCGCCGCGATAGGCACGGGGAAGACAAGTCAAGAGGTTCCCTCACGCTTCCCTTCCTCTTCATATCCTTATATCTTTGCGCACACCGAAGCGTACGACGCTGTATACATCCGCCCGCTTGACACCCCGACTGTGCACACGGGCAGCGCAATACATCCCTCGCGCCGCCCCTTTCCCCCCACGTCTCGGGTTAGATTATTTGCACGTGTTCCCGTACGTTGTATCTACAGACAACATCATCAGCTGCGCTCGTTCGATATAAAGCTGCAGCGAAGCCAATATATTGTACCACATGTCTTCAATCTGTGCATAAAAATATCATTTCATTGTGAATAGGCCCAATGACAATCTTGTAGCAATGTTCAGTATCTGCTAGCGCTCAAAATCGAACGCTAAAAGAGCGAGAGGGAGCAGAATACGAGAGTTTCCTTTTTGGGAAGTGCGCAAAAAAAATTCGATCATTCTCATTAGTTTCCGGATCAGCTGTAAACCATTCAATAGTGTTCAAAATAGGAAGCATGTGATTTAAAATGCCATTTCAGGGCATGTGGTCCAAAATGCGAATTAAACATTCAATATGCCCTGGAATGGCATTTTGAATCACATGCTTCATAAGGCCATTTTGAACACTATTGAATGGTTTAATTTGCATTTTGAACCACATGCCCCGAAATGCCATTTTGAATCACATGCTTCTTAATGCCATTTTGAACACTATTGAATGGTTTAATTTGCATTTTGAACCACATGCCCTGAAATGGCATTTTGAATCACATGCTTTGTAATGGCATTTTGAACCCTGGATACGACATTGTTTTCTTTCCTGAACACCATCTCAAGCTTAATTCTCTCCTGGGGTCCGCGAAGTTTTCAATTATGGGGAGCAGATCTCGATCATTTTTCCTTGCTGAGCCCGAGTCAGATTGTGGTGAGGTGTTTCAGACGCCCGGCAAGCTGCTGGCGCACAATCTCTGGCATGTCGAGCATAGGACCCCACTGGGGCCGTCTGCGCGTCTGCGCGTCCGAGTGCACCCCAGCAACCACTACCTTTACCAGAGCTGATCGAGGACATTCCTGGGTGGGCGGTATTTGCGCCTTTCATACGGATTCCGGACATTCGTAGGATGAGTTTGAGAGTGAGGCAATAGACTGACTCGCTAATACATACCCTTACTGTTTTGATATTGAGTCTATCGGGTGCACTAGAAACTTCTGATAGAATCCTGTCTAAATGTACTTTCTCACACTATTCATCCCAAAACCATCCTAGAATGGAGAATGCATGTGTTTCCTTGAATATAAATAAGACAAGGCGAGGGGGAAGACCTGTGAAGCTTTGGCAGACGGAGGCTGGAGCTGATTTTTGAATCTAAAACCCCCTCGCGGTGGGCATCAGATGTGCCACTGACGACGTACTGTATATAAAATACTGTATTTTTTCGTTCAAATCGACAGGGAGGGTGACGCGTGACCAAATTTAGTTGATCCCTGAGGTGGCATCCTTGCCCTTTCTGATGTAGGCATACTGTAAAATGATGCCTAAATTACAGCTCTTTGCAGAACTTAGGGCGCGGACGTTTTTCTTTTTCGTTTTCAGCGACTGTCGGCAGAACAGCCGGCCTGGCTTCAAATCTTGTCGGATTGCCTCGGGACCTATTATTAATACTACTAGTAGTATTATCTGAGACTGGGTACTCGGCCACCTTAGCATGTTTGACCTCGTACCCGCTCTTGGAAGCCGGTAGCTATGGGTGTATGGGCTCTGAAACAAAGCTATGCATCCTAGGAGTGAGTCCACACATTTTCCGTAAATTTACATGGCCATTCCACGGCCTATCGAATTTTCTTTTCGGCGGTATCCCAAAGGGCCAATAAACGGGGTAGTCGGCCACCCAGCTATTTCATTCGTTTAGACTCGTCCCCTTCACCCCGGTGCGGTCCAAATGATCCAAGGGATGCAAATACACGATTCCATACACTCAGGCAACACATCTGAGGTATATGAGGACCATAATAATTTCCTTTTCAAGCCGAGTAGAACGGGTGAGAGGGTGGTGCGAACTAAACGGCTTGCCCTGCAAAGCACAAAAGGTGTTGAGGATCCAAATGAAGACACAAAAGACTCCATAGGATGTATTAGGACACACCCATTACCAAAGGACGTCCCCCGCATACCCATAACCCCTCCAAGAAAATCCATCTTTACATGCGAGTGAAATTCCGTGGTTTGGGGTAGTAGCCGGCCGCGAAGGGGAAGTCGGACACCTAAAATCCAAATCAATGTGTAAGGATGCTGGATTAGATGTGATGAATACACAGACCGATTCCCAAGTCCGTCGCAAAGACGGTGCGGACGCACAATTCCCCACTGGTCTCAAGCAAGAAGCATTAATTAAGATACAACTTCTAGACTGATTCAATGTTCTGCACCCCACATATTTCTGCTCAAGCCACACGCAGAGCTCTTGATCTGGTGGCACACTTGCAACGCATCCAAGCAATCACCGGCGACAAGTTTTAGCCTAAACTATCGAGTGCATATCGATTATCGACCTATTTTTCTCCCCGCATACCATTTCGCCCCAATGACGGAGCTTTTTGTTCAGCGTGCGCCCAGCACCACTCGAGCCCCGGTCGGCCAGTTTATGCCACTATTCCAGATAAATCAGCTGTTGCGAACATTGACAAATTAACAGTGTGTGTTCCAAAACCATTCAATCGATCAATTCCTCAGTCTTTGATACACCATATGTATGCTCTTTCCCACACAACAGACAGAAAAACAAAAACTATACAGTTGTCTGCCTCCGCAACTCTTGTTCAGCGCGTGTTGAGGATCTCAAACTCATCCCAATCAAGGAGCCAGTCCAGCGTGAGCTCCACACAGCGGCCGTCGATATTCGGTTCCCGAATCCGCTTGTTTACCCAGACTTCTGCTGTCGTACTGCCTCGCTTCTCAGCCTCGATGAAGCCCCGGTGAAAGCCGAGTACCGACCTCTCCTGCACTCCACCAATCTCCTTTCCAAAGTTTGGGTCCCACACCAGAATCCGTTTCTCATACTCGCCGGTGTGTGGGCGGCAGCGGTTGAGTGACCAAAATTGCCACGGAACCTGCCCAAACTCTGGGATGGTCAACCCCACAGGCGAAACAGTCCAACAGTGGAACAGGTGCTGAGATCTGTTCACAGCGACATATGCCCAAGACGAACAGCGGCCGCCATGGGACACGTGGGGACAAAGCGGCAAAGCGTACCCCCAGGGTGTCCCCTGCCCCACCGGCAAGGCTCACGCAGCACATGCACGATCCTGCGTGCTGTGTCCCCTCTCCACGCATAACTTCACAAAGACTCACTAGCGGCAGACTATGCGAAATTTGTGGAGGAGCTGCAGCGGGTACTGGCCTTGAAATGGCGCGGGGTGTTCAAAATCTTCCCCCTGGTGGTCTGCTGGGTGGATGCTGCACAAAAGGACAAGTACGAAGTGTGGTACGAGGAATCACTCAGGACCAATGAGACCCCGGCGGAAGACTGGGCGAGGGATCCCATGGGCCAGTGTGACTGCTCTGGGATCTCCATTGATCTAACCTGACAGAAAGCACCATCCATTCTGCTTTCCTTGTGGGAAAAAGCCGGCTTTAATCAATTTTTTTGATCGAAGGTGTGATTTTTCTCTCTGTTAATTTATTCATGTAGGCTCGTAGGATGGCCTGCGATCCGCAAAATATCGTGTGTGTATTCCAACATATCAAACACTATTTATGAGGCTATAAGACCTCGAGGGATTCCGTCAAGACAATTGCCAATAGGAGAATACTGTTATTTAAAAATAATAATTCTATGCCAAGTGTGAGACCTCATACCTCAAGTTCAATTGTCATATCCAATGCTAAATTAACTGTAGATTAAGGATCCATTCAGAGGAATGGGCAAAACCTGGGTTACAGTATGTGCCCATGTAACCAAATTTCCAGTCACTTTTTGTGATGACGACGTAAGGACGGTCCTGCCAAACAGGACCACACCTGCCTCGGGTACAGTGGGGGACAGTCAAAGGCATCAACTTTGATGAAGGTTATAGTAAACCCCCGGAGTTGATCGGGATGCAAAGTAGACCTAATGGAGGTCCTTGTGAATTTTTTTCAGCCCGATCCCACGAGCCGTTCCTGAGATATAGGTGTATTTATAGTTGTTGACCTCCCAAACAATGGCCGCACCCCAAAACTTATAGTAAAATCATGAAAATATTCCTATAGACTCTTTTAAATGAGCTGAGTATGATGCCAATGTTTTCCAAAAAATCCAACGGGCAGTTCCTTCACAAATAGCCTGTGAATTCTGGGAGCTTCGTACAACATCGAAACATCGATTCGCAGACACTTGACAATATACTGACATTCTAGTGAACTCCGAGCCTAGTGTTGCAAGAACGTTGCACAAGTATTACACAGACAGCATATCTGCCTTTCTTTATGCTCATATTATTCATCCGAGTATAGTTTTGAATGGGTGAAAAAATGGGAAAATTCATTTATTGATCGATATTTACTACACACGGAAAATTTGTACACGATATATATACAGCCCTACGACGATAAACCAGTAGTAACCTACGCAAAAAAACAAAAGGCCGCAGAGAACGACTCGCACACTGAGTATCCCAGGGACTGAGAATAAGGTCAGAAACAAGAAACAGAAGTAGAACAGAACACACACCACTGTGCCAAGGTTCACATGCATTTGTTTGGATTGACATGAAGAGCCCTCAGCTCTCGTGGAAAGGCACCAGGGCCATCAAAACAACTCCAAAGAGACAGTTTGTGTGAACCTCGGCACAGTGCGCCGTTACGGGGCTGTCAGCAAACAAACGCACGTGAACCTCGGCACAGTGCACCGAGATTTCGCACCAAAACAATATTTTGGCCATTGTGCAATCATTTCAAGCCGAATTTTGACCAAGTATTGGTGGGATGGTAGCCATTAAAATTTGTGTTCAAACTGTCTCTTCGGATTTATTTTGACGGCCCTAGTGCCTTTCCACGAGAGCTGAGGGCTCTGCATGTCAATCCAAACAAATGTACACGAACCTTGGCACAGTGCGCCAAGATTTCGCACCAAAATAATATTTTGATCAGCTTGAAACGAGGAACGGCGCTACCGTTATGTGTTGCAGTTGAAACGAAACCATTTTTTGGACCATTTTTTCCGCGTTTTAGGATTTTTTCGGCGAGATTTCTTCATCGTAACATAAAATTTGCTGAAACAGGCCCTCCGTTAGACGTTACATGGGTCAAATGTTGAAACGAAACGAGGCCAGCGTTATGCGTTACGTTTCAGTCATACAGATTGCTACAGTATGCATAAGGTCAAGTTTGAGCCTTCAGACGATACTGCTGTTTTCCGGAAGCATTTGAAGGGTTATTTACTTGGTTGCGACATGGAAAAAAATTGCTTGATCGTGGGGCAGCGAGGTTCTCTGACGGGTATGGCAGAAGAAACCACGGGCAACTGGACCAGTCATCTATTATTTCTGTCCGTGAATGTCCGGCCCGATTGCCTTACTCCCCTGGGGGCATCGGCCTTGAGGAGGAATTCTATCCGGTATGACCTTCTGAAGTAGTCTTTCGGCTGTCATACTCGCGGAGTTGTCTATTACAGATCCAGAGACGATTGTCGGTGGGGTTCCTGGATTTTCTTCCCTGGTGCTGCCCGCTGCCATTGTCCCCCAATTTTCATGCAATAATAACGATGAATAATAGAATACATCATTGTACAGCATCCATTATAATTATTGACATCACACCTGTCTTCTGCTACCTAACCAGGGAAAATCTCGTGAAATCCCATCCAACCATTGTTGAACACTGTCGGACTTTGAATGTGAGTTTTGCAGGTACGAACTTGGGGGTTCCACTTTTCCCACTTTTGAATATGGGACTTAGGCTCGTGGCCAGCCTGCCTAAAACAATTTGGGCGAGCCAGTTGCCGTAGGCAGGCTGGTAACTCTGTCAAAAGGGCTGGGCCGGAGTTTGAAATTTAAGGGGCCTTCAAAAAGATTTATTCATTTTTCGCTCAATTTTGATCATTTTTTTTCCCTTTCAAGCTTCCTCCAAGGCAAAACCTAAGTATGTATCGGCAGATTTTTTTTTGGTGAACAGGTATTCCTTGACATCCCTAGGTAAAAAGTGGTATCTATTGTACTTTCAATTGCTGACAAAGCCGGCTTTACAGCTGTTTGCGGAACTTAGGGCGGCTGTTTTTTTTTTTTTTTTTCAGTGGTTTTCGGCAGGACAGCTGCTGGGGGTGCAATTCTCATCCGTTTACCTTATGAGTATGCTCAATCTATTAGGAATTCCGATGCGCAGTTTTCTGCGTCTTCAGATTTTTTATTTTGTTCTACAATCAAATTTATGGCTCAAGTGCGCATATTTTGGGTTATTTCTGGGCAGGACAGCTCTAGGATGAGCATTTCAACCCCGATTGCCCTAGATTTTTTATATGGTCGACTTCTATGTATAATCTAGTTCCTGAAATACCGGGATAGTGAATTGAACCTCTCTACGATTCCAGGCTACCGTATTAAAACAGCAAGCTGATGGAGGTTCAATCTATCCAATATTTCCTGACCACTAGATTGAAACCAAAAGTTATATTCACTATCCCGGTATTTCAGGAACTAGATTATACATAGAAGTCGACCATATAAAAAATCTAGGGCAATCGGGGTTGAAATGCTCATCCTAGAGCTGTCCTGCCCAGAAATAACCCAAAATATGCGCACTTGAGCCATAAATTTGATTGTAGAACAAAATAAAAAATCTGAAGACGCAGAAAACTGCACATCGGAATTCCTAATAGATTGAGCATACTCATAAGGTAAACGGATGAGAATTGCACCCGCAGCAGCTGTCCTGCCGAAAACCACTGGAAAAAAAAAAAAAAACAGCCGCGCCCTAAGTTCCGCAAACAGCTGTAAGTAGAGGTGCAATTACAAAGATGATTTTTGCCCCGCTTAATTTATTCGTGAGGCGGCCAGAGAGTGCACAGACCTCTGATAGTTTATGTGCGAGTTTTACCAAGGTAATCAAATCTTTAGGGGCCCTATAAATACCATCAGAAAAATCACAATATCGTTCAAATTTGATGTTACACTTGCTATAATAACTTCCAACTCACATTCAAGTCCGCTAACTGACATTTATTGCAAAAATCAGCAGATTACCCCATTGAGCTATCTGGGCCGAGTATAAAAGTTTTAAGTCGTCAGGCACTGTATTCAAACACTAGACAACGATTGAGCCAGGTTTCAAGAACAACGGACAAGAGCTGAGGCCGCTATGGGCAAATTAGTGAAAGAGGCCATTTTTAGAAAAAAATTGATCCACGCCTTATGTTCCGCAAATAGCTGTAATAACCGAGTCTTTTCCCCTACGGTGACTGAGGAGTATTTGTTCTATTAGCACAGTTCAAAAATATGGCGTGCATCATGACCGCTCTGCCATCAGTACTCTCAGTCCTTGTCAAAAGAGCCACCCAGCAAGGTATCTCCACCGGTCCTCGAGTATTTGAATACAAAAGCTATTAAAATACACCTCAGAACATAACACCAGAGCCAGAAACGCGACTTTTGAGCGTCCTGACCGTGTCGCCAATAATCAGTCACTATCAGCCCCTACCCAGGGGTATTCACCCTTAAAATTTCCCACACAGGGTCGGAAAAGTGAAATAAGACCCTCGCGAACCTACCTCAGCACAGTCCACTTTAGTTACAAGTAATTCAATTTCTTCTGATACTCTCGCGGAAGGAGATACAACTAGGACGAAGCGTTGATTGATTGCAGAGGTAATTTCGGAATAAATGTCAGCCTCTCCTAAACGGAGAACTGAAGAGTTGGGCACTCGTAAACCAACGCCCCGCAAAGATTTCCACCTGAGAGACTTCTGCGCACGTGAGGTGCCAAGCTGCAAGAAGCCAGAACCTGCGCGAGGGATTCCTGAGCCCGTAACTTGGCGCCTCGGATGAAATGGCAGGTCAGCTTTCCTAATTTTGATCGTTCGGTAATCTTTCGGCTGGGCATGAAGTGTTCATTTCCAACTTTTAGGGTACAAAAATTTCAGGTACAGGATCATATGGAAAGGAGATAGCTACAACAATCTAATTTTACCTGTGCCACAGTAACGTGGAGTAATACATGCTAGAAATCCGTCGTAAGAGTGCAGCGTACGGGCATGAAAGTACGAGAGAGTCCGAAGGGTTGTGTCTAGGTGACCTTTTGTATACTAGATGCTCTGGAATATCGATTCAGTTAAAAGGCCTGGTTCTGAACGCGTCGGCATACGGCAAAGCAACAGTCTAATACGAAATAATATGACTTGGATTAGGCCTCTCCAAGGCGGTAGCTGAACCTTTAGGGATTTATCAAGCCGGGGCCGGCCGTTTGGGTGGGAACTCGTGCCGTAGCCATGAAATAAATATAAAAATCACCCTGATATTGACTGAAACTAGCGCCAAACTACATGTGGAAGATGATCTGAAGGGCAAAGAAACAATCAAAACTATTTTTTTTTTTTTTTTTTTTTTGCCCTTTGAACCCCCCGTGCCCAGCCAAAAATCTTGAAATTATTTGTGCATAGGCTTCTGGGTCTATAGTGTACCCTATAACAAAGATAGCGGATTGGGTGGTGCGGTATTAGACTCGTAAAATGATATGGAATAAAAGGCTAACTACTGCAGCCTATAACTACTCTAATTTATACTGTACAATGAACCGTGTGAACTACAACTAAATATATGCATGTGTGGATCGTTCGAAGTACAGTGGTGCTCTAAATAAGTGCCGAGCCCCGGTTTGAGGTCATTTCATGGTCGAATTCCTTCAAATAAAATTGTAGCATGAACATTCAGTGGTTCTAAGCGTGTTTGCACCAAAAAAGCCATACCATACCTACTTCAATGTCGCGGAATAAAAATATTTGGGGTATTCTGAAAAATCGACTTTGTAGACTGGCTTGCTATCTAAAATCGGTCATTACAGCATGAAAGTACTTGAAAAATGTCAGTAAAATCGGTCATTACAGCATGAAAGTACTTGAAAAATGTCAGTATACTGACATTTTTCAAGTACTTTCATGCTGTAATGACCGATTTTACTGACATTTTTCAAGTACTTTCATGCTGTAATGACCGATTTTAGATAGCAAGCCAGTCTACAAAGTCGATTTTTCAGAATACCCCAAATATTTTTATTCCGCGACATTGAAGTAGGTATGGTATGGCTTTTTTGGTGCAAACACGCTTAGAACCACTGAATGTTCATGCTACAATTTTATTTGAAGGAATTCGACCATGAAATGACCTCAAACCGGGGCTCGGCACTTATTTAGAGCACCACTGTATGATCGATCGAAGAATAATTAAAGAAGTATGTCAAACTATATTAAAAGTCCATGTAAAGTACCGTACTATTTCGTTCAATTCGAAAATGCACGTGACTTTTAATTTTTCCGACAAATCTCCAAAATCCGCTAAAATCGAGAAAAAATTATTGCAAGGATTTCAGAAATCGGCTGTGACGCGTGACATTCGAACTGAATGAAATAGTACAGTACGTGCGAATCGTCCCACAGCGACATGTCTTAATGTCCACATGTATCCCGCATGTGTATGACGTACCATATGTCGTACATGCGATGTCGTTGTTCCAGAAGGTTCCGGCGATGTCAGATAGTAGCCGTCTCTTGTCTTCTTTGGGTCCATCTTATCTATGAGCGCTAAGGTCCGGCGCTAAGATAGGCGATGGAGCAATTAGGCTCGAATTGTGACACATCGTCCTGCAATGTTGGGAGACAACATTTATGGACTTATTATTCTCCTTGTAAGATGAGCCAATTTGGCCCACCAGACTCAATCTAACCACTGGCGAGCATCAAAATGGTATCTTCAGGCTCCTGAAAGCCGAGGCTGCGAAATTTGGCTCGATACCGGTGTGTGTGGGAGAAAATAAAATAAAATAAAGAAATAAAGAAACGAAAAAACTGCGGGGATCAATCATTGTTTGGAGTGAGTTTGCGAGAGCTTCCCCGCCTCGGCAAACAGCATCAAGCTCACCGCCACCAGATAGCGAAAGTAGTTTTTTGTATGTTCCATGGGTCCTATAAATCCGAGAAATTCTTGAAAAATCCTCCTGTGTGTAAAGTTTTAAAATACTTTTTAAAGCGGTATCTATCAGGAGGTGAGTTTTTTTAGACTTTTTTGCTGCTCGGCAAGATACTGACTGAGTTTGAATCTCGGGCCGATGATTAATCACGTCAAAATGTGAATATATTCACACGCCTGCTCAATCAATGCTAATCCTCCTCTCTTCCTGCTTCCTGAATCAGCCTTTGCACCCCATCCTTCTGCCTGTTCTCAGGTTGCTGTTTCTATTAGTACTCATTAACGGACTGATTTTCGTTAGGAAAGCTTTAACAACGCGCCGTCGAGTCCAGCTCGAGTCAGGCCCCGGGAAACTCATGCAAAGGATTGTCCGGAAAAGTGCTTTTTCAAGGTGAAAATTTTTGATTTCCTTGTCCAAAGAGTGAATTTTTGAGGCCAGAAATTGGCAACCATTGTACTGAAAGTGGTTTTTTTCGGCGAGATCTTAGATTTCTTTTGCAAGTTGGTTCTATTTTGATCTCATTATCAGGATATTTCGTCAACCGAGAACCTCGATGAACCCGGAACCCCACGGCCAGTATGTTGTATGTCTTTTGGGTAATGCAGCGGATTTTTCGCATTTTCTGTTGATTTCTGGGAATTTCATCGCAACAAACTCATGATAAACATTGTCGGAAAAGTAGACGGAAACGCCTCATCTTTGAGGATTTTCCTGGACAATCTTTCCAGCTCGCTCTCCACCTGACCTTTTTTCCCCCGGTATTCCATCGACTGCTTATCATTCCTCTTGTGTTCATGTGGTCTCGCTTTGCTCATGTCTCCCAACTTGAAGCTCTTTATCCTGTGGTTCAACTTTGGCTCTCAAAAACTATGTACTACCATAATTCGCCGGAACCTTCTCGAGAGTTGAGATGTGGCTTGTTTTGTTGTTAATATATCAGTGTTGTCCTTCCCTGATCTCCGATGGCATATATAGAGTTAACCTCCCAAATCCATCACTGTGTTGTCCTCCCCTGGCAATGTACTGATCAACTCCGAGTCCGAATTGTGATTCAGGTAAGGACAATTTTTTTTACTGGGTTTCATCTGACATTGCGCATTGGCCTGCCTTACCCTACAGCATTGCATTGTCTCCATTGCACACCTCACTACTTGCTTGAACTTCACCTCAACATAACCAAAATCTTTTGGCTCAAATCTATTCATCCTTGCTAATATCTTCGCAAACCACTCTCCTAACATCCCATTTTAACCCAAATTTGATGGCCGAAGTTCTGATTTTCTTTGGGCTA